>CM066315.1:109311385-109509566 GCA_033807775.1 Saussurea involucrata
TATGAAGTTTCAAGTTCAAAAACTTGGTCTCACCGGTCTCAAGAAAACAGGTTGGTCTCACGTGAACCCAACCCTATATATATATATATATATGTATATATTAATGTGTGTATACGATATATCAAATAGAAACCACTTGTTATTAGAGACTCTGTAAACCAGTATAGACCATACATTTTTAACTTGTTTTATCTTATCAAATGTTTTCTACAAAAACTCATTTTCCCCATTTGTAATCACCCGGTCAATGTAATTTGTTATTGGGAAACATCCTAATATTTAAAACTAGTTAACTCCCAACGTTGTTTCATTGATAAAACAACACTATTTTATTAAAACTGATTAATACAGACCAATCCATGCGTTATTTCACTGATGAAATAACACTGTATTAATAAAACAAATCAATACGACAATACCTTCACAACAAAAAGTAATAAAACCACCACATCTCAAACACAACAAACATTCACAAGAAAGTATATATATGGAACCTCAATAAGAAGAGCACACCGAACTTACATAATGACGTCACATGAACCCAAACCTTGATCTGTATATATGTCTTTTCTTTTTAAAGAGTAAGGATGCTTTTGAATTATTGGTTTAAAACATAATGGTATGGTTAGCATATATTGTTTTGCATATACTCTTTAAAATAGTTGAGCCAAAAATACCAACACTACAAAAAGTTAACATGGAAATCTTGAAGCTATACGTACTTGGGTATTATTAATGAATTAAAAGAAGTACTAATAAATCTTTTATATCTATAAAACCTCTAAAACATTTTCTCATTTTTTGTATTTTATTAAATCTTTTATATCTAAAAGACACTTATACCCCTATAGAACTCTTTAATTTTTTTTAAAACCGGGTATTTCAGTAATTTAACATCTTCCTTCCTCCCCTATCTCATTCTATTCGGCTTCCTTTCTCACCTTCTGTCCGTTTTCAACTGTGGCCCTAATCCCTCCAATGAATACCATCTCCATTGTAACAACCCAATCTAAATAAAGCATACTTAGCATTTAAATTTAAATAATTACAAAACTGGGTCCACAAAAGTTTCATTTCATCTGTCTAAATAACTTAGGTTGGCGGAAACAACCTATACACAACTGAGAAAAACTAATAACTAGAGTGCCACTATGCTTCTTGACTCTTCTCGCTAAGCTCAGCCTATGTGCCCGAGCTCCTGGAAACCTGCTTACCTGAAAAGGTTTTAATTTGAAAACGCGAGGGTTAGACCATGAGGTCTAGTGAGTCCCTCCTAACAGTTATCAAAGCATTTAAAAACAGTTTATCTCTTCAGCTTTAAACATTCATACTCAACACGTCAAAATCATATACGGACTAAAGTCCGCCTCCTCGTAATCTGACACCCTGAAGCCACCCGAAGGTGACAACGAGTCAGCCTCATGCTGCCTTGCGGAGCCTCGCTCCTGGCATATAGGGACCTCCCTTCCCGCAAGAGAGCTGGCGGAACTACTCTCCCGTCTTTGCCAGTTTACGTCTCCTCGATGTATGCATACATTCTACATAAAACTTTAAACAACTTTCATGCAATTAAAGCATAATAATAAAGCATGACAATTCTCAACATTCATAACACATTTTGAAAACACTTTAAAAGCCACACATTTTAGTTTAGAAAACTCACCTGAGGCTCTTACCTCTCGTTCCTAAACCGTTCCAACTTCCAAATCGACTTCCCTGAATAAACGGGCATAAAACAACAATTCAGCAAAAGTATCCGGACAACTCAGGTTTTCCGGACAACCCTACTTTTTCGGACGCTAAAGAGTCCGGACACCCACACTAATCCGGACGTCAACTAATCCGGACAACACTCCTTTTCCGGGTAACTTCTACTCTCCGGACGATACCCCTTTCCGGACAACAAATCCTATCCGGACAACTCCTATCCGGACACACACACATCCGGACAACTCCTATCCGGACACTTACCCGGAAACATTCATCTGATCGAAGTGTCCGGACGGCGCTGGACGAGTTTGGAGGCTGCAATCTCACGAAAATCCTCCAAATTAACACGATAGAGCGATAAAAGGTAACATGAACGTTACATAACCAACTCTTATCAAATTCTTGCTATCCAAACACTTTTAGATGATTTAATCTCTCTTTCAAGACCAAAAGCACTTTCTTACAAAAACTCCCAATAAACAATCAAACACTATCAAATCAGCAGAGAGTTTGTAAGAAGGATTACCTGACCAAATTACTAGTAGAAACGAAATCCAACACCACTTTCTCTTCTGAATCCACAGATTGGTGCCTCTCTTCTTCAAATGCCAAGAATATCAAAAACCCTTTCTCTCCTCTTTTCTCTTCAATAGCCGCCAACCACAACAAAATCAGGAGAAATATGACTCTCCTAGGGTTTTGTGCCCATTTTATACCTTACCCCTAATAACAAAATACTCCCCTCAACTTCCATTTTATTAACTTTCCACCACAAGACTTGGAACCCTTCCTCTTTGGACACGGTTACTACAACACTCCCTCCTCAAAAGAATTCCGTCCCCGGAATTCCATTCTCGAAAAGATGAGGGTACCTGGACATCATATCTGATTCCACTTCCCACGTAGCCTCTCGTCCCTTATGATAACTCCACTGGGCTTTAACCAGTCTGACCTCCCTATTCCTTGTTTTCCGAACTTTACTGTCTACGATCTCAATCGGCTCTTCCTCAAACATCAATTTCTCATCAATGTTGACATCTTCTAACGGAATGGCTACATCGGTCCCGACCAACATTTTCTTCAGATTGACACATGAAATGTTGGATGAACTCCTCTTACTTCTTCCGGCAAGTCCTACTTGTATGTCGCTGCTCTAACTTGCTCATTAAAGACGAAAGTCAACTCCTTATCGCCTGTAATTCTTGCAAGGTCGATCTCACTACAGCTACCCTCATCTGTTCCTCATAACAGAGACGCACATCACACTACGAATCCTTCCAAAATTTCATCTAGTACCTCAAGATCACGCGCTAACTATTCAACTTTCATTACTCTGACGGACCCACAGACGTAGTCCGCCTTACACATCCCTCAATTCTTCGAGGTTCCACAGTCTTATGTTTTCAATCCATCCACTCAGTTCTAATCGGCTGCCCTAAATTGTTCAGATGGGGAAATGTAACTGCACTCCATGCGTGAAACCGCCTTCGGTGAGTCATCACTTGCTAAAACGTGCCATCCTGCACTATTTACTTGTACCCTCTTCGATCACTACACTTGCTTAAAACTATCTGATAAAACCAAGGCCAACCGCGCCTCCGTCCACACCTCAGGACTCACGGTTTTAAACACGTCTAGTTAAAGTATCCCATACATTCATACTTCCTTAAGAAAAAGAACTTGGCAGAAATTTCCCGCCACAACAACGAGAATCTTCTGCCAGGAGAACTCGCTCACTGACAACTTGGCACCAGGCCAACCTTGTACATCCCGACAAGCTCACACCCTTGAGCCTCTCCTTGGCATACCTGAAATTCTAGGTTACTTCTCCCAACCGACATTCGTCTATGCAGATCATACTCCTTTCCCGAATCCCATTGGCTACAACTTGTCAACTAATTCGTACGTTCTCACCACTTCATCATTTAACACTTAACGTGTCTAATAGAAGGAAACCTCTATAATTCCTTATTGGGGTACTCACCTATCCGAAATGAACTTATCCTGAAGGCTCATCAATTTCTCACTGCTTGCTACAAGCGTCCAGTCATATAACATAACTTCGGTTACTCCCACTCAACTAGGTGGGGTAACCACGATCACACCTTACTGTTCTCAATAGCTTACACTGAACGATCAGTTCGCTTGAACGTTTCTCACAAAATCACTAACTTAACTCATTCAGTTGTCTTATCCACTTCTTTCCTGCACAAGCTCATACACAATTTACTTCCTCAATACTTCCTCCAAAAGTTAGCACACTTATCAAGGACAATCTACACAACACTGCGCCTATCGGCATTACAGTCAAGTTTACTACTTCCGATTTACTTACTTATTCCGACATACTGTCCTCACCTCCCCACGCTAGCGTGGAGTACTGCCCACCAACATTACTCGCCCCTCTCTTCCGACAATTCTTAAGCTGCAAATGCTGTCTCATTACTATACATAACCAAACGGTTTCACTAAAATTCTAACTTAAGGCTTTCGACTAAATCACCTCGAACGTCACCAGAGTTCGACGTCACTGTACATTCTTTAAACTCCAACTTTTACTTTCTCAGACAATTCGTTCACACATAAGCAACACTCACATTCTTTAAGGATTTCATATCTATTCCACCACATTTTGACTAATACATCCATCATCTTCTTTAAACTTCCAATGATCCCAACTATGCTTACTTAGCGACTCTTACAACTACAAACACTTGGTTTCTCCTTTGGGTAACTACCCACCACCACTCCGTGATGCTATCCCGAACATAAACATATCACCACGTCAACTTACACCCCACGTGCTCCAACAACCTGGTTAACACTCGAACACCTCATCCGAAACTCCCAAAAAGGCTTCTATCTGATGCTTCATCTTTCTCTAACATCACATCACTACGACGCTAGCTGGCACTTTTAACTTGGCAATTATTGCCACTACATAACTATACATTCCTCACTCATAACATCACACTGCAGACCAAAACTCTCATGGCCATTCATACACAACTCAAACTTATCTTCAAGACCTCACACATAAATAACCGAGTCTATCTCGCTACATTGTCTCTCCCCAGCTCTAGTTGAACCACAACACCCGAGTTTCTGATTAATTCTAACATACTCGTTTCTTGCTAGCTCTTTGCAATACCAAGCCATCATATCGACAGGGTACATTTCCTCACAGATCGACATAATCTATACCCTCACTTCGTTTGTGCTAAATACTTCATTCTTTACGAACCATCCATCTCGCTAGTAAAACGCTTATCTAAAACAGCAGCCTTTCCCTATCTTAACACCCCTACAAAGTGGTCCTTCAAATTTCAACCTTCTGATTCAAGTCTTCGGTCTCATGCAGCTTACACAACTACCGACTTTAACGTCAATAGTTGACCTGTTGATACTTCCTTAGCCTATTATTCAACAAGGGTCCCTTACTAAACCTAATCCTTCCAACATATCATAATCAAGTTCACATCCCGTCGTCCTCATTTCAACTCACTCGCGTAACTACAACATTACAAGCTCACCTCGAAGCTCATATTCCCACGCCATAGACATTTCATTCTTCCTCCCACACTCCTCCTAACGAGTTGCTAAAACCGTCACCTTGAAGGCTTCAAGTCCTTCCTCCAGACACATCTGTCTCTTAACAACCGTACTTCCCGTTACCGTACAAGGGTGTAAACCCTCATACAACCCACACTATACTCCATTTCCGACTCTACCACTGTTCACCTTTCCTCTTGAGCACAAATACTAAGGCTACAATATTCCTTCCTGATTTTCCCGACACTTTTCCACTCTTGAAGTTCTTCCTTAGCTTAACATACTATATCCTATGACCTAGTGAGTTCATAGCCTTCATGAATGACAACGCAATAGATAAAATCATTTACACATTTTATCATTTTAAATAAACAACATTTGAAACTATCTTAGGTGTACTCGACCCCATCACTCTTATAACTTCAATGCCCTGCACGACGATTCGAGAATCGCTTGCATGCATTTCGACCTTACTCTTACTCATACTCAATCAGAACGATGTTATTACGACAGTGATGTATTGAATGAAAATCTTTTCATATGACATAATTCTGCAAGAACTACCGACACAAGGTAAACCAGTATAAAACGTTTATAAAAGATTCATCGTAAATCCTAACATAACCTCCAGCATGGTACTGCACTGTGCTTTGGATCACATAAGCATTCCGTGGTCGGGGCCCAAGCAGACTCCCCTCTCGCCTCTTTCGAAGCCTATGCAAACTCCCTTCTACTCGAAATAGGAGGAAACGAGTTCCAACCTACCAGTCCGTCATACATATCCAAGGGATCATCAGGTCCCGAGGATCACTCTCTGATCCCACAGTGCAGACCGACTCCATAAAGCACATCATTCATTTCATAAAATATGCACTTTTAAATCCTTTAAATCATCATTCTCATTTCATCATACATAATAGGCTTTCTTAAGTAAAACACGTAGTTCGTGGAAAACATGCATGATAGTTACAAACAGTTTATGCTCGGGAATGAAATCATAATTAATTTAAAACATTTAACACTCTGTGTTGTAAAAGGTGTTGGGAATTCATACTCAATTATATAACTTCATCATGTCAACTCTCATTTGGTTATAAAAGTTTTGCATTCAAACGTTTTCTTGACTTATCATGGAAAGAGTGGAATATTTTGCAAATCGCAAACCTCAAGACTTCATTGTACGATCTAAATGGATTTGTATTTTTCTTTAAACATACGCTTGCACACGCCGACTCATATCCGATCAAATTTGATATTTACACATTTACTTTACTTATGAAAAATCTCATGTACACATACACGAACTCAATGCATGAAACTCTACTTGCAATTGAAGGCTACTCACCCAAACAAGGTCGATCGCTTTACTCACACGACTTATCCTTGACACTCTACCTTCGACCAGTGGTCGCCCTCTCGGCTTTGCAACAACTTGCTATACATACATTCAACGGTCCACTTACTCAACCATTTCATACTACCTTCGTCTCGATCAAATCATCTCATATTATACCTCTACACGTTTTCAGTCCTCTACAGAAATCTCTCTTCACAGATCCTGCCACTGAACAACTCGACTAAAGGGTCAGAGCTCTAATCCTCTGCTCGCTCTTGAATTGACACCTCCAAGATCTCGACACTGTCCTTATCCTTACAACGGATCTACCCCACAATCTCTAGAACTGGGACTCTCCAGAAACAGGAGTCTTACTCAAAATCAGTCATTCATCCTCTTCGAATCCACGAAGATCTACCTCTAGACGACTCATAACATTCTATACATCATTTATTCTCTATGACGTATACATACATCACCTCATAAATGATTTCTCACGATACTTCCCCTACAATGGGTCTCACCCTACCCCTCAGGGATCTTACTGATATTCTAAAGTACAGGAACACGACATAAACACTAGCTTCTAACTACCACTTCGGAATAATAAGGCAGGTTAAGCACATACATGTACCTGTAAGTTCGCAATTACACTGGCCAGGTGGAATCTCAAACTTACCTTACATGACAGTCCTCAGTACCCTATTAGTCATATCTCTATAATAGTGTCCTCCTAACGCATTTCCTGATTCTCAGTTGTGATTTCTACTCCCAAGTTTAAGTTTAGGCCCGTCCGGTCACCTAAATCCCTTAAACTATGGCTCTGATACCAATTGTAACAACCCAATCTAAATAAAGCATACTTAGCATTTAAATTTAAATAATTACAAAACTGGGTCCACAAAAGTTTCATTTCATCTGTCTAAATAACTTAGGTTGGCGGAAACAACCTATACACAACTGAGAAAAACTAATAACTAGAGTGCCACTATGCTTCTTGACTCTTCTCGCTAAGCTCAGCCTATGTGCCCGAGCTCCTGGAAACCTGCTTACCTGAAAAGGTTTTAATTTGAAAACGCGAGGGTTAGACCATGAGGTCTAGTGAGTCCCTCCTAACAGTTATCAAAGCATTTAAAAACAGTTTATCTCTTCAGCTTTAAACATTTATACTCAACACGTCAAAATCATATACGGACTAAAGTCCGCCTCCTCGTAATCTGACACCCTGAAGCCACCCGAAGGTGACAACGAGTCAGCCTCATGCTGCCTTGCGGAGCCTCGCTCCTGGCATATAGGGACCTCCCTTCCCGCAAGAGAGCTGGCGGAACTACTCTCCCGTCTTTGCCAGTTTACGTCTCCTCGATGTATGCATACATTCTACATAAAACTTTAAACAACTTTCATGCAATTAAAGCATAATAATAAAGCATGGCAATTCTCAACATTCATAACACATTTTGAAAACACTTTAAAAGACACACATTTTAGTTTAGAAAACTCACATGAGGCTCTTACCTCTCGTTCCTAAACCGTTCCAACTTCCAAATCGACTTCCCTGAATAAACGGACATAAAACAACAACTCAGCAAAAGTATCCGGAAAACTCAGGTTTTCCGGACAACCCTACTTTTTCGGACGCTAAAGAGTCCGTACACCCACACTAATCCGGACGACAACTAATCCGGACAACACTCCTTTTCCGGGTAACTTCTACTCTCCGGACGATACCCCTTTCCGGACAACAACTCCTATCCGGACAACTCCTATCCGGACACACACACATCCAGACAACTCCTATCCGGACACTTACCCGGAAACATTCATCTGATCGAAGTGTCCGGACGGCGCTGGACGAGTTTGGAGGCTGCAATCTCACGAAAATCCTCCAAATTAACACGATAGAGCGATAAAAGGTAACATGAACGTTACATAACCAACTCTTATCAAATTCTTGCTATCCAAACACTTTTAGATGATTTAATCTCTCTTTCAAGACCAAAAGCACTTTCTTACAAAAACTCCCAATAAACAATCAAACACTATCAAATCAGCAGAGAGTTTGTAAGAAGGATTACCTGACCAAATTACTAGTAGAAACGAAATCCAACACCACTTTCTCTTCTGAATCCACAGATTGGTGCCTCTCTTCTTCAAATGCCAAGAATATCAAAAACCCTTTCTCTCCTCTTTTCTCTTCAATAGCCGCCAACCACAACAAAATCAGGAGAAATATGACTCTCCTAGGGTTTTGTGCCCATTTTATACCTTACCCCCTAATAACAAAATACTCCCCTCAACTTCCATTTTATTAACTTTCCACCACAAGACTTGGAACCCTTCCTCTTTGGACACGGTTACTACATCCATCTACATCGAGTTCTCACGCTTCATCTCCACCAGGTTCCAGCCTTCATTCTCTTCTCCATCTTCCAAGCTTCTGTAAACCCTAAAGGCATTTCACTAATTTAACATCTTCCTTCCTCCCACATCTCATTAATTTCTCCCCTATCTACATCGAGTTCTATAAAGCTCTCAACTTCTTCAATGCACAGAAATTAGGGTTTCTTTTGTGCTCGATCATGTAACAAGATTTCTCCTTCTCTTCTTTTTTTAATTTATTTCTTCTTGCTGCTTATAAATATGTTGGTGTTTCTTTATGCTTATAAATATGTTGGTGTCTCTATAAATTGAGAAAATAGATTTATAAAAGTTTGTAGAAAAGAAATGGTGAGAACAGGGGATTTTGTTGTTAATGTTTGTAGAAAGAAATGGTGCTTGGGATAAGGGAAAAAGGGGGAAACATATTTTTCTTGGTTTTTTTTCTTTCTAATCTGTTGTTTCATTTTGGTTTGGTTCTGATTTTAAAAATGGTGTAAAATTAGTAGATGGGGGCAATAGTAAAAAGGAAGAATGACGTATGTATTGGTGACTGGGGGTGTTGTTAGTGGACTTGGCAAAGGAGTGACTGATGATAGCAGTATTGGTCTTCATCTTGCTTATAAATATGTTGGTGTCTCTATAAATTGAGAAAATCTATAAATGTTTGTAGAAAAGAAATGATGAGAACAGGGGATTTTGTTGTTAATGTTTGTAGAAAGAAATGGTGTTTGGGATAAGGAAAAAGGGGGAAACATATTTTTCTTGCTTTTTTTTTTCTTTCTAATCTGTTGTTTCATTTTGGTTTGGTTCTGATTTTAAAAATGGTGTAAAATTAGTAGGTGGGGGTAATAGTAAAAAGGAAGAATGACGTATGTATTGGTGACTGGGGTGTTGTTAGTAGACTTGGCAAAGGAGTGACTGCTAGCAGTATTGGTCTTCATCTTCGGACTTGCGGTCTTCGTGTCAATTCCATCAAAATTGGTTTGTTTCTACCGCCTTTTTCAATTGTAACCATGTTATCCCCAGTTTGTAATTGACAATTTCTTTCACCCTTTTCTATGCGGATTCAAAGAAAAGATTATTGTTCATCTTTCCCATGAAAATTGCAGCTAAACACATGACTTTAGCTTTTCCAATGGGATAATATATATATATATATATATATATATATATATATATATATATATATATATATATATATATATATATATATATATACATAAAACCTATAGCATGAAGATTTGTCAAGAAAGGAAGTGTTGCAATTTAGCTAAACACATGACTTTAGTAAATTCTAGCTTTTCCAATGGGATAATATAATATATATATATATATATATATATACTACAGCATGAAGATTTGTCAAGAAAGGAAGTGCTGCAATTTCACCCAATAAGAATGTGCAAAAATAAAAAACTCCCATTATTTTACCCCACTTGATAAGTGGATAACTTAGATTAATGGCATGGTTTGTTTATGTAAATTCATGGAAACAGCTGCACTTTCTAAATGGGAGAGTACGCGATGCTATTTTTGTGTGAGATATGTTGGTTTGGTTTATTTTACTGTACTTGTTGCTGTTGTTAATAAAGTGATGCTGTTTGAGATTTAGTGGCATACCAAACCATGACATCCATCTCAAACTTGGTACTCCAGTTATGCTACTCAGAAATCTTAATCAAACCGACGGCCTGTGTAACGGTACACGGATGATTATCACATTGCTTGGAAAATGGTCTGTTAGGGGAGATATAATTTTTGGATCAAATTTAGGAAAAAAATGTTACGATCCCAAGAATTATTATGTCGCCAAATGAATCCAAGTGGCCTTTTAAGCTCAGTCGTCGCCAATTACCATTGGTACCATGCTTTGCAATGACAATCAATAAGAGTCAAGGTCAATCTTTTAAACGTGTTGGTTTGTACCTTCCAAAACAGGTATTTACATGTCTAGAATTCCATTTTATGGCCACATTTCACATTATACTGTACTAATTATCAATACATATTTAAACACAGGTGTTCACACATGGTCAGTTGTATGTTGCTGTGTCTCGAGTCACATCACGTGAAGGGCTTACCATACTTAATGACGATGAAGATATGGAAGACCGAAAATACATAAAAAATATCGTTTATCATGAAATTTTTAGCAACATCTCTCCCTCCCACATTTGACTCAAGGTAATATTTCTTGATTATATTCGAACATACAATGGATGTTATTAGTGAATTTTTTTACATAAATAGTTAAATATTTGTCTATACTAATCTCCATTTTAATTTTAAACCAATAACCCACATTTTTCTCGCCTCTATCCTCACAAATAAATAAAAATAAATAAAAACACTTTCATCTATAAAATTATAAATTGGGATTGAAATGTCGTCAACATCTAGACTGGAAAACTTTTATATCAGGATTAATTCTATTGCAAACTTACACCTAACATTATGCATACATAAATATGTGACATAGTTCTTGCATTTCAGCTTAGAGATGACATGTTCACAAAAAAGGGTTCCAATAAACATCAAGTGATCAAGGTAATGCTTACGTCATATCTCATTATCTTCTCATTTTAGTTATATGGTGCCCATTTTTAAGCAAGTCAAGCCCCAATGGGTACTTGGAACTTAAAACATGCAAATTCAAACCGAAAACAAACTTTTGGACATAAATTAATGAAGAGAGGTGTTCGGATTTCAGGTGCATGGATTAAAATGAGGATATTATTCTTGATGACTTCAAAATATTCCTCATATGAATCTAACTGTCACTGTTCCGAAGGTAAATAAATATTATTTTTCTATTTGGTTATTAAATTTGAAATTTGTTGATTTTACTTAGTGTAACTATTCAACTATGGTATATGCATCTTATCTAAAATCATTTCATTTTATCAATCTTTGCAGAACCAAAACAACATGTTCGACTTTCTTTTGCAAGCCTCTTTAGTTGACAAGCCCTTCCGTTTCTACGTTTTGAACGCATGTTCGTAATTTGTGGATGACTTCTATATGCGAGAGTGCAAGTTAGAGTTCCATGGTTCACGAAATGCAACTAACCATTCTGTTTCTTCACGTTATTACTTATATACATTGCATACTAAAAGTTTTCGATATTTAATAGAAATTACATACTTTGAATGACTCATAAGATACTCTTATTTTATTTCATATTATATTGTGGTTCTCATAGAACTTTCTCGCCACCGCGCGAGCGCGATGCCACACACTAGTATATAAGAAAAGTTTGATCCTCCATTAACCAAAGTATGTTATATTTTTATCAGGGGTTCATGGTATCAGGACTAACGAGCTACCTAGTGTTATGGTCAATCAACAAGAAGGGGCCTGTTTTTGCGGGGATGTTTAGTCCACTGCAACTCCCGATTTGTGGAATATTTTCAGCCATTGCCTTCAACGAGAGACTTCATATTGGAAGGTTGTCATCTTTTTCCAAAACTGATTCATTGACGTCATAAATTAATGTCCAAGTGTCATCTTAATAAACTGATTTATAAGACTTAGTTATATGACCAAAGATTTGTACGCTCTATGTAAAAGCGTTGCAATAAGTTTATAAGACGTTTTTTGCGTCTTTACATGTTTTAGGACACTTGAAATCAAACGCCCTATTATTTATTATATAGTTTGTATGTAAAACAAGTGTCCTGTAAAAAGATGTGTCATGGGACGCTTATCAAAAAATTTCATATAAAAAAGTAATACTACATTTTATTTTGAAAGTGTCAAAAAACTTGCTAAGACGCCCAAAAATACATTTTCTTAAACCTATTGTAACTTGTGTGTACATAGGGCCTACAATTGTTTAGTTCGATAAACTCAAGTCCTATATAGTAATATATCATGACACTTCAACATTTTTTACGTCATGTAAACCCAAATTTGTTGTATGTATTACTTTCACTACTTCAAGATTTGGCTTTATAAGACACCTAAAATATCTAAGCGCCCTAATAAAACACTTTATAAAACTTAAGTTTATACTACTAAACAAATGACCTAATCCGACGGACGTTTCCGACGGATTTTCCGTCGTAATATTTTCCGACGGAACCAAGAAAAGTCAATAAAAGTCAACAAAATGTTAAGCCGTCGGAGATCCGTCACAAATCCGTCACTCAAGTTGTAAAAAAAAGAAAATTATATATTCTCGAAATTGTTTGTGACGGATTTGTGACGGAATTCCAATCCGTCACAAATCCATCACAAATATTTGTTAAATTACAATTAAGTTACTTAATTAACGTAATTAGCAATTAAATAATAAATTACAATTAATTAATTAAACTAAATCGACATTAAAAAATAAAATCTTGTTAATTTCCGACGGAAATTTAAATAATTTAATTTTTTTAAATTTCCGTCGGAAATCCGTCGGAAATTTATAAGATTTTATTTTCAATTTTTTTAAAAACCAATGTTTTTTAAAAAACTTATTAATTTCCGACGGAAATTTAAAAAAAATATTTTTTTTATATTTCCGTCGGAAATTTATAAGATTTTATTTTCAAATTTTTTAAAAACCAATGTTTTTTAAAAATCTTATAAATTTCCGACGGAAATTTATAAAAATTATTTTTTTTATATTTCCGTCGGAAATCCGTCGGAAATTTATAAGATTTTATTTTCAAATTTTTTAAAAACCAATGTTTTTAAAAATCTTATAAATTTCCGACGGAAATTTAATTTTTTTTTATATTTCCGTCGGAAATCCGTCGGAAATTTATAAGATTTTATTTTAAAATTTTTAAAAATCAATGTTTTTTAAATAATCTTATTATTTTCCGACGGATTACCGACGGAAATTTAAAAAAAATATTTTTAAATGGCCGTCGGAAATCCGTCGGATTTGTGGCGGATTTGTGACGGATTTTTTAAAAAAATTACGTTTTTGTGTTTTTTTTTTCCACAATTCATGTCCATTAATACTTATTCATGTCAAATTGGTCTTTGTAGGGTTTATTGTGGCTTAGTGGTTGGTATTAGACTATAGTGTGTCTTAATTGTCTTATCGACCCAACTACACTCCACATGCATATTTGTAATACATATTTACAAACATACACGTAATAAATCACATGTGGTATTATATTGGGCCTTAATGAGTCGTAAAATATTATATTGGTCTATAACAGTGGTTTAGTGGTTCATGTGGGGGTATAATGGTGGTTAGTTGTCTAGTTTACCCTAATAGACAACACATGCATGATGTATGTAGTTGATATGTGTACACAAGCACACAATTGTAACCACTTGTGTTATTGTTTCTTAATAAGTCATAAAATGTCATAATTGGCTATAATGGTAGTCTAGTGGTTCACATAGTGGTCTAATGGTGGTTAGTTGTCTAATGGACCCTAATACACAACTCATGCATCTATGCAATCCGAAAGTGTACACAAGCACGTAATAAGTCACTACTTGTGTTATTAGGCTTTAATAAATCATAAAATGTCATATTTGACTATAAGGGTGGTTTAGTGGTTCATATCGGGGTATAGTGGTGGTTAGTTGTTTAATTGACCCTAATACACATCACATGCATGATGTATGCAGTCGATATGTGTACAAAAGCACACAATTGTAACCACTTGTATTATTGGGTCTTAATAAGCCATAAAATAGCATAGTGGCTTATAATTGTTTGTTTAGTGGTTCATATCGGAGGCTAGTGGTTCTTAGTTGTCTAATTAACCCAAATACACCACACATGCATCTATCGGTTCAATTGAGTTTTGATCGGTTCAATTTGGTTTAGTGGATCTATTGGGTTGTTCGATTCAATTTGCTTTTAAATAAGTTTTGTTCGATTATAGCGGTTTAAGATGATTTTTATTCGGGTTTGTTCGACTTTAACGGGTTTAATTCATTTTTTTGTTTTAACCTTTAGTAATGATATTATTAGTATTATTTAATAATACTAATACTAATAAAATATAGTAAATAATACTAATTAAGAAGAAAATTAAAATTACAAAAATAATAATATTTATATTAATAATAATATAAAAATATTATTTTTTTAAATTTCCGTCGGAAATCCGTCGGAAATTTCTTGAAATATATATATTTTTAATTCTTTAAAAATCAATGTTTTTTAAAATCTTATTATTTTCCGACGGAAATTTAAAAAAATAATATTTTTAAATTTTCGTCGGAAATCCGTCGGAAATTTCTTGAAATATATATTTATAAATTTTTTTAAAAGACAATGTTTTTTAAAAATCTTATTATTGTCCGACGGAAATTTAAAAAAATTAATTTTTTTAAATTTCCGTCGGAAATCCGTCGGAAAATAATAAGATATATATTTTTTATTTTTTTTATGAACTTGAAATTAAAACACCTAAATCACGTTTCCCTCTTCTCTCACTTCTCACACTCAGCTAGGGGTGAGCAAAACCCGACCGACCCGAACAACCCGACCGACCCGAAACCCGATAAACCCGATCTTGAGCCACCCGATTAATCGAAACCCGAACTTGCCCGAAACCCGAAACCCGATCAAGGTATTACGGTTCGGTTTGGGTTAGGTTTTCCCAAACCCGAACCCGACCGAAACCCGAACTTTTTAAAAAAATATTTTTTATTTAATAAATATAAATATAAATACGTCTATAATCGATTTTTTATTTTATCACTCATTTTCTCAGTTTGGCAAAACACACACACACAGACCCTCACCTCGACTTTGACCTAATTTCTTCAATTTGACGACGAAGCTCTGTTGGACGAAGCTTTGTTGGACGAAGGGTCGAAGAATCGAAGGAAGGAAGTGACGACGCTCTGTTGGACGAAGGGTCGAAGACTCTGACTCGAATCAATGCTCTGGTTATTTGCTTTCTTTTTTCTTCCCTTTATTGCAATCTGTCTCGATGTGGTTGATTCAGTAGTTTTTTTTCTTTTCTAGTTATGTGCTATTTTGTGTACTAGTTTGATTGTTAAGAATGGGGTATTTGAAGATGAGTTGTCTTGTTATGAATTTATTGTTCTGGTTTGTCTACCATCTGTTCGACAAAATGCTCAAGAGAAAATGAAGTAGTTTGAATAGTTGATGGAGATTGCAAAAGAACACCACCAAATGGATTTATTGTAGAAACCTGAAACACATTGATGATCTTTAAGTGCACCATAGAATAACCCACATTTTAAATTTTATGATGAATATAAAGGTAATAATATCTTACATGGTATTTGAAGACAAAATCTGTACTTGACCATGTAAGAACGTTAGCTTCGTACAAGAGAGACAACTTCCCTGGTTCTCGCTTTCGTTCCTGGAGTACAAGCATCTCTCAATATGTTACTATCAACTGTTATCGGTCAGATTGAAGGAATGAGTAACGATTAAAGATTGATCCGAATTACACCTTTAGAGGATGACTAGTTGTGGTACACACAACTTCGGTAGTCAGGCCAGAATTAATATTCAGTTGTATCTTTTCCTTTTTCGCTAGTTTCTTTCCGGCAGGGGTAACATACTCTGGGAAGCTATAAGGTACATTCAGTATGTACTCACCATCTTTATAGGTTAGTTTTTGTGACCATATTTGATTGTATGTATTTATAATATATGTACGTAATGTATGTATGTATATATGTAATTTTTGGGTAAAATTGATTGTATGTATATAATGTATGTATGTATGTATATGTTTTGATGTGGTAAAAATCATATTTGATTGTATGTATATATAAGATATGTACGCATATAATATATGTATGTATATGTTTAGATGCGGTAAAAATCATATTTGATTGTATGTATATGTATGTATATATAATGTATGTATGTGGATGAACCTATCCGTCTTGTCACAGTGAACGAAAATATAGAAATTGCCAATGATGGTCGTAACAACTGGCATGTTGATGAGAGTAGTGATGAAGAACAAGAGTTTGAAGACTTGGATGGTGACTCAGAGGAGGAAGAACCTGATTTGTCTTTATCCGATCACTCGTCTGATGATTATTAAACTTTGTCTAGGTTGTTTATTTGGCAAACATGTTCGGTTGTTTATTTGTTACCCTTATGAATTTTGGAGGAAAAAAATGTTGTCTTGTTTATTTGTCTGGGTGTTTGAAATTAACGTTGTATTGTTTACTTGCATTATTGTTTTATGCTTTCTAACTTTGTTTTATAGACTTTCTACAATGCCACGAGTTTGGCGTTTTGGAGGTAGGGGGGGGGGGGCAGTTCCAACAACCGAGGAGGCGACACTTCTACTTCCAGAGAGGACCCTTCTACTCCCGAAGCGAGACCGTCTACTTCTGGAGCGGTACCTCCTACTCCTCTTGTAGTGCTTCGGAGGCACCTATAGATGAACTTGAGTCTAGAAATGTCTGTGGCATCGCCAATCCGGAACAAGTTCCGAGGGAAAGGAAGAGGATAGGGATAATCGGCGACGAGTAAGTGTCATATATATTAACTAATTGATCAACTTAACTGTTTTGTGGTATGAATACTAATTCAAGTTATTATATAGCATTAGTGACGACCACGCCATTCGCCATATGATCCAAATTAATCGGTCGATGGTTACTTCAGTGTGGTGTACTTGGACGCAGATCCCTAGGGAGACCAGGACCTGATGTGGGAGCGTTTTCAGGTTTGTAGTATGCATTAAACTTGTTATAGTTTTGAACTTAAAAATCAACTAACAATTTATTTTACAGAGTTATTATTATTGGGATTCGGCCTTAGATGGTCGTATGCTGCAGATTTGGGAGACCAAATCATCAAAGAATTATAATGATGGAATGAACCAAGTAAGGAAGAACGCAGCCAAATTGGCCGTAAAGGACGATCATCCATATCGAGAAGATGACCCGCATCGGGATATGAATCTTTTGAAGGACTTTCCCCCTCGATGGCTCACTAAGAGTATATGGGACGCGTTGATCGACAAATGGAACAACGACCATTGGAAGACCGTATCGAAGAAATTTAGCAATAACCGAATGACAGAGATTGATGGTGAAATATCCAAACACACAAATGGGTCGATCTCTACCTCTAGGCATGCCGAACGATTGGTAGGTTCTTAACAACGATTTACTTTAGTACCTTGATTTTAAGTATGTTACAATTAACACGTGTATGTATTTATCTTTGTAGAGAAAGGCAAATAATGGTGTGCCACCGACTTGGGTGGAGGTCTTTGATTACACACATAGGAAAAGATCGAAGTCAACGTCATCTTCTTCGGATGGCGCATCACTAGGGGATTACGTGACTCTGAGGGATGGCCGGATGGCGGTAAGTGTAGAATACCTATAACTTTATAATTGTTTACCTTTAATTACAAATCTTTATATGGTTTGTTCGGGAAACATTACGATTGTTTAACTTAAAATGTTAATATATATATACACACACACACACACACGTCTAGTTTTGGTTGTCATTTGTTGGGCGAAATTATAATTGTTTTAGTATAAATGTTGGTATATATATCTCCGTTTTAGTCTGGGTTGCCATTTGTTGGACAAACGTTAGGATTGTTTTATTTGGAAACGTCCCATTTACAACTGTTATGCTGTCGAAATTGACTTGTGTTTTATACCATAGGGTAAGTATAAAGGCGATGTCAACCAAATATACGGCGAGGATACCACTTCTCATCCCATAATAGATGAAACATTGTGGAAACAGGCGTCCGGGGGAAGCAAGAAGGGTCGAATATATGGTTTTGGGAACACCCGTGATCCGAATTTGGTCTTGACGGGGGTACCCTCAGGTGGATATGCGACTGGTGCATCGTCTTCTGATACGCGGGTGTGTACTTCCTTTTCTTTTTGTATAATGTTTATCTAATCGTATATAATTCATTATAATATTTTTTGTGTTTTTAGATTCAAGCATTAGAGGTCCGACTGCAACAATCAGAACAGGCCCGTGAGAAGGACTTGGAGCAGATGCACTGACAAGAAGAGGTCCTCAAGAAGGAGATGGCGGATATGCGCCAAATAGATGAGATCCGCATGAAGGAGATGGAGGAGATACGCCAAATAGAAGAGGTCCGCAAGAAGGAGTATCAGGACATGATGGAATTGGTGAAAAGGTTAAGCCAAAGTCAGTTTACTCCATCCCAGTTTCCGCCTCCCCCGCCATAGTGTTGATGTTTGGTTGTTAAACTCTTGTTACTTGAACTAACGTATTTAAATTCTATTTATCGAACAATTAGGAAAATTTGTATTTATTATGCACAAGAACTCGTTGGAGGGCTTTAATTAATCTATGGTATTTGCATTCAGTTTTTAGCAGTTTTTAAGCATTTCCAGGAATTTAAAATTTAAAATTTTAATTATTTTTATAATTATTAAAAAAATAAAAATAATAATAATTTTGACGGAATATTCCGTTTTTTGATTTTTTTTTCATATTAAAATTTAAATTATTTTTATAATTATTAAAAAAATAAAAATAATAATAATTTCCGACGGAATATTCCGTCGGAAATGTTTTTTGATTTTTTTTTCATATATATTTTAATCATCAAATTATATTAAAAAAATATTAAAAATCCGTTGGAAATCCGTCGGAAAGTTAATTTTTTAGATTAAGAAAATCTGATTAAGCGTGTGGAGTTTAAAAATTAGGAAAATTGGATCGACGGATTTCCGACGGATATATCTGTTGGAAAATCCTCATCCGTCGGAAATCTCGTTTTGTGGCCAGGCATTATCTGACGGCCTAATCCGTCGGAAATCCGTCGGAAATGGCGTTTTCCGACGGATTTGGCCGCCGGAAAAGCCAATCTATTTATAGAACGTTTTGGATGTTTTAATAGGTTTTTAGGGTGCTTTTAAAACAAAGTGTTAAAGGGTACAATTTTGAGAAATGTCCTATAAACCCTATATTTTTTATAGAACACTTGTATTTATTTGACATTTTTTCAAACAATGTCGATACGGTACTTTATTTCAAAAAAATTCTAAAAAATGTTAAAATACTCATAAACATCTTATAAACATATTGTAACACTTTTAGATATGAAGATTTTTGGTTTGGTCATATAAACTTAGGTCGTATAAATTATTTTATTAAGAAGTTTAGACATTTTAGGAGTCCTATCAAATACTTATGTGTCCTATGTAAAAGTGTTACAATAAATTTAAATGATGCTTTTGTTTTTCTTATCAGTTTTTTAGAACAATTTTGAAATAGATTATTTTAGTAAGTTTTTATATGATTTTATTTGAAAATTGTTTTATTAAAACAATTATCATAAAAAAAGATATGTTTTTAGGACATTTCTAAAAAATATCATAAAAAACACTTCTAACACATTTTATTTCAGATCGTTCTAAAAATAATTAAGACGTCCAAAAGGGTCATAAATTTGTTGTAAGTTTTTTAAATAGGACACAAAGTTATTAAATCCTATACACTTAAATTTTATAAAATAGTCTATATATACACTTAGTTAATTTTAGAACGGGCCCTTTAAACTCAATTTTGTTACTAGGAGCATAATTTACCCAAAATGGATAGTAAATTTACTAACATATACGTTGGCTTTACTATGATTTAGCTTGACAGGAGCGTTGATCATTGTTGTGGGACTTTATTGTGTACTTTGGGGAAAGAGTAATGATAATGTAATTAAATTACACGAGAGGAAATACGATGTCGAAAAGGATGATAAATCTTTAGAGAGCGTTGTCAACGGCGGCGCCATGGAGAATTCATACAAAAATGAATCTTGATCTGTATAAAAAGTCTTGATTTGGATGAATGCTTATTTGAATGAATGTTTGGGTTTAATTAGCGATTACTGAACATTTATAGATAATACTTATTGGCATGACTAAGAGTAGTTCGCTACCTCTTTACTGTAAAATTAGATTTATAGGATGCCAAAAATGTCTAAATACATGTCATGATAGACTCTATTATACGATTAAGTTTGTAGGACCAAAATATTGTTTCATTTCTAAAAGTGGAACATTAAGTTTATAGGACGTTTTTTGAGCATTTTAACAAGGTTTTTAGGACATTTTTAACTTAAAAGTGTCAATTAGATCTTGTTTAATAGAAAACTTTAGAAAAAGTGTTCTATGAACATATATATTTATAAGATACTTGTTTTTATAAGATACGTTTTTCTAAATAATGTAATATAAAAAGTTAATAAGACTTTTTATTTTGAATGTGTCCTAGAAAAACTTGTTAAAACTTCCAACATCTTATAAACCTATTCTAACATTTTTAAATAGGACACGCGATTAATTAATTTGTCCTTTAAATTAAGTTTCATAAAACAATATGTTATGACACAAGACATTTTTACGTCATATAAACCTAATTTTAATGTAATGCCATATTAATATACTCGTTATTCTGAAGTCCTAGATGCTTCTCTCCTTCCCACAATAAGAATATAGAATTATTACACATTTTAGTGAACTAAATGACACTTTTATCTTTGACAATAAAAATATAAAATTTTTCTATCTCATAATTAATGATAAATTGAGACACTAGAAACTTACTTTTTAAATTAGACAGTTTTTAAATTAAGAAAAAAACTAAATAATTGTATGAACACCTAATCTGACATAGAAAGGGATGGAGAGAAAATCATGTATTTGGGGCCATGTATGCTTATTTGGAATTCAAGCCGCATTAGTGACATTGGTGTTCATTTAATTATATCACCAAATTGTACAAACTACCGATACCTCTTGTCCTCTTCCCACATCATATATAAATTGTACAAATTTAAGGGTGGGTTCAAATGAAAAAAATCATCTTTCATTGTTAATATGAGGACAAATCACAACAATTGATTAAAAAAACGGTGAATAGATTAAAGGCTAAAAAATGCGGGGACAATTTTGTAAATAATATGAAAACTTTGTCCATGGTTTACTGAATATTTAGCACGTACGGGTAAAATTGTAAAAATACAATTACAGTTCAAAATCAGAGACAGGCCATAACCATAATGCATATTAGACTGCAAAACGGCTTCTCCATAATTTCTCGCCGGATATTCTCTCACTAAAAACCTCCATTGTCGACGAAAATTCTCTCACTAAATCCGCCATTGTCGCCGATCATTTGCACAAACCTCTTACTGAAAAAAAAACTAGGAAATATGAGCGATAACAGTGTAGAAAAACGCGATAACATACCTATTGCTAAAATTTTTCGAAGAGGTAAGTTTGAATGCTTAAAAATATGTCGATCCTGAATAGTTAGGGTTTGTATTCGAGTTTTAGTGATCAAGGATTGATAGATAAAGGTGGAAGTAAATACATATTAAAAGCAAATCTCATTCGAAAAGCCCTAAAACAAAAAAAATGAAGAACACAAGTATAATAGATATCTGTTGTAACAACCCGGTTTCAAAAGTTTAGCCACAATTACATGAAACCATCCAAATATGTTTCGAAAAGAATCGACTAAAATAAATTCTCCAGAATCACCTCAAGTACAACAACTTAATAGAACCATTCTAATGAATAAATAAAATACTTGCTAACCGATCCAACAAGGATCCTTTAACATAAAAAAAATCAAATCTCTACTAATCCGAAATAACGGAAGTAAATAATCGAATCTTGAGATTAAATTCTTACCGATCTATAATCACTAGTACCTTTAACCGGAAATATAATTCTCCCGACAATATTAACAAACCAATAATTGGAGACAACCTTCACCATGCTTACCTTTTTCCCAGGCTAGCGATCCCAAAATAAAACTCACCTCAAATGCATATTTAAAAAACAAAACGAGGGTTAGACCATACGGTCTAGTGAGGAAATCATTGTTGGTGAACAATCCAGTAAATCATTTAGCATGAACATCTTTAAAACATATAATCACTTCATAGGCCCGCAAACACTACATCCCTCCCAAGGAAACTAAACATAACAGTTGCTTTTCAAAATAACGCACACCCCGATAAGACCGAAGTCTATATCAGCGGTTGCTCACTACACGAAACATGTTCGCGAGCATAGACACGCACACTCCGATAAGACCGCAATCAATATCGGCAGTGACTCACCACACGAAACATATTCACCCGAGCCAAAATATATATAAATCATCCTTGTCGGACCATTACAATATCACACGTACATTTGCTTCTGTTCTGTAAGTTCCTTTAACCCATAAATCAATAACCACATTACATGCAATAATAATAAATCACATGTAAAGAACATCGTAATCAAAATTGTCAATTGTAAACCAATCGTACCAATAAGACGCAACATTTAAATGATAACCATTTGTAGATATATGCATTTCAGTTCGAAAATAGTTAAAAGAAAACTCACCTCGGGTCCAATTATTCCACTGCGAGTCATAACGACTAGACATTCCTAAACCAAACACCGAAATTTTAAAGAGAATAAAATTTTAAAGCTAAAACCTCCAAAACTCTTTCTCCTTTGCTTCCTTGCTGCGGTTTATTTTTTCACCATCACTTAAACACACAGACACACACACACACACAAAAGGTGCCATAGAAGATTGACGAATAAGTGAGAAGAAGAAAGAAGAAGCCGAAGTCGGCTGTGAAAGTAAAAAGTAAAAGGAAAGATTCCTTTTTATACCTCAAGTTTACAATATAAACCCTCAAAATCTATCACTTATGAAAAACAACTCTAAACTGTGTTTAATGCAAAATATAAATATTGGGTTCTAGGTTATTGTTGATCCAAACTCTCTCAGTGATTTGATAATGACCCTTAGAATTACTTAGTGAAAATTGCATTTGACTTGTATGTGTTAGTGTTTCACCATTAACGATAAGCACACCGAGTCTGTTCAGTATCGCTGATGATATCTAATGTATTAATGTTTCACTATCAACGATAAGCATACCGAGTCTGTTCAGTATCGTTGATAGTATCCTTTGTAACAATGTTAAATGTAATCCCAGAAGACAAGTGTGATCCCAGAAACAAGTAAACAAACAATGATCAAGCAATACTCAAGTCATCTCTCATTAATATTCAAGAATCAAGTACAAAAGGTGTAGAGAGAATATGACAAGGTATCTTGAAGTTAAATCCCCAAAGTTATGAAATCTAACACTAATCTAAGCTATTTATACTTGGACTAGAATTTACATTTTAGGCCCTTCTACTTGGATACAATTAACAATTTCAGCACTAACAATCTCCCCCTTTGTATCCAAGTAAGAAAATACAAAAGTTTATCTCATCAGTTGCTCTGGAGATATGTATCTTTTTCTGATCCCAAAAATGATTTCAAATCTTCTCAATGCATTCCTGTAATCCAGTCTGTCTTGAATTGCTTTCAGAGCTTTGTCAATCAACACCTTCTCTTTGTCTTTAAGAGGCACTTTCTTCTGTTCATCAAGTCTGGTCTTTTCTATCAAACGAATCTTTATCATATTCAGAGTACCATCACAAAACTTGTTGATCTCAATCAGCCTCAAGAACTTCTTCTTTTTCTGCCCATTGTGATAGACAACCCCAAATTCTGGTTTCTCTAACACAGTGTATAATGGAATACCTTGAATATCTGGCAGATTTCTGTTTGGACTTCTGGTATTTACTCTGATCTGATTTCCCTCCAACGCCAATTGCAAATCAGTCAAGTAAGCAAGCTTTACCAAATTCTTCATGAACCTATTTACTACTTGATACGCCTCAGACCAAGTCTTATCCTTATTTGGAAGCCTTTCAAGTATGTCATATAACCTGAAGAAGTCTTCACAAGTTAATGACTTGAAGTCTGCTTCACTGAAAGACCATTCTTTGCCATCTGTGCGGTAGACAGTAAATCTAGGATACCAAACATTCAGAATCTTCTCTGATTCAATCTTTGAAATCTTGACTATCTCCTTGTCAGTTTTCACAAATCTGAGTTCTCTGACTTTGTTGCTCATAAGATGCAGATACTCAACTTGATGTAAAGGTGGAAATTTCTCAATGGAGTACAACTTTATCTTATCAATTGGCTGGACTTGTTTCACAAATAGATCACTCCTGATGTCTTCTTGAAAAGGAGTAATGATTCTTATCCTGTGACCTCTTCTTTCAATCAATGATTCCCTATCAATCAGCATCTGAAAATTTCTCATCTCTTCCTCTAATACCGGATCTTTTATCTTTCCTTCCGATAGATCAGGTATGACTGGAACATCAATAACAGGATCAGGTTGAGCATCAGTAGAAATACTTTCATCATCTGAATCAGGATCTGCAGGTTGTACATTGATACCATCAAATACATCATCTAACTCCTCCTTTATCTTTACAACTATCACTTCAGGTTCATCCTCTGAATCCACATAAATGATATCCTGTATAAGATCATCAACCATCCTTTCCTCTTTCGTTCTGTTATCACTTCCACGAGGCTTTTCAACCGTGGGAATGATATCATCCAGAACTCCCAAAACATCACTTTCTTGTACATTATCAGTACCATCAGTACCAGTGCCAACATCAACATCAACAATTTCAGTTTGAACACCAGAACCACTAGCTTCTCCAACTTTCTGCCTCTTACTCATCTCCCCCTCATGGTGATCAGGATCGGGATCTTGATCATCATGCTTTCATTTAGTGGTTTGGGCTTGAACATCACACTTTTGCTCCAAAACTTTTATACGGTCAGAAAGAGTTGTAAAACCAAATGAGATAGCTTGGGTCATGTTAGAAATGGATTGTTGTAGTGTTTGGATATCATCTTGGGTTGGTAGGTTGGTTTGTTGTTCGGTTTGGCGTCTAAGAAGACCAAGTAAATCCACTTCTTCTGGAGTGTCATTGTCTCCTTTCTCTAACAATCTGGTAAGCATTTGAGATTTAAGTTCATGTAGAGGTAGGTTAGGATATACCTTCGGGTGATGTGAAGGTGGAGATGTAGGATCAGGTTGAGATTCAGGTGCGGTGGATGAAGATTCCATGACAGATTTTCCTTTAACAGCTCTGCTCACTTCATGAGATAACTTGTAAACAATTTCTTTTAATTCCGCAGTCTGAGCTTTGTACGAATTGTTCAGTGAAGTAATAGCTAACTCCAAGAGCTTCACTGAGACATAGTTATGGGGAGGGGGACCCATCAAAGATCTGATCTGTTCTGTACGAACCGGGGTAACACCCAGACCACTAAGGTTACTGGTTGACATGACAGTCGAAGAGACTGCATGGCCTGTGTTGAACACTGGCATAGTGTTAACGTTGACAGGACTTCCACCCTATCCTCGTAAAGCACCAACGAATGGCGGCATTCCGGTTGGGTCACGAAGAATTCCAACATTTTATGTCACCAATGATGTTGTGACTGGCGGTCATTGTGTCCTATGAAAATAAGTAAATCCAAAGGGCTCTAGACTCGAAGTGCGTACAAATGAAGGCGGTGGCCGGGGCAACTGCCTACCTTGTTCAATACCAGCAAACACCGAGTGTGTTGCCGATTGACTTTGTGCTATTCCCCTGTGAGAAGATGAAACACCAACTTGTGGAGAAGTTGATGAGTGGCCGAGTCGGGTTGTGTATTGCATAGCTGGGTCTATTATGTCTTTTTCAATGTCTTGTGGCGACGGACGCTCACTGACAGTAGATGTGGCTACCCGGATAGACTCGGTTTGGATAGGATCAGTAGTTAAAACTTTAGTTGATCCTGTCACACACTCACCATCTTTTATTTTTCCATCTCACTTGACCTCACTTGTATTTCTGTTTCAACTAAAGCTCCCTCAGAACTCCTTATTTCCCCTCGAGCATCAGAGTTAAGCTTGGTATTAACAACGATCTCAAAATCATTATGATCATCAAGTTGATCATCATTATCATCATCATCAGAATTATCCTCCTCTGCCTCTGCCTCATTATCAGCTTCGTCAGAACTAGAATTTGCAGAATATACATTAGCTGGATCATCAATATCAGCAGAAAGATCCCCGAAATCAGAAGAACCAAGGCTTTATTCATCATCAACGTTCTCACGAGACGACTGACCAGAAGCACCCCCTTCTCCAGTTGCCCTCACTATGTTTTTACCGCTCGCCTCACCCTGTTCAAGTACCCAGTAGCTTGAACTCTCTCTCTAACAACTATACCCTCACTCTTCTCTCTAAGTGGGATGGCACTTTGGGTAGGCCCCTCCGATTCCGGCCGGGCCATAAGTGCATTCTCTTCTCTATACTCACTCACGAATGGTGACTCCTGGTCAGCGTAAGCAAGTACAACTTCAGGTAAGACCCTAACACGAGCAAACTGCAAATCTGTGGGAATTCTGATGTAATGAATCCATTGAGCTGGAACAAGTAAAGCTCCTTCGCGTCTCGGTATTTGTTGATTGGCCTCCATGATGTATTAGTAACTATTTGAAGAAACCTCTTAAATGGTACAAAGGTTCTATCTTTGGTCGGTTTGGACTTGTCGGTAACAACCTCTATTAGCTCATTCCAGATCAGAATAGCGAAGTCTATCTTGCGATAAAAAACCACGACATGAAACATTCGTAGCACAAAAATACTACCGGTATCAAGCCCCGTATGCTTTGAAGTCATACACCTGTTGATGATGCTGAACAATATATAATACAGTGGTGGTAGATACTTCCTTTTGAATTTAGAAGCACGTGTAAGAACTCCATCTTTGATGTCATTATATCCCAATAGCATGATGTCACGACACAAATCTTCTTCAGATATCATATCATCAAAGTTGTTGGAAAATGGAAGATCCAGAACGGTTCGGAGTCTTTTAAGAGTCAACTTTGCATCAAAATGGTCAACTTTCAATGTGAAATACTGATTTGATTCTGATCTAGGCACAAACTGAATAGTGTACTATGCCTGTTGCAGATAAATTGCAGGTACAAGCTGTGTTTTCTCTAGAGCAGTGCGGAGCGGATGACCTTTGAGGATTTCAACCACAATGTGATAGTCCAATCTCACATTTGTGTCGAAAGTGTAATTATTGTGCTTGATTGGCAACTTATTCTTTGGAAGAATAAGCTCGTCATCTGGATTTTGCGCGTTCACCGATGGATGTGATGAACGATGTGATGGAATAATTGTGTTTTCATCAGAGGAATTTCCATCACCTTGCTCACGCATGTGTGCCATTGGATCTGTTTTAGAACATGTCAGAACACTGGAATAATGATTGCAAGTAACCAAGTTTTGAGAAAATTTCTCAAAAATTTCCTAAGTCTGGGAGGTTGTCGGACAAAGCTTCAAGCCTAATCGCATGACATTTCTTATCGGACGACACTTGTGCGATGAAAAAGTTATCGCCTAAGGCGTGTCCAATCAGAATGAATTCTTATTTTATGTGACAACTATGAATGTTTGAATACATTCTTTGTCCGAAAACTATGAATACTTCAAAATATTTTGAAGTTTCAAACCCAGATTCTAAGAAACTCAAAGAAAGCTCATAAAGATAAGTACCCTACTGTCGGTTTTTGTTAGGACTAAAAGTCCTATAAAATAGAAAGTGATATAAAGAAAAGAATTGTTTTATTTAATTGTTTGTAAAAGCCTCATAATAAATAATATGGGCTTTAGTGTGTTAATAGGCCATGGGGTTTGACCTTAGGCCCTTGGTATTTAAGGTGTGATTAGAGTGGAATTTAGGTTAAGGGCTTAGAGGATTAATCATATTAGTTTGATACGGCTAATAGAGAGAGAGTGTGTTGTTCATCATTCCAATCTCTTGTAACACTCTCTAATCATTCAAAAAACGATAATTGTTCGATTAATTGTTACTTGATTGTTAATCTGGGATCCACAATTGGTATCAGAGCAGAAAGACGATTGATTCAAAGGTAAATTCTTCTATTCTGGTCATTTATTGTTTTGTCGACTGTTTCATTGATAAAGGAATTTTTTTTGCTTTGATTCAAGTGTTAAAACTTGAAATTGAGGCTTAAGAAATTATCTTATTGTGTTTCTAGAGTCATATCGGTCAAAAGGTGCGATTTTGAGACTCCAGGTACGTTGTTTTTCTGCAAATTGTTTGAATACGGGACTCAATTTTTGAGTTCTGGTTCCTTTGTTTACTGCACCCACACCGGATCCTGAACCATACCGGATTGCAATTCCGGTTCCGATTTCATAGTTCCAGGTTCTCAATACCGGGTTCTATTTTACCAGACTTCAATTCCGGTTCTGGAATTACCGGACTCACACTCGGATCCGGAAGACACCGAATTTTACCCGGTTCTGGATCTCAATGGGATTCAAACCCGGTTCCGGTTTTTAACCAAGTTCCGCATCATATTGGTTCCGATATCCCATCCGGATCCGGTTCCGGTCGATTTGTGTTCTGATTTTTCTCGACATCGGATCTATTTCAATCCGGATCCCATTGCTTCCGGTTCCGGACTTCCCATTCCGGATCTCCCAATTCCCGGATCCTAATTCCCGGAGTGTCTATCCAGGAAACCACACCCAGTTCACAAATCCGGGAGCTCCCTGACCTTTCAGTTTCAAATTTTTTTCTAGGGGCGCTGCCCCCAGACCCTGCAAGGGCGTTGCCCCTTTGTGGATCCCAGATTAACAAGTGCATTAACAAGAATCAACACAAATCAGTAATAGTGTCACAAATCTCACTTTGATTAGATGAACAGAATGATAGCAATGTAGCCGTACAAAGGAAAAGTTAAGCAAACTAGTAAATTGATCATTAAACCCTAATCTAGGTTTAAGCAAAGTATTTATACCCTAGAGAAGGTATTTACAAGATATGTCATAAATGGTCCCTATACTTCTATTCCACTAACGTGAGACCTAACAATCTCCTCCTTGGAATTGAAGTTCGATATCACGCCAGTTAGGGACATATTGCTTTCGAATAGCGAACAAAATCTCGAAGTGCCGAATGGATTTCCTGAACTCTAGCCGTTCTTCAATCGCTTTGAGAAGATCTTCAGCTAGATACTTTCTGACGTTGACGTAGCTCTCTGACGACTCTTTCTTTTCTTCTTCGATGATCTTCTTCAACACGTTCTATATGTTCATCAAAGTTCCCTCACTGAACTTGTGCACCTCGCTGATCCTCATGAACCGTTTCTCCCCTTTGTTGTTCAGATACACAATCCCTGTTTCTGGTTTGGATAGAATAGTATGTACCTGTACGTCTTCGGGAAGATTCTGATTGGGCTTCAGATTGTTGATCTTCTTCTGATTGCTTTCTAAACCCAACTGGAAGTCGTTGATGTTGGCGAGGGTGATAGTGCACTTCATGAATCTCTTTATTGTCTCGAGGGCTTTGGTATACGGTAACGGTCGAATGGTGCGGGTCTTCAACTCTTTAAGCAGAACCGGGAATTCGTTCAGATTCAGATGTCTGAAGTTGGCTTCTGAGAATACCCATTCTTTTCCGTCATCCCTTTTAACTGTGAAAACCGGGAACCATACACTAAGAACTTTGTCAGACACGATCTCCACAATTTCTATTATTCTGTGTCGCGATCGGACTTGGTCGACCATTCTGCTTCTCTTCATTGCTTCCAAATATTGTTTGTGAACTGGATCTTTCAGATGTGAGACCCCATGGCACATGACCGGGTCAAGAGGCCTAATCCAGTAGGCAAATATCTTCTTCTGTGATTCCTCCAAGTATGGAACCAAGATCCGGACTCTTTCCCAACGAACTGGTTGAGCAGGTTGAGGTGGAGCCGTTTCTGGGTCTAGATTTAGAAGCTCGGAAGTACCTGCAGTATCGTGTACATCATGCTGAGAGATAGGTACATGTTTGCTCTGAAGGAGGAACTGGTCGTAGTCGTCTTCGTTCATGAACTCGTCTTCATCAGAAAAGTTCCACAAAGCATCTGTCTCGGATTGAATGGCTAGCACGACTTTCTCTCTCCATTCTCTTTAAAGTCCGGATCGCCAGCAGAGTCCTCATCAATCAATTCCAGGACTAGCCTTTCCGGAACCGTCAGCATTAAAGTCTCTTCAGGTTGACCCTCTGGCTTTTCAACCGTTGGGTCTGCTGACTCTAGCACTGTATCTCTGACCGGTGTAGACAACTCCATGTCCTGAACCATTTATGAGTCATCTGGCTGTTGTTGTGGTTCAGGTTCGGCTGGAGTGACGGTTGAAGGTTCTGTCGCTGATGTTGACAGCTCGGTCAGTCTAACTCGTTTCTCCCCCTCTTGTTGGTCAGGATCCTCCTGATCATCATATCGTCGTTTGGAGCCATGTGCCTGACCCTTACATGTGTCTTCTAAGATGGCAACCCTCTCGGATAGTGTTTCGTGGGTCTTCTTGACTTCGGTTAAGGTTGTTGTAAGTGTATCAAGCTTGGAGTTGGTTTGGGCTTGTGGATCAGTTGGAGTGACTGGGGGTGGTGGTTGGTTTTGTGAGCGTAGTCGGTTCACTAAGTCGGCTTCAGATGAGGCGTCAACGTTGGATTGGGACAGGAGTATGTCGAGGAGTGCGGATTTGAGCGCCTCGATGCTCATGTTCTGGAGGTTCGGGGTTAGGTGAGGCATTCTGATCTGTTGTTGCATAGGGGGAACTTCTATAGCCACTACCTTGTCCGTTACTGCCCTTCTAATAAAAGCCATCTCATCTGAAAGCTTCTGTAAGATCTCTGTTTGGACAACTTTTAAGGCGCCGTCCATATCTTCCTTGGAGACGAACTCCGGGAGACTAACACCTAGAGCACTTAGCCTCCTAGTTGTAGTAACTACGGTGGATTGCACCGCAGTACCGCCTGCGCTCACGGTTGGCTTCATGGTAGCCGTGGCAGGTCTTCCGCCCTGTCCTTGCAAGCTACTAAAAGGTAGACTTACTTTGGACGTTCCGGTCGAGTCACGAAGAATCTCGACGGTAGCAGTAGATGAGACCGGTGTCCTAGCCAAAGGAATGAATTCTGCAAATGGATCTAGACTCGAAAGTGCACCCAAGGAAGTCGAGAACCGAGGCTGGTGTTCTATTATTTCAACACCAGAACTCTCCAAGTGAGAGACCGGTGGCAGTTGTGCTGAATCCCCATGTGAAGTTGAAACAGTTTCCTTTTGAGAGGAAACTGAGTGGCTAGATGGGGTGTGCAAATGCATCGCTAGGCCCACGACGTCTTGTTCAATACCCTGTCATAACAAATGCGACAGGGTAGTGGATGTGGCTGCCTGGCTAGGTGGAGGCTGGTTGGGAGCAACCTGTGAAGATTGCTCTATCACTCATTCACTCTCATTTTTTCTCTTACTCCTCCTTTCACGCACATGCTCACTTTCTTTTTCTTTTTTAACTAAAACACCCTCCGCTCTCCTTTTTTCTCCAGATATGGCTTCAGTTTGGGGTGTCTCATCATCATCGTCGTCGTCCGACTCAGTAGCCTCACTACCGGATTCCTCTGACCTTGACTGGGAACCGGAAGCCGAGCCTAATTGAGACTCGGATTCGGAGCCCAATCATGAGCCATAGGCGGACCCGGAAGCTGGTTCGGAGGTTGAGCCAGGCTCGGAGCTGGAAGAGGAGGTTGCCTCTTCTTCAGCTTGTACTCGAGTGACGTCTTCCACTTCCACTTCGTGCAGTTCTGGATCGTCGTCTCTAGGTGGCGTAGGTGCACGTGGTGGAGTGGGTGGGTGTCTGGATGAGCTAGCATCGTGTTTGACCTACCGGCACTGCCCACACCTGTTTCCCTCATAATATTTTCTCTCGTCACGCCTGGCCGGGAGCCCCTGCTTGCCGGACCCTTCCGCCTCTCGTACGTGGACCCTCACGTCTCTCGGGTTGCGCTCCTTGGGGAGGTCCTGCCGGATCTGGCTGGACCATCGGAGCGACTAAGTTATTATCACGCCTATAAGCTATCACACTCAGTGCCGATTGGTCCGCGATAGCTAGCAAGTCATTTGTGATCAACATTGGGACTAGGTCTGGAATCACCTGCTTGTTCTGGATCCTAGTCATTCGAGTCGAAAGTAGTACCTCATGATCGGCGTGACGCGGAATCGTCAGGTCTGTCGCCATGAAGTGAGCGACGATCAGCTGTAAGAACCTTGGGAACGGCAGGAACGTGAGGCGTCTGCTTTCTTGCTTCTTCTGGACCTTCTCGACTAGTTTGGTCCAAAGAGTTGACGCGTAGTCGAAGTGGCGGTTGTACACGACGCCGTGGAACAGTCTGAGCAGGTTGACGGTCGTCTGATCTATGCCTTTGTTTATTGATGATAGGCACCTGTTCAATATTGTGAACAAGGTGTACCATACAGGCTGGAGATGGATTCTCGAGATGTGCGATGGTTGGCTGAGTGCGGTAGCGCATCCGAGGGCGCGCAGATCCCGGCAGAGGACTGCATCAGTAACTGGAGCATCGTAGGCAACGCGTCCTTGAATGGCTGTCGCTTCAGGCAATTCAAGGATCTGGCGAAAGATGTCTCGTGTAAGTAACACCTGGGAGTCGCTAATACGGCCTTGGAGGACGAATTGTTGGCCGCGTGCGACGGGTGTGAGGGAGCGCCACAGTTGGTGCACATATACTGCTGGAACTGGAGCGGTGGCCATCAATGCTCGATTGAGCGAGTGACACTTCAGAATTTCCACTGTGACTGGACATTGGCATATAAGATTTGATGTGTCCAAGTGGAAGTTGTTGGCACTAAGGGGTAGGTTCTGACCTACTGGAAGTAGTGGGGCATCGCCTTGGGGTGGATTCGATTGTGCCATGATGTACCTGATTAAAAACCAATAAGGTGTTGAGTGTGCATGGCGGGTGTAAGTCAAAGGCATGTCTCGGGGCTCGTATTCTTGGATTTGGAAACCGAGAGTCGGTGACAGTCCGAAACATGTCACTACTCGGGTCTTGACGAGCCCGAAGTGAGTGTACACCTTCAAGTGTGACACTGAGCACTAAACACCAATGTAAGTCAATGAAACAGTACTCCCGGTGTGGAGTTGTTCAGGATCCGGAATCGTATCCAGAACTTCAAGATCCGGTGTGGAGTCCGGAACACAAAGGAATCCGGAATTACCAAGATCCGGCGAGGAGTCCGGAACCCAAAGGCATCCGGAACCGGAATATGTACCAGAACCTAAAGTAATCCGGAACCTAAAAGGGCCGGACCCGGAATACACATACCGGAACCTAAAGATAGACCGGATCCGAAACACAGACATTCTGGAACAAATGAATACCGGGACTCATTCCGGGACTACCGAATTCCGGAACACATTATGGATCAATCGAATACCGGAACCTTCAACTTCCGGAATCGAAATCATTCCGGATATCACGAATTCCGGAACCAAGTCCGAAACCCTATTCGGGACTCGGATGATTTCAAACATAAAATTAAACACCTCAGGGTAGAAATCGTTAGCCAAATTTGAATTTCACCACCAATATGAGTTCGATTTCGAGAACAATGCATCGAAACAAGTAAATTTGAGACGAGCTCGAGCGATCCGAAGGGACCGAACCTATCGGCGCCGACTTTGAAAAATTCGAACAAATCGATCGATTTTGCGGTTGTTTGAATCGATTTCATAATGCTAAAGCGATTAAACGGAGTTTAGAACACATACCTGAAGATTCGGATGAAGAACTGAGTCCGAATGATGCAAAATCCACAAGTTGAAGAGAAATTGAGAAGAAGTTGGGTCTGAGAGAGTTTGGGCGCGAATATTTTGAAAAAGTGAAGAACTTAGTGTGAAAATCCAGTATTTATATACCGGTCGATACCGGGAGTGACCCCGGTACCGATCTCCTTAACTCTCCCGGTTCCAACTTTGTCTAAACTTTTGGAAATTGGCAAAAAATACCCCTCAAGTTGAAAAACTTTTAAAATTAACCTTGAGTTTGAAAATTTTCATTTTAGCCCCTCAGGTTTAAAATATTTCACTTCTCCCCCTCAACTTTCCGAAAACAGCTCTCCCCCTCAAGTTTTCAAGAAATGCGATGCCCCCCCTCGACTTTTCAAAAATAAGACACCCTTTTTTTAATAATTAAAACTTAAACAAAAACATGAAAAATCTCCCCTTATAAACTTGATTAAGTGACAAAGCTCCCCCTTGACTTGTCAACCTGACACTTCTCCCCCTCCATTTCTCAAAAATTGCAACTCTCTCCTCACAGAAACGAGAAACGTACCTTAGAGACTTGGCATTCGAGGAAACACCTTGTTGAACACACGGTTAGTAGCTCGGGAAATAAAATAGAAAAACACAAAGAATAGACGGATAGAATTATAGAAACATGTAAAAACCGAAAAACGAAAGAAACACTAAAACAAAAATACAGAGTACATGTCACCGATGTGCTTGAAACACCTAAACCACGCTGCGAGACAAGTGTAACTGATTAAGGTACAATTATCCCGCAACGAAGAAAAGGTGTGACAAGTATAGCCGTGACTCAAACTTTCAGATTAAGCATACCCAGCTTGGACACGAGTTCATTGTACCGTTTTTCGTCCAAAGCCTTGGTAAATAGATCTGCTAGTTGATTTTCTATACTTACGAAGTAGAGTTCCACCGTACCTCGTTCTACATGGTCTTTAATGAAATGCTAGCGCACGTCAATATGCTTTGTCTTCGTATGTTGAACCGGATTGCTCGTGATTGCGATGGCACTCTTGGAGTCGAAGTAGATTGGGATGTTCGAGTAGTTGTACCCTTAGTCCTTCAGTTGCGTTCGCATCCAGATCACTTGGGAGCAGCAACTAGCCGCGACCACGTACTCCGCTTCCGCTGTGGAGGTGGAGACGCACGTTTGCTTCTTGGAGGCTAAGCTAACCAACTTATCGCCAAGGAACTGGACGTGACCCATGGTGCTCTTCCGGTCAAGTATACACCCTGCATGATCAGCATCAGAAAACACTGTGAGCTCAAAACCAGGCTCTCGGTGCTTGCTTAAGTCCATACAATGCTCTGTCGAGGCGATACACATGGTTGGGGTGATCTTGCTGACGAAACCTTTCGGATGGGAGACGTAGACTTCCTCTTTGAGTTTGCCGTTGAGAAACGCCGTCTTCACATCCATTTGAAAGACGGTGAAGTTTTTGTGAGCGGCGTAGGCGAGGAACATCCTAATAGCTTCGATTCGGGCAACTGGTGCGAACGTCTCTTCGTAGTCGATCCACTCTTGTTGTCGATACCCTTTCACCACTACGCGAGCCTTAGGCGCCATACTTTGAGGCTTTCAAATTCGTTCAGCTCCTCCTGCATGGCCATTATCCAGTCCGGGTCGTGTAGGGCGTCTTTAACTGTCGCTGGTTCAACATTGTTGAGGAAGATGGAGAAGAGGCACTCATTTCCCGTAGCCGCCCGTTTTTGAGTGTTACTCAGAAGTGCAGGGGCAGCTTCGTCTTTAGTTTCCATCGTTGCTCTAGTTTGAACGGGAGCAGATGGATCACCAATGACTTGCTCAGGTGGGTGCGCTCGAGTCCATTTCCGCATGTGAGGTAGCGGGTCCGTGAGAGGTTGAGAATTGTCAGCATCAATAAAGGACCCTAAGGGTATGTTCTGAACCGCTTCTAAGGATGGAACCGGATGTAATCGGTCGGCAGCCGCATGTTGCGAGACAAAAGCAGTTGATGAAGATTCGGCAGTCGCGTCTTTACTGTTCCTTGTTTCGGGGGAAGACGAATTGGGTTGACCCACTGGGGATGGATTCGCGGTCACCGTAGCTGTACTTGATGATGGCGTCGTCTCTATTACAGGTGAAGAAGGCAAGTCTTCTGCAGATGTAGTGTTGGGGGTAGGTGGAGGACCAGAGATGTGTGTCGGCACCACTACAACTCCATCTGCATTCAAAGAAGCATCAGTAGATACATGGGAAAGATAAAAATCATTATAGAAATTTTCAAACAGTAGATCTAAATCGGATGGATGTGAGTTCGACGTATTGGACGTTGAAGGATCTACTGTCGTGTGCTTGGGTTCCGATCTTGAGTGATCAGAAGCCAGCACTCCAGTAAGCACGGGTTCTGAACTGGTACGTTCAGAAGCCAAATCGACCAATTCATCGAAGGTCACATTTATACTCTCAATAACACTCTAAGTCCTCTTGTTGTAGACTCGGTATGCTTTTGAAGAGGTAGAATAGCCGATGAAAATCCCTTAGTCCGCCTTTGGTTTGAGCTTGATGAGATCATCCTTGTCGTTCAACACGAAGCACTTGCACCCAAACGCGTGAAAGTAGCTGATGTTGGGAGTGCGTTTGTTGATGAGCTCGTATGGCGTCTTGTTGAAACGCTTGTGGACGATGGACCTATTCTGAGTGTAGCACGCCGTTGCGATAGCTTCGGCCCATAAGAACATCGGAAGACCGTACTAGGTCAGCATGGTGCAGGACGCTTCCACCAAAGTGCGGTTGCGTCGTTCCACCACGCCGTTTTTCTGTTGAGGAGTCCTAGCAATAGAGAAGTTGTGTGAAATCCCATGGCTTTATCGGTCTTCACGGAGGCAAGATTGATGGTGTAGAGGTTCGTCCTTCGAGTTCCGGCGAGGACCTCCGTTCCGTCGTCGTTACGAATACTGCATCGCTTCGCCTTGAATCTAACTTCAAGATTCTTGTCGCAGAACTGGCCGATACTGAAGAGGTTGTGACCGAGGCCTTCGACGTAGGATACACGCTTGATGGTGAGGTTGTCCTGAACAAGGTTGCCATAGCCCATGATCGGGGCCACGTTATCGTTTCCAAATCTAACGTCACCACAGTACTTCTCCTTGAAGTTGGTGAGCAGCTCCCGTTTACCAGTCATGTTTTTGGAGCATCCGGAGTCTAAAAACCACACATGACCGGGCTGCAAAAAAAATTAAGGCTGTTTAGGTACCCATCTGTAAATGGGTCCTTGGGTGTTCGGTGCAACACCTTTGCTTGAGACCCGTTTAGATCTGGGTCTTTTCCTAGAAGACTTACGAGAAGCATTGGAATTAAAGACATGATATGTACCAAACCAATCAGATGCATTTTTAGACACAATAAAATCATTCAATCCACATAAAGAACAAAAAACACAATCACGCGAAATTACAATCAATTGCTGAACATTATCAAGTTTAACTGGAAATTTAAAACCATGTTCAACAGAGTTATTCAAACCAAAACCATGATTGTTGTTATTTGTCCTAATAAGCGAAAAAGAATTAAATGACCTGGTCTTCTCAGGTCGTAACTTAGCCTTCTTCTCTACCCACTCTCTCCAAACTGCTTTCCCTCGATCCGTTCTATCTGAAATTACATTAGAGTTATTGTCAGAGGAGCTTGAGTAAACTGGTTGTCTTGTAGAGCTCTTACCGATTTTAGCACATTTCTTGGACCGACGTTTAGATTTAGATTTTGAAATGGTCTCAGAAACGGTTTTAGAATTAGAACATTCACCTTTTTCAAAATTAACCGGTGTGGGCATTTTTTCTAAAAATTAAATGTGACTAGCAAGCTTCGGAGCAAAATCAGTCTTAGAAAATTCATCATCATGACAGGCAGAGGAATTCATAAACTCAGAAAACCTTCGTGTATAATCAAGTGGGGTTTCACCATTAGAGTCGGACGAGGAGTTATCCGCAAAGGGATTATCAAAAACTGGAAAACGATTCTTTTGAACATAATCGGGTTGAATCGCCTTACCTTTATCTTTAAAGCTCAAATTTTTATCATTTGTGTCATCAGACACTCCTATAAAAGCTTTACACGAAGAACTATCCAAAAAGAAAGGAGATGAGTCAACTGAGATGGTGTCAGGAGTGACATGCTTCATTGGAGTATCCACTGGAGTTTCCGTAGCCATTCTCAGCGTTAAAGCTTCTGTCGCCAAAGCGGACAGTTGAGAAGTCAACTTAGCAATCTCGATTCGATAACTCGCTCTTTCTGATTCGGGTAATGACTCGGTTTTGTTCTTTTTGAGCTTATCAATAGTAGCTAAAAGTACAGTTATTTCGGTTTCATTAATGACCTTATCCATCGCAATTGATTCTTCGAGTTTAAAAATGATGTTTTCCAAAATTAGAGGTGGAACATAACGTTTGAACTCTGATTTATCGTTAGAATCTACATCTGGTGTTGCCGTAACGGGAACCGGAGTTTCCATAGTTTTGGCAAGCGAACAGATATCGAAGTAATCATTGGAGAGATAAGGGGTTTTGCTCTTTAAATAAGACGCATTAAGAGTCTCGTATACGAAAGGAACTTGTACATTTATGTTCTTCCTAGGCGGCTCATCTTCCGATTTGTTATCAACATTTTCAGGCTTTTCCCCTACTTCTGGTAGTGGAATTCCTGTTTTTCGTTTAAGGTCTTCTTTTTCCTCGTCCTCCTGAGACGACTTAGTCCACTTAATCTTATACTGAGGATATTTCTTATCTAGCCCCATGAAATTGAATTCATAAAGGGTGGGAACCTTAGATAAGATTTTATTTAGGTAACACGGATTATCATATCCGAGTCCCCATTCTGAGTTGTAATACTTAAATTCCTTTGGTTTGTTCAAGTGGATGGTTTGTTCAGATTGACCAAGTTTATAAAGTTTGGATTCAAGATCCTTAAGCTTAGTGGTCAACAACTCATTTTCTTTTGGAACTTTCTCTTGAATTACAACGCTTTTAGAATACTCCTCCTAAGACTTTTCTAACTTTTGTGTATATTCAGATATTTGAGTCTCGAGGATTTCAGCTCTCTTTGAAAAGGCCGAGCATTCAGTTTGATAGTTCTCTATCACACATTTGTCCTCAGCCTTTTCAATAGCTAGCTTGCCTATGGTATCGTATTTAGTCTTAGCATCGGTTTCTAGCTTAGAGATTTGGGCGTCTTTGATTTTAACCTTAAGTTTGAAGGTATCTAAGGTACGCACCATAACTTGCATCTGATTAATTAAGTCAGCATTAGAAGAACTACATACCTGGCATTCGCTTTTGACCTTCTTCTATCCGGAAGAGTCATCTTTAGATTCGGATTCTTCCGGGTTGAGGCCAGTATAGCACATGTGAGCTTCCTCATCGTTGTCTTCTTCACCAGTCAGTTGGAGCCAGTGATCATCTTCCACTAGCCGCGCTTTACCAGCTTCTTTCTTCCTTGACAGAAGCATTTTGTTCTTGTAGTACTCAGCATTGCGTACTACAGGTTTCTGGCAATCTTTGGCGAAGTGGCCGCGCCTTCCGCAGTTGTAGCATTTCACTGGTTCATCATCAGCTCGATCGTCAGACTTTCCTTCAGATCTCTTTCCTTCATCGTTCTTCTTTCTTCCTTCATCAAACTTGCGTTTGCCTTCGTACTTATCTCGGTAGTCCCGTCGCTTTGTATTGGTTAAGCAAACTAGTAAATTGATCATTAAATCCTAATCTAGGTTTAAGCAAAGTATTTATACCCTAGAGAAGGTATTTACAAGATATGTCATAAATGGTCCCTATACTTCTATTCCACTAACATGAGACCTAACACCATTGACCCCACCCGTTAACCGGGTAGCGGGACCCCCGTGCTAAGTCGCCGAAGGGGGACATTTGGGTATTCTTTGATACACCGTTTGATTATTTTTGGATCGATATCTTGAATTATCTCACGATCATTTCTTTCAAGTAACAATGTCTTACCTTTTGGGACTAGATAAGACATACCCTGAGTATAAGATCAAGTGGACTAAATCGTCACAGGAGGATGAGGAAAAGGAAGACCTTAAAAGAAAAACATGAATTCCTCTACCAAAAGTAGGGGAAAAGCCTGAAAATATTGAACCTAAATTTGAAGATGAGCCACCTCGGAAAAATATTAATGTACAAATTCCTTTCGTTTATGAAACCCTTAATGCATCTTATTTGAAAAACAAAACACCCTACCTCTTAAATGATTACTTCGACATTTGTTCTCTTGCCAAAACTGTGGAAACTCCAGTTCCAGTTAAGGCAACACCAGATGTAGGATCTCATGATCAATGAGAGGTTAAACGTTATATTCCACCTCTGATTTTGGAAAACATCATTTTCAAACTCGAAGAATCAATTGTGAGGGACAAGCTCATTTTTGAAACCGAAAGAACTGTACTTTTATCTACCATAAACGAGCTCAAAAAGAACAAAAACGAGTCATTATCCGAATCAGAAAGAACGAGTTATAAAACTGAGATTGCTAAATTGACTTCTAAACTGTCCGCCCTGGCGGCAGAAGCTTTAACAGGAAGGATGGCTAAGGAAAGTCCCGTAGATACTCCAATGTAGCCTACCTCTCCTGATACCATCTCGGTTGACCCGTCAACTACTTATTCGGATAGTTCCTCGTGCAAAGCCTTCTTAGGCGTATCTCTTGACACCGATGAAAAGGCTTTGAGTTTTTCTAATAAAGGTAAGGCGGTTCAAACCGAATCTGTTCAAAGGAATCTTTTCTCTGACTTTAATAATCCCTTTGCGGATGATTCCTTTAATTATTCCTCATCCGACTCTGACTGTGAAAACCCATTTGATTCTGCTCAACGGTTCTCTGAGTTCATGAATTCCTCTGTTTGTCATGATGAAGATATTTCGAAAATTGATTTTTCCCTAAAGCTTGTAAGTCACATTCAACTTTTGGAGAAAATGCCCACACCGGTAAATTTTGAAAAGGGAGAATGTTCTAACTCCAAAAACGTTTCTAAGACCATTTCTTCAAAATCTAAATCTAAAAGACGGTCAAAGAAACGCTCAAAAACCGGTAATTCTCACAAAAGACAATCTTAGTACTATAGTCCTTATGACAGTGAGCTTAATGATTCTTCAGACAATCATGTCTTTAGAAAAGTAAAAATGGTTTGGAGAAAGAAATCAACTACAAAAGACTGTGCTGGAAACAAGTTTCATGATTCTCCTGTAGTTGATACAAAGTCATTTACTTCCAAGAGTGGCTCACATGCTCATGTTTACCCTATAGCTAAAGCTAATCAGTCTAAACCGAGCAAAGCTCTGCTTCACTTATTGTGGAAAGAGTGACTTTGTGCATCTAAGGTATGTCAATAACTGGTATGGTACTTATAGTATCCCCAATCCCCATTTTAAAGCCAAGACATCTAACCATCAAGGATCCATCAAACCATGGATACCAAAATCTTTCTGATATGTTTTTGCAGGGATGTCAGGTGTGATAAAATTCAGAATTTTCTTTTCACATGGCTGCATTAAAAGGTTATGCTATTTTTGAGGGGGAGTATCAGGTATTTTGACAAATAATGTTTTAAGTGAATTCAAAGAACCGTGGTAATTCATTTTGGATAACATACTTGTGTTTGTTATTCTCCAATGTTAACTTCCATGAATGCCACGAGTTATATTTTCTTGACTTCGTTATTTCCATGTCTCGTATACTTGTTGATTTTTCGGTGGAAATACACTCGTTTGAATTCTTATTTGTTTCTCAAAGTTCATCATTTCTTGCTAATGATCCACCCCGGATTCGAGTCCAGGCATCAACATTCTGTGGCCAGGCTTAGTCTCAGACGGCCGCTTTGTTTGTTTGTTTCCAAATTGCCAAGGATGTAGTCTATGCAAAGCCTAGATGAACCTTATCCAAAAAAAAAGATTCACTTCTACTCTGATATAATAATTGTGACTTGTTCTTCACAATTAAACTTTCTGATCAATTATTTCATTTATTGAAAATACTGTGCTTACCGAGTCATTCTGTTTTGCGCTTGATCTTGTTTATTGAAATTCCCTATTTCAAATGATTTTATTGACTTCTGATTACCTCAAATCAGAACTCGGACTTCATTTCAATGACTTCTGATCAACTCAGATCAGGACTCGTTCTTAAAAGTTACGACTTCTACACATTTCAGTCTAGAACTCGTATTTAAATGTTGAATTCCCTGTTATAATTTGTGCATGAAAAAAAGGTGTGAAATGAGTGATAGGATTTATATTGTTTCTATGGTCTATCCAGAACCGGAAGGACCTACCTAAGAAACACATCTCATTTATAGACAACAGTGAGGGGTCTAGATGTATAAACGAGTTTGGAGAGAAAAGAATATGGTGAGGATGTGACAGGACTTAAAAAAATTATTGGTCCTTACCAAACCGAGTCAGTTATCCGGGTAACCACACAATCTATTCATTCTCATTCTTTGGAGATGAATATTGACACAGACATGGACCCAGTGTCGATAACTCGTGTCACCCCACCTAGCCACTCAAGTATCTCTCAAAAGATGATTGTTTCATATATTCACGGAGGTTTAGCACATAATCTATCTATTCCTCACTCGAAGGTCTTAGATATTGAAAAAGGAAGACATCAGCTCCGGTCTCCGAACTTCATATTCTACTCACTGTGTCAATTTATTTTTAACTTGCGTCCCAGGTTAAATCAAATTTTGAGCCAAATCGATATGAATTATCTCTTTCACACATGCACGAGTCTTTGTGATTCCACTCGCATATCTTTGTGATACCGTCGGAACATTTTGAGAAGAAATTTTTAAAATTTTACTTCAGTGATAACTGGAAGTCCTATCAGAGATACCCCAATGCCAACTCTGAACATACGCCACACAATTATTTTAATTGGTGTGATAACAGTTACTATGTGTTTCTGTGTTAGTGATTACCCCATTTTGGTTACTTATCGTCTTATCTGGTATTTTGCTACTCATCAATGTTGTCTTTGAAGTTACATGATGCTCAGGATGCTCATAATCATCATGAGGGGGAGAACTGATACAAAGTCAAAGACACATATCATCATCATGAGGGAGAAACGTTATAAAAGTTCAAAGACCCAGATTATCATGTTGAGGGGGAGTAAGAAAAAGTTGAGGGGGAGTAACTGTTATGATCTGTGAAGAAAAGATTGCAAGTGCATAGTTCTTCTCATCCCATATCAAGAAGCGTTCACAACAAGTTGATTCCTCCATCGAGCATATTGGTTCAACAAGTTCTGAAGTTTTTCAAAGCCAATTAAACTCGTGGCTCAACTCGTGATACTATGAAGACCAAGAGCATTATTCAAGGGGAAGCATGGAAAGACCTGAAGTCAAGCAACGCCAACATATGTCAAAGATTCAAGAGAGAGAGAATATCAAGACCTGAAGATTCCAAGATTATAATTTTTCTTTATATAACTTTAGGGGGAGATTGTTAGGACTAAAAGTCCTATAAAATAGAAAGTGATATAAAGAAAAGAATTGTTTTATTTAATTGTTTGTAAAAGCCTCATAATAAATAATATGGGCTTTAGTGTGTTAATGGGCCATGGGATTTGATCGTAGGCCCTTCGTATTTAAGGTGTGATTAGAGTGGAATTTAGGTTAATGGCTTAGAGGATTAATCAGATTAGTTTGATACGGCTAATAGAGAGAGAGAGTGTGTTGTTCATCATTCCAATCTCACGTAACACTCTCTAATCATTCAATAAACGATAATTGTTCGATTCATTGTTACTTGATTGTCAAACTAGGATCTACAGTTTTCTATGAATAAGCCTATCTTATCATGTTTTATAGGAAATACTAACACAAAGATCAATTTTTGTAACAAGAATGTGAACAGTCACATTCAAACCGACTGGTAACCAACAAATCATCAAATCACTAACAATGTAATGGATAACACTCTATAAAAAACAAGAAATCACTAACCTGTAGTGATTACAAAATGATAGCAACAATCACAGCAACAAAATCGAAAAAATCGACCAACACAGTTTTGAGAGAGAAATGAGATATGCGAGAAGTCAGAAGAGTATGTCGTTCGAAAACTCGTACTATATATATAGAGGAATGAGTGACACGTGGCACAATCTAATTGGTCTGACGTTTGACCTGCCACGAGTCAATTAATCGTACGAAGGATGTACGAGAAGTTCATCTTCATCGCATGAAACGTATGCGATGAAGGCATTAAAAGTTCTCGGAAAAAGGTTGTACGATAAGCCCTGATGAACAGTACTTATCGGACAAGTCATGTGCAATGAAAGATCTTATCGGACAAAGCTTGTACGATGAACAATTGTTATCGTATAAAGCTTGTGTGATGAGGATAGTTGTCGTATAAGGCTTGTGAGATGAACAGTTGTTATCGGATGAGCTTTGTACGATAACTTCTTACACTTGGACATTTTTCAAAAAAATCTTACTTTTTCACTTTTTAAAAAGTCAACCTTTTCAAGTTAAAAGATGTCCAACTTTTAACTTGTACTCTCCACTGTGTTTTCAAAGATATTTTGCTCCCCCTATAATGATGCATAAGATTTTGAAAAATAATTTTCCATCAAGTAAGGTTTGCATAAAAATTTGTATTTAGAAGACTTACCTTATCTTCAAGAATTTACACACAACTTGATCAAACACATGTATGGATATGTGTATATGCTCCGCCTCGACAAATGATCAATTCTTTTTCTCGTCTCCCCCTAAACACATGCAAACACACATCAAACTGCACAAAGAATATGAAATGATAGAAATGAAGTTTATACGGTAAAGAAGAAAGAAAAAAAATAAAGTTGAAATAAAGTTTGTAAAATACTGAAAAACATAAAATTTTGAAAGAATCATAATAAAGATTCAAAAAGATGAAAATTATTATTTTTCAATCAAGTTGTAAAACTTGAATGACTAATAAGATTTTTCAAACTATTGAATGAAAATTATGAATAATCAAATTTTCATGTTCACCATGTCTAGCTTTGAAATCAGAAACTTGAATCGTTTCTCATCCAAAGCCTTTGTGACAAGATCGGCAAGTTGAAATTCAGTAGATACAAAATAAAGTTCAAATGTACCTTTTTCTACATGATCCTTGATAAAGTGATACCGTATGTCGATGTGCTTTGTCTTCGTGTGTTGGACCGGATTCACTGAAATAGCAATTGCGGATTTACTATCACAATAAATGGGAATTTTCTCATACTTACATCCGAAATCCATTAGTTGAGTCTTCATCCAAATAACTTGCGAACAACAACTTGCGGCAGCAACGTATTCAGCCTCCGCCGTAGATGTCGAAACACAGTTTTGTTTCTTTGAAGCCCAGCTCACTAATTTGTCTCCTAAGAATTGTACATGTCCGGTTGTGCTTTTTTGATCCATTAAACTTCCACCATGATCCGCGTCAGAATAAGATGTTAGCTCGTATCCCGTGCCTTTCGGATACCATAGTCCAAGATAGGTTGTGCCTTTCAAATATCTGAGATGCGCTTGACTGCTCCAAGATGAGATTCTTTAGGATCAACCTGAAATCTTGCACATAAACATGTAGCAAACATAATATCGGGACGACTTGCAGTTAAATACATGAGTGATCCGATCATACCTCGATAAGTCCTTATATCTGTTTTCTTACCGTTTTCGTCTGGACCAATCTTGGAACCTGGTGCCATAAGTATTCCAATTGATGTACAAGTCTCCATTTTGAATTTCTTCAAAATATCGAATATGTATTTGGATTGATTGATGAAGATTCCCGTTGAGAATTGCTTCACTTGGAATCCGAGAAAGAAGTTGATCTCTCCCATCATGCTCATCTGGAACCTAGTCACCATAAGGTCAGAAAACCATGTACACAAACCAGGGTTAGTCGAACCAAATATAATGTCATCTACATAAATCTGTACAACAATGATTTCACCTTCTTCGCGCTTAATGAATAATGTCGTATCGATTTTATCTTTGTCGAATCCTAACTCAAGTAGAAAGGTTGAATGAACTTCATACCATGCGCGAGGGGCTTGTTTCAGTCCATACAAGGCTTTATCCAGAATATAGTGTTAGGGTCAAAATAGGTTGAATAGAAGATCAAGGGCTAATATGTTAATTATCTTATTTTGAGCCTTAGTGTGTAAACGGGCCATGGGCTTGTAGCCATGGGACTATAGTATATAATGTTCAATAGCTTAGAAAAATAAGCTAGTTATCTATTTTCCACTTTCTGAACTCTATTGTAATTCTCTCTATATTGAAAGTGAATTGGATGACCAATTGAAATCATAATACTTGTTTCATATCTATTGATTTCTATTGTTCGTTACACTGATCTGGAACTCAGAATTGGTATCAGAGCAAACGGACGAATTGATTCAAAGCGATTTTCTTGATTTCTGGTAATATTTCTGGAAACATTCGACTGTGTTCTTGGCATTAAAACCAATTTTTGATTCTGTGAAAATTGATTGTTTTCGTTCATCACATTCCGTTAGCATCATCATTATAAACGATTTTCCAGTTTTCATAGTCTAATTCGATCATCTTAGTTGGTTTTAAGCAAAATCAAAGTTTCAAGTTTTTGGTCTCTGTTCTTGAAAAATCCAATCTTTTCAATCAAAAACTTGTTATTTGGCTTCAAAATCATATTGGGTATTGTTATTATTGTGTTTGGTCGAGTTCCTAACCTTTCATGAACGATTTTGAGCAACCCTAATCGATTTCCAATTGAATTGGAAACCACAGCCGCAGTTACCGGATACCACAGCCGTGGTTACCGGGTCCATCAACTAGTTACCGGGTAAGTTTCCTATTCCTACAATTGTTACCGGGTAACTCCAAGTTACCCAGTAACTTATCACTTACCGGTATTCTCAATACTTTCCGGACAAGTTCCCGATAAGTACATCCAGTAACTGTCTTTCATCTGGTAAGTTACCTCACCCGGTAAGTGTGTTAATTTCTGTAGGTTCCCAGATTCACGTTGTATCACGATAATGGTAAAGAAATAGGCAGCGGAAGCATTTAAATATAAAGCCATTAAAGTGAGTGATTGTGTAAATGATATTGTAATAGTGAGAATCAATTATAGAACAGAATAATGATAACAAGATCAAATAATAAACACTGCTCGTATATTGATAATGGATAACACCAAGAACAAGATCAATGGTGTATCCTGAAATCTCACAGGGAACAATATCGTACGGAAGTAGTGCTCGGGATTGCTGCAGTGTGTGCTTAAACAATTGTGGAAAACTATTCTTCCAAAAGCTTACAATTGTTTGTTCCACTACCTCTCTATTTATAGCCCTGGAAAAGTGAAGGCAGTGTACTATCGTACCCTAGAATGACACGTGGAAAGTGTGTCTCCTATTTTTAGGGCATACGTGGAAAGTATGGACACTTGTCTGACACTTGGGATTTCCTACGAGACTTAGGCTGACAGAGGTCTTCACTTCACCAGAGCTCTTTCGCAAGAGCTCTGTTGGTCTTCTGTTAAACACTTGTTCTTCTGTTAGAAGTCTTCGACAGAGCTCTGTTGGTTTTCTTGAACTTCTTCCAAGTCTTCTGTCTGATCTCTGTTGGTCTTCTGACTTGAACTATTTTCAATACTTTTACATAACATATACTTGGGGCTAAATACTTTTACTATTTTCAATACTTTTACTATTTTCAATACTTTTACAAAACGTTTTGTGAGAAAAAATCATATGAAAAAGAGTTAGAGAACGTACCATTTCAGACTCTGTTAGATCTGAAGTTTTGTCAATAAACCAAGTGTTGAAGATCTGATAAGAAGGTTCAGAAGTTCTGAGAAGAAGAGTCAGAGATCTGAGAAGAAGAGTCAGAGATCTGAGAAAGAGAAGTCAGAAGTTCTGAGAAGCGTGATCAGAAGAATGTTCAGAAGTTCTGAACTACCTGTTCAGAACTTATGACGAGTTTCGTTACTTAGTAATGTGTAAACTAATTAGGACACGTGTTTTGTTCTTATTAGTCTTTCTTATTTGTACTGTAGCTTTAATATGTCCGTTGCAGTATAAATAGAGTGGTTAGCACTACGTTGCTAACTGATTGATTTTCCCATATTACTTGTATTCATTCCTTGTAATCTTTGAGGTTATCTCTCTCTTAGATCTGTAATTCTGTGCATCATTGAATACAATTGGGCTTGATCATACAATTTCTCAATTACTTCTTTCTATATTGATTGTAAGAATAGATCCTGCACTTACAATTGGTATCAGAGCCAATCAACAAACAAATTCGTTCAAGATTGTTATCGCGAAGATCAATTGATAAATTTCTTGAAGAGTTCTTGATTCATTCAAAATTCAATTCCGCTGCTAGGGCTAGTTCTTGAATTCTTGTCAATTCTTGAATTACCTGTTAAATTTCGATCAAGAAACTCGAATTTGTCTTTCTGTTGAATTTTCTTACAATCATGTCTTCTAAAGAATATCTAGCCATGGGATCTGAAACCAAACCGCCTGTTCTTATACCAGAAGAGTATCAGCAATGGAAAATCCGAATGATCCAATTCTTAGACAACATTGATGAAAACCTTATGATTTCTATTCGAGAAGGCCCAATTGAAGTATACATCGATGTTGCTGCAACCCCTGCTACAGAGACAACTCCAGAAATTCCAGCGACCAGGGTGAAAAAGAGTTATTCCCAATACACAGCTGAACAGAAAAATAGGCATGCTATTGACAAAAGAGCAATTACTTTGATGACTTTGGCTGTCCCAAATGAGGTTCTTAACAGGATTGACAGTGGATCATCAGCTAAAGAAATGTGGGACGAATTGGAAAGGCAAATGTTAGGAACTGTGAGATCTATTCAGGCAAAGTTAAATCAAAGCATAAATGCTTATGAAAGGTTCAAAGCAAAAGAGTCAGAAAGTTTGACACAGACATACAGTAAATTTTGCACTATTCTAAATGACTTGAGAAGAAATGGACTGAAGAAAACAAAATCAGAAATAAATTACAAATTTCTGAACAGTCTAAATTCAGAATGGTCATCATTTGCCATAAGTCTGCAAATGAACAAGGATATGTGTGAAGAAGACTTAAATGATCTATTCTGTGTTCTTAATCAACATGAAGACTCTGTCAAGTTAGTTGTGGAAGAGAAGAAAAATGTTGCTGATCAGTTAGCGTTCTTATCAAAGTCCAAAGCAATCAAAGCACCCAAAAAGACTGCATATCTATCAGAGATACCTAATCTGGAAGAATCTGACAAGGAAGAAGGATCAGAAGATGATGAAGATATCAAGATAATGGCTGAGAAACTAGCTTTGTTGACAAATACTTTCAATAAAAGGTATGGGAAGGGTAGATTTCAAGGAAATTATAAGAGAGTTGGGAGTTCAGACTATAAGAAGAAAGAAGACAGAGAAGAAAATAAGTTTGAAAAGAGAGTAGAGAGAAGTGAAGAAAACAATGAAGAGAAGGATGAAAGAAAAGAAAAGAATCTGTGTTTCAAATGTGGAAAATCTGGCCACTATGCTAAGGATTGCAGAGTTAAAATTGTGAAAGACTATGAGTACTACACCAAGAAGGCTCAGCTTGCAAAGAAGAGAGATGATAAAATTGCTTTGTTGGCTGAACAGGAGAATTGGTTGTACTATACTTCTGATGAAGATGATCACATCAACTTTCCACAGATGCAGAGCTATATGGCAAAAATGAGGAATGAGGATGATTCTGATTTTGAAGATGCTGATTCTGAGTCATCTGCTGAGGTACATTCTTCACTTGAATTAGAGTTAATGACACAGATTGGTGAAATGAAAACTGAATTTGCTAATCTAAGAAAACAGATAAAAGGAGAAAGAACTTTGGTTAACAAATTCAGAATTGAAAAAGAAGTAATAAAAGAACAATATGAAGAATCTGAGGCTGAGAAACAGAAAGTTAAAGATGAAAATTCTGAATTGATGAAAAGGCTTTCTGAACTAAAAGTTGAGTTTTCAAAAATAAAGGATGAAAAAGGTGATTTACAAATAAAATTTGATATGTTATTTGAAGAAAGAAAGAATTTATACACCAAAATCAAAGAATTGGAAGATTTGAATTTGAAAAGAGGTCAGACTCAGCAAACATTAAATCTTTTATTAAGCAATTTTAAAGATACAAGATTTTACAATCCAAAGAAGGGATTGGGATTGGAAGAAAATGTCATTTTAAAAAGAGCTCCAATACTTCAAGTTTCTAAGCCAAAAATCCCAGAAATTGTTGAAGTTTTCATAAGACCTGCTAGTTCTATAACAAGTTCTGACAATTTGCAAAGACCAAACTCTAAAAAGTCAGATGAGAAAATTTCTGAGTCTAAAACAGAAAAGTCAGTTGTTTCAGAAGAAAAGGTTAAGAAAGAAATTTCTAAACAAACAGATGAAAAGCCAAGATACAATGATACTAAATTCAAGTATGATTCCTTAAATGTCAGCTACAAAAATAAACAACCAAGTTTTTCATATCATGACATTGAGAGCATATTTGATACAAGTAAAAATTCTGAAACAGTCAATCAGAAGTCTGAAACTTCTAGTCAGGATTATGAACTTTGTAGTCAGAATTCTGAGTCTAAAGATCAGACATCTGAGTCTGTAAATCAGAACTCTGACTCAGGTAGTCAGAAGTCTGATTCAACTGGATTTTCTGAAACAAAATCAGATGAATTTTTGCAACTTGAAAAGAGATTTAATCTTGTGAGTCAAGAACTTGAGGATTTAAGGAAAGCTTATGATGAACTTGAAAATGATTTCTGTGAGGTGGATATTAAATTTGAAGAAGTTTTGAAAGAAAAGAATATTTTTATTCAGAAAATAACAGAGCTTGAAAAACTGAAGACTGAGTATGATCTTTTTAAAATTAATGCTTCAAGAGAAAATGATAAATTCTTTAATGAATCAAGTACATATGAAAAAGGTGAATCATCTAATTCTTCTAACAAAAAGAACTTGAATTTTTCAGAAAAAGAAGAAAGCAAAAGGAAAGATGATCTTGCAAAGTTGAATGATCTGAAAAGGGAACTTGAGAAGCTTAGAATGAAATCTACTTCTGAACTAAACGCTAGAAATTCTTGTAATAAGGGCAATTGTACTCTGAACAGTATAAATAAAAATGAAATGATCTATGTTTCAGATTTATTGTCACTTGCAAAGAAAAATCTTGTTTGTGTTAGATGTAAAAATGATTCATTCCAATATTCTCACAAATGTCAAGTCAAAATAACTTCTGTTTCATACATAAGAAAAGATATTCAGAAAGTTTCTGTTTCTCAAAATACAGAAAAGAAGAAAATTTCTGTTCCTCAGACTCAGAAGAAAGAAAAGATAAAAGAAAAGAAAGTTGAAAATATAGCAAAACCAAAAGTTACAACTCTCAAAAAGAATTTGAACAAACTTGTAAGCAGAAAATGTTCTGACTTCATAAAAGTTCAAGGAAAGTGGTGTTTGAAGAAAGATTTTGAGTGGAGAGTAAAAGGTACTAATGTTAAATCCAATGACAAAGCTAACAAAGATGGACCCATTCCAAAATGGGTACCTAAACCTAACTGATCCTTTTTGCAGGGCTGTCATGTGTGGTTTTTAGATTCAGGAGCCTCAAGACACATGACAGGTCAGAAGTCTTTTCTATCAAACTTCACAGAAAAGGCTGGAGGAGCAGTAAACTTTGGAAATAACAGCAAAGGACAAGTCAAAGGTTATGGGGATTTAACTAAAGGGGATCTGACTATCCAAAAGGTTTTCTATGTTGAAGGATTACAGCATAATCTTTTCAGTATAAGTCAGTTTTTAGACAGTCTTTGTCAAATTAAGTTTCAAATAACAGGTTGCATGATTTTAACTGAAAATGATGTTAAAGTCTTCTGGGCCAAAAGACATATGGACTTATTTGTAGTTAATTTTTCAAAATTGAAAACATTAAATACAGTTTGTCTTTTATCAAAATCAACTGCAAATGAATGCTGGCTTTGGCACAGAAGATGTTCTCATCTGAATTTCAAAGATCTTAATAATCTTGTTGCAAAACATTTGGTTAAAGGCTTACCAAAGCTTAAATTTGAAAAAGAATCATTATGCTCAGCTTGTGAAATGGGCAAGATGAAAAAGAGTTCTCACAAATTAAAAATGGACTCATCTTGCAAAGCACCATTAGAAATGATTCATACTGATCTTTGTGGTCCAATTTCAGTTCAATCGATGGGAGGAAAGAAATATATGCTTGTGATTGTTGATGAATTATCCAGATACACGTGGGTTGAGTTCCTAAGAGCTAAGTCAGAAGCTGCTACTACATTGATAAATTTTATCAAAAGGATTCATGTTCTCTTACAACTCCAAGTTCAGAAAATCAGAAGTGATAATGGAACAGAGTTCAGAAATGAGACTCTTCAGAATTTTTTAGAAAGTTCTGGGATTTCTCACAATTTTTCTGCTGTCAGAACTCCTCAACAAAATGGTGTTGTTGAAAGGAAGAATAGAACTCTAGTTGAAGCTGCGAGAACAATGCTGGCTTATGCAAATCTTCCTACTTTCCTATGGGCTGAAGCAATTGCAACTGCTTGTTTTACACAAAATAGAACTTTAATCAATAAGAGATTAAATAAGACTGCTTATGAACTGATAAATAAAAGAAAACCATTAATCAAATTCTTTCATGTTTTTGGTTGCAGGTGCTATGTTCTCAGAGACAGAGAAAATCTTGCCAAATTCGATAAAAAGGCAGATGAAGGATACTTTGTGGGTTATTCTTTAACTTCCAAAGCATTCAGAATCTACAATAGAAGAACCAAGAGGATGATGGAGAGCATAAATGTAACTTTTGATGAAGCCAGAATGCGGACTTCTGAACAAGACAGTTCAGAACTCATGCTGAACAAGACAAAAATGACTTCTGATACAAATTCTAATCCTATTTGTTCAGAACTCAATTTACTATTTAAGGATGCTTTTAGTGAACTAATTTCTGATTCTTATGCAGAATATGAAAACCCAAAGATGGTCAAAGAGATGAAAAATAAGACTCCAGAAATAGTTCAATCAACTGTAATTTCTGACAAAGGTCCATCAGAGGAATGTCCAAATCTAATACATACAAGTGGTGAAAATTCTGACCTTGTAATCAGAATTCTGATTCTTGTACTCAGAACTCTGAACAAGTCACTCTGAATTATGACTTAATTAATCAGAACCCAAACTTGGATATGACTCCTATTCATACATCAGAACAAGGGGACAGTTCAGAATTACAATCAATCATTGATGAGAATGATGCAAACAACAATTATTCAGAGATTGATGTACTTCCTAGTGCAAATAAATGGACTAAAAATCATCCTATTCATCAAGTAATAGGTGATCCTTCAGCAGGAGTAAAAACCAGATCAGCTACAGCAAATGAAGCAATGTTTGCTGGTTTCTTGAGTGTGATTGAACCAAAGAAAGCTAATGAAGCCTTAGAGGATCCAGACTGGATTTCAGCAATGCAAGAGGAATTGCTTCAATTTGAAAGAAATAAAGTCTGGAGACTCATTCCAAAGCCTGAAGGTAAATCTATTATTGGAACTAAATGGGTGTTCAGAAACAAAAAGGATGAATCAGGTGTTGTCATCAGAAACAAGGCAAGATTGGTTGCTAAGGGATACTGTCAACAAGAGGGAATTGATTATGATGAGACATTTGCACCAGTGGCAAGAATAGAGGCAATCAGAATATTTTTAGCCTATGCTGCACATAAAAACTTCAAGGTGTATCAAATGGATGTCAAATCAGCCTTTCTAAATGGCAAACTTAATGAAGAGGTGTATGTCCATCAACCTGAAGGTTTTGTTGATCCAGAATTCCCTGATCATGTTTATATTTTAGACAAAGCTTTATATGGTCTAAAACAAGCACCACGAGCCTGGTATGACACTCTTACTAAACACCTGTTAGGTTCAGGATTCAAGAAAGGTAAGATTGACACAACTTTGTTTTTAAAGAAACAGGGTAATGATTTGATTCTGATTCAGATTTATGTTGATGACATAATATTTGGTTCTACCAGTCCAGAATTATGTGATAATTTTTCAAAAATCATGTCATCTGAATTTGAAATGAGCATGATGGGTGAACTGAATTTTTTCCTTGGTCTTCAAGTCAAACAATTACCAAAAGGTATTTTCATAAATCAAGGAAAATATGTCAGAGATATTCTGAAAAAGTTCAAAATGTCTGATTGTGCTTCTATGAGAACACCTATGGCAACTAACATAAAGTTAGATGCTGATCTCAAAGGTGTTTCAGCAGATATCAAACTTTATAGAGGCATGATTGGATCATTACTTTATTTGACTGCAAGTAGACCAGATATCATGTTTTCTACCTGTTTCTGTGCTAGATTTCAATCTAACCCGAAAGAATCACATATGTTGGCTGTCAAAAGGATTTTAAGATATCTCAAAGGAACACCTGATCTAGGTTTATGGTATCCAAAAGAAACTGACTTCAAATTGACTGCTTTCACTGATGCTGATCATGCAGGAAGTAGGTTGGACAGAAAGAGTACATCTGGTGCTTGTCACTTTTTGGGAGATAAAATAGTGAGTTGGGCATCAAAGAAACAGAACTGTGTATCCACTTCAACTGCTGAAGCAGAGTATGTTGCTGCTGCTGCTTCATGCTCTCAAACATTGTGGATGAGAACACAACTCATGGACTATGGATATCAGCTTAATAAGATTCCCATCTATTGTGACTCAGAAAGTGCAATTGCTATTACTCAGAACCCTGTTCAACATTCGAAGACTAAGCATATAGATGTGAGGTATCATTTTATAAAGGACTATGTGGAAAAAGGAACTATAGAGATGCACTTTGTGCATACAAAGTATCAATTGGCTGACTTGTTCACAAAGCCTCTTGATCACAAAAGGTTTTCTTTTCTCATATGTAAAATAGGAATGCTTAATCTGCCTAGTTGAAAATATTTTTTTTCTTAAAAATGCTAAATTTTTCTAAGTAAACTTGTCTGAGTAGTGTATTCAGAACTTCTGAGTCTTGAGTTCAGAACTTCTGAGTCTTGAGTTCAGAACTTCTGAGTCTTGAGTTCAGAACTTCTGAGTCTTGAGATCAGAACCTCTGAATCTTAAGGTCAGAAATTCTGAGTCAATACTTCAGCAATCTAACTTTCAAAAATTTACTTTTGAGAAATACAAATAACTTCAACTGTATGGATTATGCTTCTTTGATTATCTTTTTATCTCATCTTTATGTATCATTAATACTCAAATGCATGCTCAAGTCAAGGGGGAGCATCAAAATTCTTTTGGAAATCATTTTGTGATGCTTAAAAGATTTGTTTTCATTTCTTATCTGTTCAAACCTCTTCTGAATAATCAAAATGTTTTATATTGGTCAGAAGTTGATTTTAAAAGACATTTTGGTTATAAGGCAAAATTCTTCTGAGTCATGGAATCAGAACATCTGTGCGTGTTATTCAGATCTTTGACTTGAGTCAAAATTCTATCCACTAACACGTGTCAGCTTCATATTTGTTTGACAATGCCACGTTTTTCATTTAAATCCTTTGTGGTATTTCACATGTGTTTACTCCGTTATAACATTGATTTCGCTTTTCCGTTAAACCTTTCAACTTCGCGGATTTTAAATAGGTCTTAAAATCCCTATTTCAAATTTCTTTCAAATTCCAGAGCGAAACGTGAGATACGAATCAAATCCAGAGTTCTTTGAATCTGTTTTCTTCTTAAATCATGTCTGAAATACGAAGAAGTGGTCCAATTTCTCTACATTCTACAAAATCGATAATGGATTCATCCGATTCGGAAAATGATGAAGTACAAAATAGAGTTGCAGAGGAAGGGGCAATAAGAAATGATGAAGAAGATGAACAAATGGATGAATCTGAAGGAAATGCGGATGAGGTAAACGTTAATATTGAACATGATCAGAGTGCTGCAGGTTCTATTATGTCAGATAGATCTATTCTAGTGGAAAGAGTTGTTCCTGAGAGTGAATGGTTGAAATTATCTGAAAATAACTGTGTTATATTGTTTGAGGAAAGTCGTTTTAAGCCTGAACACAGAATTATCATGGAGTTATTCAAACATCATCCGTACAGAAAATGGTTTACAAGAAGTAAAAATGTGCCTGTTCAGTACATACAACAATGGTGGAAATATCTTAGGTTAGAAGATAATAAGTTTGTGTCTGAAATTGGAGGAGTGACATTTGTCTTATCTATCTCTGCACTAAGAGAAATGCTGAATCTACCAGAGAAAGATGATGTACAAAGAAGAACAGATTTTGAGGATTTACCCCTAACAGAGGAATTAATAGCAGAGTTTATGAAGTTGGGATACAATGAAGGATTGAGGACTCTCAGTTTGTTCAGAAGAAACAAATTACCACCTATTTGGGCTTGCTTCTTTCATGTGGTAAATAAATGTTTGTCAGGGAAAAATAGTTCTGCTGATCAAGGTTCTAAACAAATTCTTCAGATATTTCAAGGTTTAGTGAAGAATAGGCATTATGACTATACTTTAATACTTTGGGAAGATATGAAGAATACATTTGAGAAGAATCAGAAAGCAATTCAGAAGAAGACAAAGGATGCTCCACTGACATACATTCCCTACATAAGGTACTGGCAAATTGTTATTTGGTATGCCATGCAGGAAAACAGAACAATCTCAAGAAGAACAAATGAAGAGCATGGTCCTACATTTTATTTGGGTAAGATGACCTCAGTAACAAGACTTGAAAACTATCCCAATCATAAACTATTGCCAAAATCACTTAGGAACTATATTCCAAGGGAGAGTGAGATTTTAAAAGCTTATTGCACCTCTATGGGAATTGAATTACCTCAAATCCCTACCCAAGAGGACCAACCTGAGAAGAGAGGTGAGGAGTCTAGTCGAATTAGAGAGGGGGAGGATGTTCAGATGGGTGAACATTCTGAGAGACCTGAGAGGGAAAATTCTGAGAGCTTGGTTAGACTCAGTGAGGAAAAACAGAATGAGAGTGGTGAGGATGAGAGATTGTTGACAGAGGTTCAAACAGAAAGAGATGCCTCTGAACCAGCTAATCTTGACCAGGTAACCACAAATGCTATTGGTTCACATCTCTTGGTGTCCAATATTGAAACAAACACCATGGACCTAGTGGTGGATCTTGAACAACCCATCCATACCCACTCAGAAGCATTTCAACATGCTACTGTTTCACACGAATCCGGGGAACCATCCCAAACTCATTTGGAGGGAGGTGATAAATCCCAATCTATTTTTCAACACATTGAGTCTGAATATCACAGTCCTATTCATATTGAGCCTGAAATTCCTTTTGACACTTGCACAAATCAGGAATTTCGTATTCCTGAAACAACATTCATAGACATACCTAATGTTGGGTGTCGAGGATTGGATGGAAGTCCTGGTGAGGTGAACATTACAAAAGCCTCATTCAAACGTGCATCTGTTGTACAAGATGACTGTGTGTTATCTACAGGCCATGAGCTCTCTGGGCACATGAAAACTGGACCATCTGTTGGTTCAGGTTCACTGTTAGAAACTTCTGAATTTGAAAAGATTCAGAAACAAAACAAGGAGATGGGGGAAAAAGTAGAAAATTTGGAGAAGAGGATGGAGGATTTGAATGATGAAGTATCAGATTTGAAAGTTGTGTTGGAGAAAAAGTTGATTTCTGTTGAAACCAAGGTAGATGATGTAAAGAAATCCTTGGATTCTCACAAAAAGGAGATCGTGGATATAATGTCTGGTTTTCAAAAAGATATGTTAAAACAGATGCAAGGTATGCAGGAATCTATATTGAAAGCACTGAGTGTATCTTTGGCTTCTACTTCAAAGCCTCTTGATCCTGTTCCTATTGCAGAAGCTGAACCTGAAGTTGCTTTTAATCAGAACTTGAAAAGGAAGTTTGATGATAATGATCCTCATGATCATCAAAAGGGGGAGAAAAGACAAAGGTTAAGTTCTGATGATGACATTGGCATAGAAGATTTTGAGATAGCAGACATGCACTTAGCCAATACAAAAAGTTCAGAAGATCAGACACAGGAAAATTTAAAGGAAATGATTCAGATAGTACAGCTTGATAGTTCAGATACAGAAGAAATGGAGTTGGGAAGTATTGATAGTAATGAATCAGATAAAACAGAGGAATTAAACTTGGATACTGAGATGGAAGGAAACTCAGATGAAACTGTAGCTATTGAGGAATCTGAATTGAGATCAGAAGAAATAGTGGAAAGTACAGTGGTAAACAGGTGTACAGATATTGTGGTTTATAACAGTGAAAGGGCAATGGAGTCTGAATCAGAAGAAAGGAGGTTGAATGAAGAATTGATCAGAAGAATGCATAATGAAGTAGTCAGAGCTTTGAGTGTTCAGAAAATTCATAAAGGGATAAAAGTAATAAGACCTATTGATCTGATGGGTGAAGAAGACAGAACTGTTGATTATTCTCAGAATTTTAAGCATGAGTTCAGATATAACTATGCTGATGAGATGAACACAGAAGAAGAATATGAGAAACTAGAAGATTACTTCATGCCTTCTGAGTATGTATTCAGAAAACCAATTGAGATTTCCAAGATTAACTTACAGACGTTAGAAGAACCCATATGTGATTTCATCCTGGAACTAAGTGATGTACCTTTGGCCAGACAATTTCATGATGACATTTTTCCTGAGGAAATGTATGAAAACCTCTACCACTCAGAAGGAGAATATGAGCTTTTGGAAAGTAACATTGATGGTTTTATGGATGACAGAGCTCAGATGGTCTACTCAGAAGCTTCTAACATGTTCAGAGTTCCTGACTCAAAACTGCATATTCAGAAAAGAATCGAGAAAGTTCTGATGTTTCAACAAGATGAATTCAATGGTTTAATGTTCGTTAGAATGGAAATACTGAAAGAAAGAAATACAAAGGTTTCCATGTCTACATTTGATTTTCACAGATTGACTCTTGATGATCAGATCTTTCTAGTCAAGTTCTTTGCTAGCACTGAAGAAGCCTTGATAGAAATTGAATGCAGAAGACTTCTGGGTATCTATGTCAGAAACATGTACTTATATGATTTTCAACTAGCCATTGAAGGAAGAAAAGAGAAGTGCAATCTGAGGTCTCCAACAAATATTGCAGGATTTGATGTGTGTACAAAAGGATTCGTAAATGAAGGAATGGAATCTGAAGGGTTTGCATATAAAGTTCAAGAGAGACTTGAAATGTTCAAATTGAAAGAACTGGTAAAATATAGTGATGCAACTCTGAGTTGGTTACTGATTGAAATGGAAGTAAGTGCTAAAACTGAAAGAGAGAACTTAAAGAAAAGGTGTGTAAACTCTATGAATAGAAGGTTGAATCTCAAAAGAAAGATCAGAAGTTGTGGTGAATGGTTGCTATCTGAAGTTAATCCCAAGAAGATGTTACATAGTGATTTTGTGTTCCCTGCTGAGTATGAAGTGAATGAAATTTTGTCAGATGAAGTTGAAGAAGTTCAGGACACAACACCTCAGAATGTGCAGATAACTAATATTGACCAAGCTGAACAATCTGAACCCAAAGAAGATGAAATATTCATTGATCTGAATGGATACTTTCTTGAATTTGATCTGCCTGAGTTTTTCAAACCAAAAGAAGTACAATTCTTGGATGTGTATTATGATAGGTCTAAGGAGACTCAGATCTGGTTGGCTGAAAAATCAAGATGTCTTGGCAAAACAAAGCAAGCTGTTTACTCAGATTTTCTAATCACTGGAATCAGAGAATTGAAGGTTAAGAAATTCAGAAAGATGGAGTACTTATCCTTTGAAGTTCTGAGAGAAGATGGCAAGGTTTATTATTTTACTGATGCAGATTTTGAGAAACTGTCAGTGGTTGACTTCTACAGATTACACAGCTTTCTATGTTTTAAAGAGTCAAGTAAAGACAGAAATGAAAGGAAGGCAAGAAGTGTGGTGATTGAGGCCATGTTCTATATCTTAAGGTGGCATTGCTATACAGATTTCCAAATAGCTCTGTATTTGCAAAAGTCATGTGTTTATCTGGCAAATCCCAATACAGATCATGAGCAGAAAAAAGTGTTAAAGACTGGAAGTGTTCACAAGTATCCAGATTTGGGAGTATTTTTGAAGAACAAAAGTGGAAAGATCTTCTTCAGAGCAAAGGAAACTGCAAAATATTGTTCTGGAACTTTAAGGATCATAAAGCACAATTTGGAGAAAAAGATGCTGAAAGTAAAGGAAGCAAACATAACTCAAGAAGCAATAAATCAGCAAGTTGAAGTTATTCTAGAAATTATTGACAAGATTGATAAGAGGCTTAATCTGAGGAATGTGCTACTTCAGAAAATTGTTCCTGCTCTGAAATAATTAGATGATGCAAAATTTAAGTTTATTTGACAAAAAGGGGGAGATTGTTAGATCTGAAGTTTTGTCAATAAACCAAGTGTTGAAGATCTGATAAGAAGGTTCAGAAGTTCTGAGAAGAAGAGTCAGAGATCTGAGAAGAAGAGTCAGAGATCTGAGAAAGAGAAGTCAGAAGTTCTGAGAAGCGTGATCAGAAGAATGTTCAGAAGTTCTGAACTACCTGTTCAGAACTTATGACGAGTTTCGTTACTTAGTAATGTGTAAACTAATTAGGACACGTGTTTTGTTCTTATTAGTCTTTCTTATTTGTACTGTAGCTTTAATATGTCCGTTGCAGTATAAATAGAGTGGTTAGCACTACGTTGCTAACTGATTGATTTTCCCATATTACTTGTATTCATTCCTTGTAATCTTTGAGGTTATCTCTCTCTTAGATCTGTAATTCTGTGCATCATTGAATACAATTGGGCTTGATCATACAATTTCTCAATTACTTCTTTCTATATTGATTGTAAGAATAGATCCTGCACTTACAGACTCTATCTATTTTCCCCCTGTCATTTTTACCTTATTATTTTTGGGAGGAAAAGATAGGTTTTAAATGACAGAATGACACGGAGAAATATTGTCCTGCGCTGACTATGTTGTTGGCGACCGGGCATCATAGTAGACTTATCTCTGTGAAAAAGATATTAATTTAGGGATAGAGGAACGAACCTGTCGAGAGCCTGATCTTGTGACTTTGGTTTATTTTCGCGGCTTCAAGGTAGACTTGTAGCACTCACGAGAGACTTTTGGCTCACTCTTAATCTCCTGGATTCTCCATGGCGTAGGGAATTTCAACATTTGATGATACGTCGAGGGAACGGCTTTCATATCATGGATCCATGGTCGTCCTAAGATAATGTTATAGGCCGACGCACAATCGATGACACTGAACTTGGTCTGCTTGTTGACTCCTCCGGCGTAGACGGGCAAGATTATCTCTCCGAAGGTGCTCGTCGCTTCTCCATTGAAACCGACCAAAGTCGTCGAACGTCGGGTGATTTCCGAGCGATCTATTCCCATGGCTTTGATGGTCTTGAGAAAAATAACATTTGCTGAGCTGCCCCCGTCGATCAAGACTCGACGCGTTAGACAGTTACCGACCATGATATGAATGATCAACCCGTCGTGATGCTTCTGATACGAGTCGCCAAGGTCGACGTGGTCGAACATAATCTTCATGGCTTCTAGCTCCAAATCTCCTTTGGGTCTAGACGAGCGAGGAATAGGCCGATCATCGGGCGCCTGACTGGCATGACGCTTGGCCGCTGAATACGTCAGACCACACACATCTAAACCACCGGTGATGCAATTGACGACCTTCGCATGCTCGGGGGTCGTCGTTCGATGTCTGTTAGCTGAAATAGCGACATCGTCGATGATATCTTTGAGATTTCCTTTCGGAAAATGATATGCTAGTTCCTTCTTCAATGCGATACAGTCGTCTGTCGCATGACCATGATCGGCATGGAAGTCGCACCATTTTGATTTGTCTTTCTTAGCATCGTCCAGGTCGGACTTCCTTGGCCATCGAATGGTAGCTTGAGCGGTCTTCAGAGCTCCGACTAAGTCCTTTGCAGATCCTTTGAATCCGTAAGAGGATATCTTGGGGTACTGAGTGAACTTAGTCGCGGTCTTGGCCTCTGCTTTAGTATTGAAACGAACATTTGAAATTTGGCGCGCGGGCTCTATTCTGGAAACAACCTTTGTCTTGAACTCTGGCTTTCTGACGCCTAACGACTTCTTGTCGTCAGTGTGCTTGCGACGAAAGGCGGCATCATCTTCGACCCTCATATATGCTAAGGTTCGAGCTCGGACGTCTTCGAAAGTCTCTGGGGGATACTTGGTCAGATCGATATATAGACCTGAACTATCGTCTAGACCACGCTTATAAGCTTCGATCGCAGTTTTGATGTCATAATTACGGATACTGATCATTTCGGCATTGAATCTATTGAAATAACTTCGAATAGACTCATTAGTTTTCTGCACGACATAGTACAGATCACTAGTCTGCGTTTCCATCTTACGACTGCTGGCGAATTGCCGAGAGAATTGGTTGACCAATTTGGCGAACGACCCGATAGATTTGGGTTTGAGATTGATCAACCACTGGAGAGCTGGACCCGTGAGAGTCGCCCCGAAACTCTTGCACATGCATACTTCCTGGTACATGTGTGGAATCGAGATCGTCCACATGAGCTGCTTATACTGCGCGACATGCTCGGTTGGATCGGTCACACCCGAATACTTGGGAGTGAAGGCAGGAATGTTATACTTCTTTGGGACCTCGACGGTGGCGATCTCGTCGATGAAGGGTGACGCCTGATACCCCGAGCGAGGCTCGACGTCGACAGGCACGGCTGCCCCAGGCAACTTGGCGAGCAAGGACAGGACGCACTCATTTTGGTCTTCTAACATCTTCAAATGCTGGGCAACGGGATCGTTGAGATCAGGATTTGCCCCTATCGAGGGATTGGTCCCTGGACTAGTGCCATTACCATGCGATGAACCATTGGTGTCCCCGTTGAATGGAACCAAATATGGCTGCGACCCATAGTGGAATTGCTGCGGTCCATTCTGAAACGATTGTGGTCCATGCTGAAATGGCTGCGATCTCTGCTGGAGAGATTGCGATCCTTGCTGGAAAGGTTGCGGACCACTTTGGAACGGCTGGGAAAACGGCTGGGATCCATTCTGAAACGGCTGGGCGCCACCTTGCAATGGTTGGGATTCATTGTTCAAGGGTGGTGGTCGGATGTGCTGAGGGGGAATCTGCCCAGACTGGGGATTTGGAATGAACGGACCCGACTGCTGATTCTGCATGAATGGACCTGGATGCTGATTCTGTGCGGACGGGCCTGGTCCCAGACCTGGATTCTGGATGACTGGTCTAGGACCATTCTGGGGTCCAAAAGGATTCCTTAGCCGCGCGATCTCTTCAGCTGCTCTGTGATTCTGCTCTGCTATTGCATTGAGTTGATTCCTGGCAACCTCGAGCTCCTGATACATCTGAGCGACGGCTTGCTGCGGATGTCCAGGGGCTGCCATTTTCCTGCAATAGAAAATAGAAGAAACTCCAAGAAACTATTAGTAGAATGCACGTTCGTCGAGGATTTTCTCTAGATGTAGTCCCATGGATGGCGCCAAACTGTTAATGCCAAAAATCGTACCAAAGGGACAACTTAAGGTCGATGTGGACTTAAACAACTAAAGAAAGGATCTTTCGACGAGACGTGCGACGAGAATAAAAATAAAGAGACAAGGGATTTGATGATGCAGGAAAAACCTCAATCGATGAAAAAACCTGCGGACGACAGGGGGTGTCGTCGCCGCACTATGGTCGCCAATCAGGGGCGATGTCCTTCGGTACTGGTGTCGATCGTACATAGATTACAATACAAATGAAGAAAATGCTTTGAAATGTAAAGTACAAGTGTTTAAAGTGTAAAACAGGTGTTTGTCGTGTGAATACAAAGTGTGAACTGCTGGTCGAGAGCTGTTGTCGTGCGTCGAGAGCGATACTTAGAATAATGGTTCTTCACTTCAGGTGTTCTTGAATATGGCTTCGGTTGTTAATCGCCGGATATTCGATGTGAATCGGATGTTAACTGATGATCCTTGATGTGAAGACTTAGCTTGGTATTTATAGTCTTCGCGTCATTAATTAGCTCCATTAATGCTTTGATCAACGGCTAAAACGGCTGGAAACGGTTGCCGGAGTGATTATCCATGATGATCTTCGTCCGTTACGGCTATCGATCGTTGATGGTTGCGTCGGTTATATCCGTTGCTCCTTAATGACTTTGACTCCTGCATTAAACACTTAACAAACGTAACAGTCAAGGTTAACGTTAGCTTTGGTCGAAGGTGCAGTGATCTTACGCGATGGTCGTACGGGACGGGCGATGCTATGGTCGAGCGTCATGGGGGACGTACGACTTACCTTTTACGGGAGACGACGGATGTTTTCTGGGTTCTTGTTGAGACCTTATCTTAATACAAGATATAGCTTAGGACATGCGTCTTACCTGTTCTGGTCGCGGTCGAGCGACGTGATTTTTTGCCCAAACAGTCGTCGTCTTCAATGTGGGATTAGATGCTCATAACTGATTTCGTCGGTTATAGCCGTTGTCCATTAAAGACTTTGACTCCTGTATTAATCATTGAACAAACATAACAGTCATATATCGCGTTAGTCGGTCGAGGTCGCATGGTTCTATGCGACGGTCGTGCGAAACGTGCGACGTCGAGGTCGAGTGTCGTGAGGTAAAAGACTTTCGATTTTATCTTTAGTCAGGAGAGAGAAAGTGCTACAATTTTTACCTTTGTTATGGAAAAGAGAATAAACTTTTTCCTTACCTTCGTCGTGGTCGAGACTGGTGAAATTTTGCCCAAACAGTTTGCCCCCAAAATTTGAAAGTAGGATGGCAAATTCGAATTTTAAATTTTGCTTGTCGGGTGTTCAGGGTCTTGTGTTGAAAATTACCTTGGTTGTCTTGGAACTGAATCGGTTCAATTCAAACTAGAGAGGGAAACCGAAGAGAGGATAAAGTCGTGACGTCATGCCGACACACGATGGTGTTTACCGGCTGTCGATGATAGGTGTCGATGATCCGGGTGGTCATACGAAGGGACGAGGGGACGTGGTGATTATCAAAGGACTCGACCTGACATGATCGACTGCATAAATAAAGATCACGATGGATCTTTCTCCGTTTACGACTTCAGAGAGTTTTTAGGCGCAGATCTTTTTCTTGATTTTCTTGCCTTTCTTCGTCCAGTCTTTCCTGAACCCGTAGGAATTTTTGATTCGGCTAGGATTTTCAAGGTTTAGGACGACCATATAAAGTGCGACCCTTCAGTTTGCGTATGCGTCGCAAATCCATTGCTAGGAGGAAATGGGATATTTGGGGTCTTTCAGAAGTGTAAATCAATTTAAAAGGGGTTAGCAATGTCAACAGAGCCTAGAAGCACCATTAAAAACGAACAAGACCTCGATGACTTTAGAAGTCTAGCGAGGATTCCCATGGGGATCACTGTAAGCAGGCCTGGCAAGGTTCGCCCAAAAATGTGCCCTAAAGGGTACGTCGTCATTTATGAGTACCCGTTCAAAATAGGCTTTTATTGGCCATATTCGCTTCTGGCCAAAGAGTTCATGTGTGAATTCGATATTTCACCGGGGCAACTGATGCCCCAGTTATGGCGAGTCATCTTGATCATCGAACGGCTTACCTTACACTGGGATCCACCCATGGATGTGAGGGATTTACTAACGGCGTACAAGGTCAAAAGTGATCAGTATCGTCGTTACAGTTTGTTTTCAAGGCATAAGGGTGATCGTACCTTGGTTTTAAATACTGCAGTCAACGACCGTGGGTGGAAGAAGAGGTATGTATTCGTGCGAGTGTCGATGCTGGACACTGATAGTGAATGGATTAGGGAGGTTTGGAATATGACGGGTGAGCCTTTAATTGTTCATCGTATGTTTTATGTTATTCTGTTGCTTGGTTGTTTTTTCGACTGATCTTCTTTTTTACGTGTAGATATTGACTTCGACAAGGTAGAACCAGACGACGCTTCCCGGGCTAAGGTTAAAAAGTTCCTGGAGTTTGGTACTGAGGATCGGTCGTACGTCACGCGTCACTTGGTAGATGAGGATGACGACATCGTTTTCTTGAGCGATAGGATGAGGATGGATCGAGAGGAGAAAGAAGAAGACGAGAGAGAGGATTCTGAGGCGACTGAGGAGAAGGAGGAGGAGGAAGTAGAGATAACTGGTAAGTATCTCTTTGTTTCCGCTCGTCCTAATCTATCTTTGTTCCTAATCATCTAATTCTTTCTTTTATCGTACAGGAGAATCCCGGGCGAAGTTGACGCCTGCAACCACCGAGAAGAAGACTCAAGTCGACCTAGCTCGCAAGACAAGGGTAGACAGGGGGAAGGATACCTCGACAGCTGGGTCGGGGGTTTTAAAGAGAAAAGAAGTCCCGACATCTGGGTCGGGTCTCCTAAAGAGGACGAGGATGTCCGTTTAGAGTGAACCATCATCAAGGACGGGTGGTTCGTCGAAAGTCGTCCTGTTTAAGAGGGTGAAGGTATCGACCGTGTCTATCGAGGAGGTTTCTGACTCAAGGTCCGTTGATACGATGCAACTGGCGACGATGTCTCCCCTTGCCGTGTCAGGCCCTTCCTCCGCCGACAAGGGCAAGGGTGTGCAAACGGGCTATGAAACGACGGTGAACTTTACGTTGCCGTCGGATTTTTTGGATGATAATGTCCTAGACGGGACAAAACTGTTCCCTCATTTGGGAAAGTATCAGCTCTCTTCTTTCAGAGAGTGTTTTGACGGAGTTTCTCTCAAGGATACTGAGGCCCATGTTGCTGGACTAATATTTATGGTAAGTATATCTTTCAAGACTCTTGTTTTTTTGTTGTCGACGTCGTACACTTTGCTAATGTGCTTTCATATATTTCTAGACATTTCAGTCATCTTTGGCGTTGTATGCTAAAACGACAAAGGTAGAAGGCTTAATGGCTTCTGCCCTCGAGAAAGAAGATGCGGCGTTAGAGAGGGAAAAGTCCACTTTAGAACGCGAAGAGGCGGCGTCTGTGAATCTAGACGATGTCTTGAACGAGCTAGAGTCTCTCGACCATGCAAGGGATGATATGAACTCGCGTCTAAAGGAGTCCCTGTCTGTGATGCACAATCAGAGGGAGAAGCTGGAGGGGATGAAGGAATCCCTTGTTATGAAGGGGAAAGAAGTTGAGGATTCTCAATCCAAAGCCGTGGATTTAGAGAAGGGGTTAGAGGAGTTGAGGGATGAGAATAAGTCCATCTTTTCCTTCGCTCGACTCACTGCTCGAGCGGCTATCATGCGAAATCACATGCTAGGCAAGAATCCTGTGGCCTCAGCGTCGGACGAGTTGGCTCTGTTCTTCAAGGAGGTCGGGACCGAGAGAGAGCTCGACTCGGATGATGAGAAGGAGGTCGAGGAGGAGGAGGGTTTCCAGGGCGATGTGTCGGGCAAAGATGCGATCGACGTTCCTCCCCAACCTTAGAAAAATATCTTTGTTTATTTCTGTTTCTTTGTTGCTCGATCGTTGGTGGTCGAGCTTTTTGTAAATGACAATTTATTCGATGAACGAAACTTGGGCTTCTTTTGAACTTGCGCTTTATAAAATACCATATCGACTGTTAAATTCATACAGTATAAAATATACAAGGAATCATGCGACTTAGGAATCTATTGTAATACGATAACTTAGAACGCAAGCCATAGGACTTTCATAAGCCCACGCGATCAAATTATTCACTAAGAGTATGAAAATTTTCTAAGTTAAGGAACTTAGAGTGTAAAGTCGTTTAGACTTTGCGATCGTACGACTAAGTCGTGCGATGAACTTGAATCGTGTATCCCTGTGAAAAGATGATCAAGTCATAGACCTGATCGTTCATGCCGCGCGACGTTGCGAAACTAGAGTCGTTTGATTATTGTCGTGCGATTCTGGGGAATAAACAATGTTAGAGGTGTTAATGCCAAAAATCGCACCAAAGAGACAACTTAAGGTCGATGTGGACGTTAACAACTAAAGAAAGTAATCGTTTGACAAAGGCGTGCGACAAAGACAAAAATATAAACGAGACAGAGGATTTGATGACGCAGGAAAAACCTCAACGAGGAAAAAACCTGCGGACGACAGTGGATGTCGTCGTTGAACTATGGTCGCCAATCAAGGACGATGTCCTTGGTGCTCCAGGTGTCGATCGTACAGGGATTACAATACAAATGAAGGAAAAGACTTCGAAATGTAAAGTTACAAGTGTTTTCTAATGTAAAACAGTGTGCGTCGTGTGCTGATGTCGTGCGTCGATAGCGATTCTTCTGTGAGCGATTTCTGTGCTTCAAGTGTTCTTCGGAGTTCGAGTGTTTTCGTCTGATGCTCTGCGTTGTATCTGTGTTCCTCTCTGTGTTATTCGATATCCTGAAACTGAGGATTGAACTTGGGATTTATAGTCTTCGGATGCTTTTAATTGAATCATTAAGATCTTCGATGATTGTTGTAACGGTCGTCGTCTTCAATGTGGGATTAGATGCTCATAACTGATTTCGTCGGTTATAGCCGTTGTCCATTAATAACTTTGACTCCTGCATTAAACACTTGAACAAACAAAACAGTCGTATATCGTGTTAGTCGGTCGAGGTCGCATGGTTTTTATGCGACGGTCGTGTGAGCTAGGCGACGTCGAGGTCGAGTGTCGTGAGGAACTCTCGACTTACCTTTTAGGGGGGACGACGGAGGTTTTTTGGGTCTTTGTCGGGGCCTTATCTTAATACAAGATATAGTTCATAACATGTGTCTTACCTTTCTTGGTCGTGGTCGAGACTAGTGATTTTTTGCCCAAACAGTTTGCCCCCCAAATTTGAAAGTAGGATGGCAAATTCGAATTTTAAAATTTTCTTGTCTGGTGCTCAGGATCGTGACACGTGTTGAGAGTTATCTTGGAATTGGATTAGTCCAATTCTAACTGAACGAGAAGTCGAGAGGGAAACGGGATCGTGAAGTCATACTGACACATGATGATGCTTACCAGCTGTCTTTGACAGGTGTCGACGATCCATGTAGTCATACGAAAAGACGGGGACGCGTGGCGATCATCGAAGGACTCGACCAGATATGATCGACTGCATAAATAAAGATCACGATAGATTTTATTTTGGCTTATGATTTCGAAAAGCTTTAAGCAAAGATTTCCTTGCTGTTCTTCGTCGAATCCCTTCCAAATCTGTGAGAGATTATAGCGATTCGAGGTTTGGAGCGCCTGTTAATGCCAAAAATCGCACCAAAGAGACAACTTAAGGTCGATGTGGACTTAACAACTAAAGAAAGGAACCTCTCGACAAAGCGTGCGACGAAGATAAAAATAAATGAGACAAGGGATTTGATGACGCAGGAAAAACCTCAAACGAGGAAAAAACCTGCGGACGACAGTGGGTGTCGTCGCTGCACTATGGTCGCCAATCAGGGGCGACGTCCTTGGTACTGGCGTCGATCGTACGATGATTACAATACAAATGATGGAAATACTTCGAAATGTAAAGTACAAGTGTTTGTTGTGTGTGAATACAAAGTGTGAACTTCTAGTCGAGGGCTGTTGCAGTGCGTCGAGAGCGATACTTGAGCTTTCCTCCGAGTGTTCTTGAGCTCGCTGTAGTATTCTGGAATTCAGTGCTAGATGATAGCTTTCTGTATGTGTTTCTCGAGTTCTGCTTCAGATGTTTGTTGCTAGATGATCCATCCCCCAAAGCGAAGCTGCCATCTTCATATTTATAGTCTTTGTGGCTTTAAATATGCTTTAATGTTTGGTCTTGTAACCGCTGAGGAGCTTGAATGTCATTGATGAGCGGTTTTCGTAACCACTGTCGGGTCATTAATGCTCTTGATGACTTGTCCGTTACTGGTCGTTGTCCATTAATGACGTTGACTCATGCATTAAACACTTTAACAATCATAACAGTTATATTATGTCAACGTTAGTTGGTCGAGGTCGCATGGTTCTATGCGACGATTGTACGGAGCGGGCGACGTCGTGGTCGAGTGTCGTGAGGAACTCTCGACTTGCCTTTCAGGAGGGACGACGGAGGTTTTCTGGGTCTTTGTCGGGACCTTACTTAATGCAAGGTATGGTTCATAACAAGTGTCTTACCTTTTCTGTTCGTGGTCAAGACCTGTATTGATAAACAAAAGAAACGGATGTTTGACTGTTAACGGTTAGTATAATCGTACGACCGTCTTAATTCTCGGATGTCGGTCTTATGGAACATACGACTATCGCCAAAATATAAGACCACTTGGTCGTAGGACCAGAGCGGTATAACACCGATGACAGGAGACTGTCGACGTAAAACCGACGAGCCGTAACTGGCGACATAGAACTAGTGACGTAGGACTAGTGCTGTGCGAAGTGCGATACGTGACGTGCGACACGTGACGTGCGATCATGAGATGTAATATGACTATTGACCCAATATGTCAATTATCATGGTTATTTAACGTATGTTGTGGATATGATAATAATGGGTATTATCATTTTCGGTCTGGGGTAACCAATGTCCATAGGTCATGTCGAGGGGATTTCCCAAGTCAGTCGAGGGTGTGATTTTTTACCCAAACAGTTAGCCCCCCGAGATCTGAATTTCAAAGCCAGTGGAATTTCAGATCTCGCACTAAAGTAAAATGCGTTGCTACGGAGACGTGTTACTTTTGCTAAGATCATCAGAGGAAAACTGACTTGGTCAGCCAAAGAAGGCGACGCAAGTTATGCTTGTCCTTCGAGGCCGGGAAAGGAGAAAGAATGCCCCGACAGCTGGGTCGGGAATCTTGAAGAAGATAAGGATGGTAGTTCTGAAGGAACCGTCTTCACGGGCTGACGTTTCGTCGGGAGTTGTCACGCCTAAAGAGGCGAGGGCGTCATCCAGCCGTTCTGGCGCGATGGACGCAACACCAGCAAGTTCAGCACTTCCGGCGACAGTGACGAAGCTAGTGTCCAAGGTGTTGTCCCCAGCGTCTGCCGACAAGGGGGACGGGTCATCGGCCGATGGTGTCCTAGACGGGACGACGTTGTGGGTGTCCTAGACGGGACGACGTTGTTTCCTCATCTGAGGAAATATTTGCTCCCGTCTTTCAGGGAACGTTTTTCCTATCGAGGAGATAGGGGCCCATGTCACCGGGTTGGCGTTCCTGGTCGACGTGGTCCTGTGATCTGGCGTTCACAGCCGATACGGTCGTTAGAGACATATGTTCTGGTGCTCGGGCCGATGCAGTCGTTAGAGACCTATGTTCTGGCGTTCGAGCCGTCGTGGGTCTGGCCGTTGGAGATCTGAGTCTAGATTTTTTAGCTAATTGTAAGTTTAGCGATAATCGGTAAAGAATTACCTTTCTATTGAGCCTGCGTATTACATGTCATGGACAGATGTAATGTCAACTGAAGAAATTCATTAAGTACAAGAATGAATCAAGAAGTCGTGTGACTTGGGCACCCATTGTTATACAACGATTAGAACGTAAGTCCCAAAATTTTCATATTTTCGAATCGTATCAGTAAACGTAAACGCGTGCGATCAAAGCATTCATTCAGAACGTGAAATATTTCTAAGTTAAAGAACTTAGATTGTGGGGTTGCTAGACCTTACGATCGTGTGATTCGATCATACGATGAACTTGAATCATGTGTTCCTGCGAAAGGATAATCAAGTCGTAAACCTGATCGTTTATGTCGTACGATCCTGTGAGAGTGTACTAAAGTCGTACGATAGACTTAGCAATATATATCGTGCGATCCTGCGAGACTAAAGTCGTATGCAACTATTGTCGTGCGATCCTTTTCATATGCGTTGCATTCCAGATGCGTGGAATATCTCGACTGTCGAGGGTTTGTAGCCGATATGCATTTTTACCTACGACTTCTGAGATACGATAAGGACCTTCCTACTTGGTGGAAAGTTTACCTGCGTTGAGCTTTTGAGTGCTTTGGAATACTTTGACAGGGGATGTAGTCACCTTCTTGAAAGACTTTGGCTTCAACGTTTTTGTTTAAATGTCGCTCGACCGCTTGCCCCTGGGTGTCGAGGTCGTCAGCTTGATGTCGCTGTCTTCACAAAATGGTCGAGTCTCGTAGCTTATGAACTGGGATCCATTGTCGTAGACGATTTCGGATGTCGTTCGACCAATTATCTTCTTGGTCTTCAATCTGGATGGCATTGCCATATTCGATGGACAACGTCGTCAGATTGGAATGTTGTCGAGTATTGGTTCGATCAAAGCAGACGCAAGGTTTGCTAAAACGTCGATTTGAGTATTCTGGTCCCTTGGAATCATGACTGGTGATTTGCGAGTTTCAATGTACGAGTTGTCTTTATTGACGACATATGTAATGACTAGCGATCACGCGATTTCAACATGTGAGTCGCTTTTATTGGTGACCGAAAGTTTTAACAATATAAATCGTAAGACCTGCGTTTTTATATGATCTTGCGAGCCTGCAATGTAAAATCGGGGGTGGTCGTTGGTTTGACCAATGATCCTTTGATGCTTAAATCAACATTCATATGTTAGATCATAATAATTGAACGAGAAGAATATACTTAGAGTATATATATAGAGTTGTTTATACCATATTCCATCCAAGCGGGATGTCACAGTTACCGTAACTTGGAGTCGATAAGCGCCTTTTTCTCCAAGGACTTTTGAAATTGAAATATGGTGTTTTCTATTTTGTGACGGGCGTTCCGAGCCCCCGAGCCCTTCGGACGATGCGATCCATGCGATATTTTGACGGAGCATTTTTTTAAGGTTTGAATCTGGCTTCGAGCCGCATTTGATTCCGATTGAAGTTAAATCACAGGATCTTGAAGATTTGTTCGCTTCTGTTTGACAGGCTTGAACGATGGGTCGACATTGAACTTGTGTGAGATGATATCGGGAACAACATATTCCGGCAAAAAAGATATCAGCTTTTCTCGGAGGTTGAGATTGAGGGATGATCCGATGAGGACTTTTTACTCAGGTTTGCTTTGATCTGGGATGACTTCTTTCATGCGATAATCATTGATTGATTCGAGAGTGCCTTGAGCATTGTGAATCCTCCAGTCACCGGGATAGCGGTTCGTTCTGGGTTTCCCTTATCCGTCATTTTCCTGTGATGAAAGTAGAGGAAACTCCAAGAAACTGTTAGTAAGGTGCACGTTTCGTCGAGGATTTTCTCTAGATGGGGTCCCACGGATGGCGCCAAACTGTTAATGCCAAAAATCGCACCAAAGGGACAACTTAAGGTCGATGTGGACTTAACAACTAAAGAAAGGAACCTCTCGACAAAGCGTGCGACGAAGATAAAAATAAATGAGACAAGGGATTTGATGACGCAGGAAAAACCTCAAACGAGGAAAAAACCTGCGGACGACAGTGGGTGTCGTCGCTGCACTATGGTCGCCAATCAGGGGCGACGTCCTTGGTACTGGCGTCGATCGTATGATGATTACAATACAAATAAAGAAAATACTTCGAAATGTAAAGTACAAGTGTTTGTCGTGTGTGAATACAAAGTGTGAACTTCTGGTCGAGGGCTGTTGCCGTGCGTCGAGAGCGATACTTGAGCTTTCCTCCGAGTGTTCTTGAGCTCGCTGTAGTATTCTGGAATTCAGTGCTAGATGATAGCTTTCTGTATGTGTTTCTCAAGTTTTGCTTCGGATGTTTGTTGCTAGATGATCCATCCCCCAAAGCGAATCTGCCATCTTCATATTTATAGTCTTTGTGGCTTTAAATATGCTTTAATGTTTGGTCTTGTAACCGCTGGGGAGCTTTAATGTCATTGATGAGCGGTTTTCATAACCACTGTCGGGTTATTAATGCTCTTGATGACTCGTCCGTTACTGGTCGTTGTCCATTAATGACGTTGACTCCTGCATTAAACACTTTAACAAACATAACAGTTATATTATGTGAACGTTAGTTGGTCGAGGTCGCATGGTTCTATGCGACGATCGTACGGAGCGGGCGACGTCGTGGTCGAGTGTCGCGAGGAACTCTCGACTAGCCTTTCAGGAGGGACGACGGAGGTTTTCTGGGTCTTTGTCGGGACCTTATTTTAATACAAGGTATGGTTCATAACAAGTGTCTTACCTTTTCTGTTCGTGGTCAAGACCAGTATTGATAAACAGAAGAAACGGATGTTTGATTGTTAACGGTTAGTATAATCGTACGACCGTCTTAAGTCTCGGATGTCGGTCTTATGGAACATACGACTATCGCCAAAATATAAGACCACTTGGTCGTAGGACCAGAGCGATATAACACCGATGACAGGAGACTGTCGACGTAAGACCGACGAGCCGTAACTGGCGACATAAGACTTGTGACGTAGGACTAGTGATGTGCTAAGTGCAATACGTGACGTGCGATCATGAGATGTAATATGACTATTGACCCAATATGTCAATTATCGTGGTTATTTAACGTATGTCGTGGATGTTTGGGTAAAATATCACACCCTCGACCGACCTGGGAAACACCCTCGACATAACCCATGGACATTGATTACCCCCGACCGACAAGGATAATACCCGTTATTATCATATCCGCGACATACGCTAATAACCACGATAATTGCTTATTGAAAGACATCTGGTGTCAATAGTTACTCAAGACAGTGTCTTTACATCTAATGATCGTACGTCACGTGTCGCACGTCGCACATCGCCAGTCACACGTCACTAGTCTTGTGTCGCCAGTTATGACTCGTCGATCTTACGTCGACAGTCTTCTGCCATCGATGTTATATTGGTCTGGCTCCGCGACAACATTGTCCTGACATCCTGGTCTTACGACCTAGTGTTCTTACGACCTAGTCTTACGATTATACTATCCGTTAACATCCGTTTCTTCTGTTTATCAATGCAGGTCTTGACCACGACCAGAAAAGGTAAGACACTTGTTATGAACCATACCTTGTATTAAGATAAGGTCCCGACAAAGACCCAGAAAACCTCCGTCGTCCCTCCTGAAAGGAAAGTCAAGAGTTCCTCGCGACACTCGACATTCGACACTCGACACTCGACCACGACGTCGCCCGCTCCGTACGATCGTCGCATAGAACCATGCGACCTCGACCAACTAACGTTCACATAATATAACTGTTATGTTTGTTAAAGTGTTTAATGTAGGAGTCAACGTCATTAATGGACAACGACCAGTAACGGACGAGTCATCAAGAGCATTAATGACCCGACAGTGGTTACGAAAACCGCTCATCAATGACATTAAAGCTCCACAGCGGTTACAAGACCAAACATTAAAGCATATTTAAAGCCACAAAGTCTATAAATATCAAGCTCAATCAACATTTCAATTTTCAACACATCGATCATCTAGCGACAAATATCCGAAGCAGAACTCGAGAAACACATACATAAAGCTATCATCTAGCACCAAATTCCAGAATACTACAGCGAGCTCAAGAACACTCGGAGGAAAGCTCAAGTATCGCTCTCGACGCACGGCAACAGCCCTCGACCAGAAGTTCACACCTTGTATTCACACACGACAAACACTTGTACTTTACATTTCGAAGTATTTCCTTCATTTGTATTGTAATCATTGTACGACCGACGCCAGTACCAAGGACGTCGCCCCTGATTGGCAACCATAGTGCAGCGACGACAACCCTTGTCGTCCGCAGGTTTTTTTCCTCGATTGAGGTTTTTCCTGCGTCATCAAATCCCTTTCTTTAGTTGTTAAGTCCACATCGACCTTAAGTTGTCCCTTTGGTGCGATTTTTTGGCATTAACAGTTTGGCGCCATCCGTGGGACCCCATCTAGAGAAAATCCTCGACGAAACGTGCACCTTACTAACAGTTTTTTGGAGTTTCCCCTACTTTCATCACAGGAAAATGACGGATAAGGGAAACCCAGAACGAACCGCTATCCCGGTGACTGGAGGATTCAAAAATGCTCAAGGCACTCTCGAATCAATCAATGATTATCGCATGAAAGAAGTCATCCCAGATCAAAGCAAACCTGAGCAAAAAGTCCTCATCGGATCATCCCTCGATCTCAACCTCCGAGAAAAGCTGATATCTTTTTTGCAGGAATATGCTGTTCCCGATATCATCTCACACAAGTTCAATGTCGACCCATCATTCAAGCCTGTCAAACAGAAGCGAACAAATCTTTAAGATCCTGTGATTTAATTTCAACCGGAATCAAATGCGTCTCGAAGCCAGATTCAAACCTTAAAAAAATGCTCCGTCAAAATATCGCATGGATCGCATCGTCCGAGGGGCTCGGGGGCTCGGAACGCCCATCACAAAATAGAAAACACCAAATTTCAATTTCAAAAGTCCTTGGAGAAAAAGGCGCTTATCGACTCCATGTTACGGTAACTGTGACATCCCACTTGGATGGAATATGGTATAAACAACTCTATATATGTACTCTAAGTATATTCTCCTCATTCAATTATTATGATCTAACATATGAATGTTGATTTAAGCATCAAAGGATCATTGGTCAAACCAACGACCACCCCCGATTTTACATCGCAGGCTCGCAAGATCATATAAAACGCAGGTCTTACGATTTATATCGTGAGAAGCAAAGTCTCTACGACTTAAAACGCATATCGCAATTTATAGTCGTCTCATTTTTTCTTATGATCGCCAGTCATGGCAAACGCATGTTGCAACTTTTAGTTGTCTCACATTTTTTGTGATCACCAGTCACGACAGACACAGGTTAAAAGCGACTCACATGTTGAAATCGCGTGATCGCTAGTCATTACATATGTCGTCAATAAAGACAACTCGTACATTGAAACTCGCAAATCACCAGTCATGATTCCAAGGGACCAGAATACTCAAATCGACACTTTAGCAATCCTTGCATCTGCTTTGGTCGAACCAATACTTGACAGCATTCCAATCTGGCGACGTCGTCCATCGAAAATGACGATGACATCCAGATGGAAGACCAAGAAGATAATTGGTCGAACGACATCCGAAATCGTCTACGCCAACGGATTCCAGTTCATAAGCTACGAGACTCGACCATTCTGTGAAGACAGCAACATCAAGCTGACGACCTCGACACCCAGGGGCAAGCGGTCGAGCAACATTTCAACAAAACGTCGAAGCTAAAGTCTTTCAAGAAGGTGACTACATCCCCTGTCAAGTATTCGAAAGCACTCAAAAGCTCAAACGCAGGTAAACTTTCTACCAAGTAGGAAGGTCCTTATCGTATCTCAGAAGTCGTAGGTAAAAATGCATATCGGCTACAAACCCTCGACAGTCGAGATATTCCACGCATCTGGAATGCAACGCATATGAAAAGGATCGTACGACATTAGTTGCATACGACTTTAGTCTCGCAGGATCACACGATATATATTGCTAAGTCTATCGTACGACTTTAGTACACTCTCACGGGATCGTACGACATAAACGATCAGGTATACGACTTGATTATCCTTTCGCAGGAACACATGATTCAAGTTCATCGTATGATCGAATCACACGATCGTAAGGTCTAGCGACCCTACAATCTAAGTTCTTTAACTTAGAAATACTTCATGTTCTGAATGAATGTTGTAATCGCATGCGCTTATGTTTGCTTATACGATTCAGGAATATAAAAGTCTTATGACTTACGTTGTATTACAATGGGTGCCCAAGTCGCACGACTTCTTGATTCATTCTTGTACTTAATGAATTTCTTCAGTTGACATTACATCTGTCCATGACATGTAATACGCAGGCTCAATAGAAAGGTAATTCTTTACCGATTATCGCTAAACTTACAATTAGCTAAAAAAGCTAGACACAACGTGACTCAGATCTCCAACGGCTAGACCACGACGGCTCGAACGCCAGAACATAGGTCTCTAACGACTACATCGGCCTGAGCGCCAGAACATATGTCTCTAACGACCGTATCGGCTGTGAACGCCAGATCATAGGACCACGTCGACCGGGAACGCCAACCCGGCGACATGGATCCCTATCTCCTGGATAGGAAAAACGTTCCCTGAAAGACGTGAGCAAATATTTCCTCAGATGAGGAAACAACGTCGTCCCGTCTAAGACACCCACAACGTCGTCCCGTCTAGGACACCATAGGCCGATGACCCGTCCCCCTTGTCGGCAGACGCTGGGGACAACACCTTAGACACTAGCTTCGTCACTGTCGCTGGAAGCGCTGAACTTGCTGGTGTCGCGTCCATCGCGCCAGAACGGCTGGATGACGCCCTCGCCTCTTCAGGCGTGACAACTCTCGACGAAACGTCAGCCCGCGAAGACGGTTCCTTCAGGACTACCGTCCTTGTCTTCTTCAAGATTCCTAACCCAGCTGTCGAGGCATTCTTTCTCCTTTCCCGGCTTCGAAGGGCAAGCACAACTTGCGTCGCCTTCTTTGGCTGACCAAGTCAGTTTTCCTCTGATGATCTTAGCAAAAGTAACACGTCTCCGTAGAGACACATGTTTTGGTACGAGATCTGAAATTCAAATCTCGGGGGGCTAACTGTTTGGGTACAAAATCACACCCTCGACCGACTTGGGAAACACCCTCGACATAACCCATGGACATTGATTACCCCCGACCGACAAGGATAATACCCGTTATTATCATATCCCCGACATACGCTAATAACCACGATAATTGCTTATTGAAAGACATCTGGTGTCAATAGTTACTCAAGACAGTGTCTTTACATCTAATGATCGTATGTCACGTGTCGCACGTCGCACATCGCCAGTCACACGTCACTAGTCTTGTGTCGCCAGTTATGACTCGTCGATCTTACGTCGACATTCTTCTGCCATTGATGTTATATTGCTCTGGCTCCGCGACAACATCGTCCTGACATCCTGGTCTTACGACCTAGTGGTCTTACGACCTAGTCTTACGATTATACTATCCGTTAACATCCGTTTCTTCTGTTTATCAATGCAGGTCTTGACCACGACCAGAAAAGGTAAGACACTTGTTATGAACCATACCTTGTATTAAGATAAGGTCCCGACAAAGACTCAGAAAACCTCCGTCGTCCCTCCTGAAAGGAAAGTCGAGAGTTCCTCGCGACACTCGACACTCGACATTCGACACTCGACAATCGACCACGACGTCGCCCGCTCCGTACGATCGTCGCATAGAACCATGCGACCTCGACCAACTAACGTTCACATAATATAACTGTTATGTTTGTTAAAGTGTTTAATGCAGGAGTCAACGTCATTAATGGACAACGACCAGTAACGGACTCAAGAGCATTAATGACCCGACAGTGGTTACGAAAACCGCTCATCAATGACATTAAAGCTCCCCAGCGGTTACAAGACCAAACATTAAAGCATATTTAAAGCCACAAAGTCTATAAATATCAAGCTCAATCAACATTTCAACACATCGATCATCTAGCGACAAACATCTGAAGCAGAACTCGAGACACACATACAGAAAGCTATCATCTAGCACCGAATTCCAGAATACTATAGCAAGCTAAAGAACACTCGGAGGAAAGCTTAAGTATCGCTCTCGACGCACGGAAACAACCCTCGACCAGAAGTTCACACTTTGTATTCACACACGACAAACACTTGTACTTTACATTTCGAAGTATTTCCTTCATTTGTATTGTAATCATCGTACGACCGACGCCAGTACCAAGGATGTCGCCCCTGATTGGCAACCATAGTGCAGCGACGACACCCCTTGTCGTCCGCAGGTTTTTTCCTCGATTGAGGTTTTTCCTGCGTCATCAAATCCCTTGTCTTATTTATTTTTATCTTCGTCGCACTCTTTGTCGAGAGGCTCCTTTCTTTAGTTGTTAAGTCCACATCGACCTTAAGTTGTCCCTTTGGTGCGATTTTTGGCATTAAAAGTGGATATGATAATAATGGGTATTATCATTGTCGGTCGGGGGTAACCAATGTCCATAGGTCATGTCGAGGGGATTTCCCAAGTCGGTCGAGGGTGTGATTCTTTACCCAAACAGCGCCTATATAATGCATTATCTTCCCACCTTTGTCTTCATTGCTCCTTTCTTTTTTCTAATAAATAATGTCGGCCGAACCAGATAGTTCCATCATGAGTCTGGAAGACTTAAATTCCTTTAGGTGTTTAGCGAAAATTCCTGCGGGGATAGAGCTGATATGTCCAGGGAGTACACGTCCTGGGAGTTGTCCTAAAGGATACTTTGTAATATACGAGTATCCCTTCAAAATAGGGTTCGAATGGCCGTTTTCGGCTTTGTCCAAGGCTTTCATGCGAGATTTCGATCTGCCGCCAGGGTAGTTAATGCCCCAACTCTGGCGAGTTTTCCTAGTTATCGAGCGATTGTCCGCAAGGTGGGAGTCGCCTATGATCATGAACGATTTCTTGTTGGCTTATCATGTCAAGAGAGACAAGAACTGGCGTTATAGCCCTTATTCCAAGTACAAGGGCGACCGCACCTTGGTTTTGAGAACTGGGGTCAACGATCGCGGGTGGAAGTCTAGGTACGTATTCGTACATGTTGATTCGCTTTATTTCAACAGCGATTGGATCCGTCCTGATTGGAATATGACGGGTATGTTCTTTGCTTCTAATATATGCCATCGTTTAGTCTATTTTTTATGCTTATTCTTTTTCTTCTGTCGTCTTCCGAGATTCAGTTCGACGCCATGAAGCCGAATGAAGATTCCCAAGTCAAGATCGACAGATTCCTGAGTCATAGCATCGGTGATCGATCTTTCGTCGTGTGGCAGCCGACGGCCGTGGACGAGGACGTGGTGATGGATGCCGGAGATTCTGAAGAAGACGGTGAAGAAGGGGAGGGTGAGCAGGAAGAGGCGACTGGTAAGCGTACCGTAGTTTTTATTTTCTCCGTTTATTTTGCTGTCTGACGCTTTGTGTGTTTCTTCAGTAGTGCCGACTGTGAAGAAGTCGGTATCCAGAAGGAAGGCGACGCAGGTTGCTTCTACCCTTCGAGACAGGGAAAGAAGAAAGGATGCCCCGACAGCTGGGTCGGGAATCTCAAAGAAGACAGGGACGGTAGTCCCGAGGAAACCGTCTTCAAGGGTTGATGATTCGTCGAAAGTTGTCACGCCTAAAGAGGCGAGGGCGTCATCCACCCATCATGGCGTGATGGACGCGACACCGGCAAGTTCGGCGCCTCGGGCGACAGTGACAAAACCGGTGTCCAAGATGTTGACCCCAACGTCTGCTGACAAGGGCGGGGGGTTGTCGGCCGAAGTCACGACGGTCAACTATACGTTGCCGTCTGACTTTATGGCGGGTGGTGTCCTAGACGGGACGACGTTGTTTCCCTACTTGGGAAAATATTTGCTCTCGTCTTTCAGGGAGCGTTTTCACAGAGTTCCGGCCAGTGAGACGGGATCTCAGGTTGCCGGTCTGGCGTTCACAGTGAGTGTAAATCTTTCATGACATGTTTATTTTGTAAATTTTGGCGAATATTTTTTAATGAACTTCACACATTTTGCAGACATTCCAGTCTTCCCTGGTGTTATACGCAGAGATGTCGAGAGTTGAAGATCTGGTGGCTTCTGCTATTGAAAGAGAAGATGTGGCGCTAAAAAGGGAGAAGGCGGCTTTGGACAGGGAGAAGTCGGCCTTGGCGCGCGCCGATGAGTTGGCCATTCAGCTTTATGACGCTTTGCACGAGCTAAAGGCCGCTAATCGCGTGGAGGAGGCGAGCGATTCTCCTAAGCCTTAGGAAAATTTTAATCTTTCTTTGCTTTTGTTGAATATTAGTGGTCGAACCACTTTCCTTTTGATTGTAAATCGACAGTTTATGAATGAAACTTAGATTTCTTCTTGAACTTGCGATTTTATGAATAAATACAATGTTAATTGTAAGATTCACTAAGTAAAGAATAACCAAGAAATCATGCGACTTTTAGGCATCATTGCAACACAATAACTGGAATGTAAGCCATAAGACTTTTAAATCGTGTATATAAACATAAGCACATACGATCAAAGCATACGTTCAGGGTATGAAATTTTTCTAAGTCAAGAAACTTAGATCATGAGATCGCTAGACTTTGCGATGAGTCGTGCGATGAATTTGAATCGTGTGTCCCTGTAGAAGGATGATCAAGTCATAGACCTGATCATTTATGTCGTGCGACCTTGCGAAATCGTGCTGGTGTCATGCGACAGTCTCTGTGACTTATGTCGTGTGATTCTGCGATAAAACATTGTCAAAGGTTGGTCGTTGGCTAACCAACGACCCTCCGATGCTTAAGTCAGTAACCGTCGTTGTGAAAAATTGTATGAAAAAAATAGAAAAGGGTTTAGAAGACGTACCTTTTCAGACGCATCGTGCTCCAACTACGTGGGACGTCTTGATTATTGCTACCATCTTGCCCCCTTGTGGCGATTTTAAGATGATACACTAAATGTCATCGTGAGTCGCCACAATAGAAGGTCTATTTTCGCGGCTTCAGAGTGGTCTTATAGCAATCACGAGCGACTTTTGGCTCACTTTTGATCTCCTGGATTCCCCACGGCGTTGGGAACTTCAGGGTCTGATGATATGTCGAAGGAACGGCTTTCATTTCATGGATCCATGGTTGACCTAAGATGATGTTATAGGCTGATGCACAGTCGATGACGCTAAACTTGGTCTGCTTGTTGATTCCTCCGGCATAGACGGGCAAGATAATATCTCCAAATATGCTCGTCGCTTCTCCATTGAAACCAACCAAGGTCGTCGAACATCGGGTGATTTCCGAACGATCGATTCCCATGGCCTTGATGGTGTTAAGAAAAATGACATTCCCTGAGCTGCCCCTATCGATCAAGACTCGTCGGGTTAAACAATTACCAATCGTGAGTTGAATAATCAACCCGTCGTGGTGTTTCTGATACGAATCACCGAGGTCGTCTTGGTCGAATATGATCTTCATAGCTTCCAACTCCAAATCTCCTTTGGGCCTTGATGAACGTGAAATAGGCCAATTGTCAGGTGCTTGACTGGCATGACGCTTGGCTGCAGAATATGTCAGACCACAGACGTCTGAACACCGGTGATGCAATTGAAAACCTTTGCATTGTCGGGGGTTGACGGTCGATGGTCGCTAGTTGGAGTAACGACGTCATCGATGATATCTTTGAGATTTCCTTTCGGGACATGATACGCTAGCTCCTTTCTGAGAGCTATGCAATCATCCGTCGCATGACCATGGTCGACATGAAAGTCGCACCACTTAGATTTATCTTTCTTAGCGTTGTCCTGATCGGACTTCTTAGGCCATCTAATGGTCGCCTGGGCGGTCTTCAGAGCTTCGACAAAATCCTTAATAGACCCTTTGAATCCGTAAGAGGATATCTTGGGGTATTGAGGAAATTTGGTCGCGGTCTTAGCCTCTGCTTTTGTCTTGAATCGGACGTTCGAGATATGACGTGCGGGCTCTATTTTGGAAATAGCTTTCGTCTTGAACTCTGGCTTCCTTACACCTAATGACCTCTTGTCATCGGTATGCTTGCGATGAAAGGCAGCGTCGTCTTCTACCCTCATATACGCTAGGGTTCGAGCTCGGATGTCTTCAAAATTCTCCGGAGGATATTTGGTTAGATCAGTATACAAACCTGAGATGTCGTCCAAACCACGCTTGTAGGCTTCAATTGCAGTCTTGACGCCATAATTGTGAATACTGATCATCTCCGCATTGAATAGATTGAAATAACTGCAGATAGACTCATTGGTCTTCTGCACGACGTAATACAGGTCACTGGTATGCTTCTCCATCTTGCGACTGCTGGCAAATTGCTGGGAGAATTGGTTGACCAATTCAGCGAATGACCCGATGGATTTGGGTTTGAGATTGATCAACCACTGGAGAGCAGGACCAGTGAGAGTCGCACCAAAGCTTTTGCACATACAGACCTCCTGATACATGTATGGGATCGAGATCGTCCACATGAGTTGCTTATACTGCGCGACGGGCTCTGTCGGATCAGTCACTCCCGAATACTTGGGCGTGAAGGCGGGGACGTTGTAGTTCTTCGGGACCTCGATGGTCGCGATCTCATCGATGAAGGGAGACGCCTGAAATCCTGATCGAGGCTCGACATCAACGGGCACGGCCGCCCCAGGTAGCTTGGCGAGCAAAGATAGGACGCGCTCGTTCTGATCTTCTAGCATTTTCAGTCGCTGGGCGACGGGGTCATTGGGGTCGAGATTTTCCCCTGTTTGCGGATTGATTCCTGAACTGGTGCCATTGCCATGTGTCGAGCCATTGGCGTCTCCGTTGAAAGGAACAAAATACGGCTGCGACCCATTCTGAAATGGCTGCGACCCATTCGGAAATGGCTGCGATCCATTCTGAAACGGCTGCGATCTATTCTGCATGGGTGGTGGCCTTATATGCTCAGGAGGAACCGTCCCGAACTGAGGATTTGGATTGAACGGTCCCGGCTGCTGGTTCTGCATAAACGGACCTGGATGCCGGTTCTGAGCGAACGGAGCTGATTCTGGACCTGTATTATGCGCGAATGGACTAGGACCATTTTGGCCGAACGGTCCTTGGCCTGGATTTTGTATGAATGACCTAGGACCATTCTGAGGTCCAGAAGAATTCCTTAATCGTGCGATCTCCTCAGCTGCTCTGCGACTTTGCTCTGCCATGGCGTTGATTTGATTTCGAGCGACTTCAAGCTCCTGGTACATCTGGGCAATGACATGCTGCTAATTTCCAGGGACTGCCATTTTCCTGAAATAGAGAACAAAGAAAACTCCAAGAAACCGTTAGTAAGACGCACGTTCGTCGAAGGTTTTCTCTAGATGAGGTCCCACGGATGGCGCCAAACTGTTAATGCCAAAAATCGCACCAAAGGGACAACTTAAGGTCGATGTGGACGTTAACAACTAAAGAAAGGAATCGTTCGACAAAGGCGTGTGACAAAGACAAAAATATAAACGAGACAGAGGATTTGATGATGCAGGAAAAACCTCAACGAGGAAAAAACATGCGGACGATAGTGTTTGTCGTCGCTGCACTATGGTCGCCAATCAGGGGCGATGTCCTTGGTGCTCCAGGTGTCGATCGTACAGGGATTACAATACAAATGAAGGAAAAGACTTCGAAATGTAAAGTTACAAGTGTTTTCTAATGTAAAACAGTGTGCGTCGTGTGCTGATGTCTTGCGTCGAGAGCGATTCTTCTGTGAGCGATTTCTGTGCTTCAAGTGTTCTTCGGAGTTCGAGTGTTTTCGTCTGAAGCTCTGCGTTGTATCTGTGTTCCTCTCTGTGTTATTCGATGTCCTGAAACTGAGGATTGAACTTGGGATTTATAGTCTTCGGATGCTTTTAATTGAATCATTAAGATCTTTGATGATTGTTGTAACGGTCGTCGTCTTCAATGTGGGATTAGATGCTCATAACTGATTTCGTCGGTTATAGCCGTTTTCCATTAATAACTTTGACTCCTGCATTAAACAATTGAACAAACATAACAGTCGTATATCTTGTTAGTCGGTCGAAGTCGCATGGTTTTTATGCGACGGTCGTGTGAGCTAGGCGACGTCGAGGTCGAGTGTCGTGAGGAACTCTCGACATACCTTTTAGGGGGTACGAAGGAGGTTTTTTTGGTCTTTGTCGGAGCCTAATCTTAATACAACATATAGTTCATAACATGTGTCTTACCTTTCTTGGTCGTGGTCGAGACTAGTGATTTTTTGCCCAAACAAGAGGTTGGTCGTTGGCTAACCAACGACCCTCCGATGCTTAAGTCAGTAACCGTCATTGTTAAAAATCGTATGAAAAAATAGAAAAGGGTTTAGAAGACGTACCTTTTTTGACGCGTCGTGTCCCGACTACGTGGGACGTCTTGGTTATTGCTACCATCTTGCCCCCTTGTGGCGATTTTAAGACGATACACTAAATGTCGTCGTGAGTCGCCACAATAGAAGGTCTACTTTTGCGGCTTCAGAGTGTTTTTATAGCAATCACGAGCGACTTTTGGCTTACTTTTTATCTCTTGGATTCCCCACGGCGTAGGGAACTTCAGGGTCTGATGATACGTCGAGGGAATGGCTTTCATTTCATGGATCCATGGTCGACCTAAGATGATGTTATAGGCCGACGCACAGTCGATGACGCTGAACTTGGTCTGCTTGTTGATTCCTCCGGCGTAGACTGGCAAGATGATATCTCCATAGGTGCTCGTCGCTTCTCCATTGAAACCGACCAAAGTTGTCGAACATCGGGTGATTTCCGAACGATCGATTCCCATGGCCTTGATGGTGTCAAGAAAAATGACGTTCGCTGAACTGCCCCCATCGACCAAGACTCGCCGGGTTAAACAATTACCAATCGTGAGTTGAATGATCAACCCGTCATGATGCTTCTGATACGAGTCGTCGAGGTCATCTTGGTCGAATATGATCTTCATAGCTTCCAACTCCAGATCTCCTTTGGGCTTCGATGAACGCGGGATAGACCGATCGTCAGGTGCTTGACTAGCGTGGCGTTTGGCCGCGGAGTACGTCAGACCACATACGTCGGAACCACCTGTGATGCAATTGACGACCTTTGCATGCTCGAGGGTTGACGGTCAATGGTCGCTGTTTGGGTAAAAAATCACACCCTCGACCGACTTGGAAAACTCCCTCGACATGACCCATGGACCTTGATTACCCTAAATCTACGACGGTCATACCCCCGACCAACAAAGGTAATACCTATTATTGCCATACCCCGACACACGATAATTGGTTATTAAAAACCTTATTGGGTCAATAATCATCTTACATCTAATGATCGCACGTCACGCGTCGCACGTTGCACATCGCTAGTCTCACAACATTAGTCTTACGCCACTAGTCTTACATCGCCAGTTACGTGCCGCCAGTTACGACTCGTCAGTCTTACGTCGACAGTCTCTTATCATCGGTCTTATATCGCTCTGGTCCTGCGCCACCATCATCCTGACATCCTGGTCTTACGACCTAGTCCTATGACATCGTCATCTTGGTCTTACGACAAAATGGTGTTACAACGTTTCTATAAGACCATTCTCATTTTAAGGTAAAATCATAGTACTTTATCTCCTGATTAAAGATCGAAAGTCTTTTTCTCACGACACTCGACCTCGATGTCGTACGTTTCACATGACCGTCGCATAAAACCGTACGACCTCGACTGACTAACGCGTTATACAACTTTATATTTGTTTAAGTGTTTAATGCAGGAGTCAACACCATTGATGGACAACGGCTATAACCGAAAGAATCAATTAAAGAACATCAATTCCAGCATTAAAGACATCGACCGTTACGACAACTATCAAAGTCCTTAATGATCCAATTAAAGTGCCCAAAGACTATAAATTCCAAGCTCAATCCTCAGTTCAAGGGACATCAATTAACACATCGAACAACACAGAGAGAAACACATATACAACGTAGAACATCAGACACAAGCACTTGAACTCCGAAGAACACTTGAAGCACAGAAATCGCTCACAGAAGAATCGCTCTCTATGCACGACATCAGCATTCGACACACGGTTTAAACACACGATGCACACTGTTTTACATTAGAAAACACACGACGCACACTGTTTTACATTAGAAAACACTTGTACGCAGTCTCTACAAGGGCAAAATGGTATACCTATACAGCGCTCGGTTTCACGAATGGAGGGCAGATGGACTTCACGATAGAGGTAATTCTCTATAAACACCACCAGGTACGTAACGCACGTCGACGACACTCAGGTAAAAACTTTTACATATGTCCTTAATCCCTCGACCCTTCATAAGGAAAGGACAGACATCGTTAATAAATTACCTCCTGCCCTAGAGAAGAAAATCATCCATACTAACGTTCTATGCAAAATTCGGAATTCCTTCCGAAATCATACACGACAATGACCTACAGGCTCGCAGGAACGCTCGAACGTCAGTCTTACGATTCATATCATAAGAAATGACATCTCTAAAGACTGTTAGGTTATGACTGTGCATGTCAACCTCTCATGACTCACATATTATGAAACAGATCTTGCGAGTCAATGCATAAATCGCCGGATCCAACAGGTACATCCAAAGCTAAGCTCTGAAGATAAAGTCGTATGACTTATCTCTAATATACGTTCGGCCCAGTCGCCCGGTCATTTCAAAAAATAGTTCCTTCCTTACGATTCATGTCGTAAGACACATCAATCTTGCAACTCGTGTTGCGAAAAATAAAGTCTCTAGGACTTACATCGCAAGTCCTACGATTTATAGTCATCAATAAGAGACGGCTCATATTTTTTAAATCTTATGATCGCCAGTTATGGCAAAAGCAGGTTGCAATTTGTAGTCGTCGATAACAGACAATTCACCTTTTTAACCTTATGATCGCCCGTCATGGCAAACACAGGTTAAAATTCTCGGTCGCCAATAAAAGCGACTCGCATGATCGCTAGTCATAACACATGTCATCGATAAAGACGACTTGTACAATCACCAGTCATGGTAAGACGATTGTCAAAACGCAAAAGTCGCCAATAAGTGCGACTCGCACACTTTAATCTCATGATTGCCAATAAAGGCAAGTCGCAAGGCTAACCGTATAATCACGAGTAAGGTAAATTTTTTACCGATTACCGCTAATGCAAAACTTACACAACGTAACATAGGTCTCTAACGACTGTATCGGCTCGAACGCCAGATCATAGGTCTCTAACGACCGTATCGGCTCGAACGCCAGATCATAGGTCTCTAACGACCGTATCGGCTCGAACGCCAGATCATAGGTCTCTAACGACCGTATCGGCTCGAATGCCAGATCATAGGTCTATAACGACCATATTGGCTGTGAACGCCAGACCACAAGTCCATAACAACCGTATCGGCTCGGAACGCCAGAACATAAGTCTTTAATGACTGTATCACAAGATCCTTAAATTTTATCTTGGATCGATCATCTTATGATCGCCGCCAAGCTTTACTTCGGACCAATCATCTTACGATTGACTCCCGACCCATACGTCTCATTTTGACAAAGATTGTCTTACGATCACCGTCGGTTCCTTACGTTTTAAGGTTGTCTTACGACCGTCAGATGAACACTACAAGTATCTTGCACATAAGAGAACATCTTTCGATCACTTCAACTTACTTAATATCATCGACAAGCCACACCATTTTAGCTGACCAAGCTGGTTCTCTTCTAATGAATCCAATTAGCAGGAATAACACGACTCATCATTCTACTTTGATGCGAGATCTAAAATTCAAATGGCTTCAAAATTCAGATCTCGGGGGGCTAACTGTTTGGGTAAAAAATCACACCCTCGACCGACTTGGGAAACTCCCTCGACATGACCCATGGACCTTGATTACCCTAAATCTACGACGGTCATACCCCCGACCAACAAAGGTAATACCTATTATTGCCATACCCCCGACACACGATAATTGGTTATTAAAAACCTTATTTGGTCAATAATCATCTTACATCTAATGATCGCACATCACGCATCGCACATCGCACATCGCTAGTCTCACAACATTAGTCTTACGTCACTAGTCTTACGTCGCCAGTTACGTGCTGCCAGTTACAACTCGTCGGTCTTACGTCGACAGTCTCTTATCATCGGTCTTATATCGCTCTGGTCCTGTGCCAGCATCATCCTGACATCCTGGTCTTATGACCTAGTCCTATGACATCGTCATCTTGGTCTTACGACCAAATGGTCTTACGACGTTTCTATAAGACCATTCTCATTTTAAGGTAAAATCATAGTACTTTATCTCCTGATTAAAGATCGAAAGTCTTTTGCCTCACAACACTCGACCTCGACGTCGTACGTTTCACACGACCGTCGCATAAAACCGTACGACCTCGACCGACTAACGCGTTATACAACTGTTATATTTGTTTAAGTGTTTAATGCGGGAGTTAACACCATTGATGGACAACGGCTATAACCGAAAGAATCAATTAAAGAACATCAATTCCAACATTAAAGACACCGATCGTTACGATAGCTATCAAAGTCCTTAATGATCCAATTAAAGTGCCCAAAGACTATAATTTCCAAGCTCAATCCTCAGTTCAAGGGACATCAATTAACACATCGAACAACACAGAGAGAAACACAGATACAACGCAGAATATCAGACACAAGCACTTGAACTCTGAAGAACACTTGAAGCACATAAATCGCTCACACAATCGCTCTCGACGCACGACATCAGCATTCGACACACGGTTTAAACACACGACGCAAACTGTTTTACATTAGAAAACACTTGTACTTTACATTTCGAAGTTTTCCTTCACTTGTATTGTAATCTCTATACGATCGACACCTGGAACACCAAGGACATCGCCCCTGATTGGCGACCATACTGCACTGTCGACTCTCACAGAGTCGACCGCGGTTTTTCCCTCGTTTTGGGGTTTTCCGCGTCACCAAATCTATCGTCTTATTTACTTTTTCCTCGCGATCGTGTTATTTGGCTCGAGATACATTTCTTTAGTTGTTAAATGTCCACATCGACCTTAAGTTGTACTTTTGTGCGATTTTTGGCATTAACAGTTTGGCGCCATCCGTGGGACCCCATCTAGAGAAAGTCTCAGGACAATACACACATCGCTCTGGCATGACGCTTGGCTGCAGAATATGTCAGACCACAGACGTCTGAACACCGGTGAGGCAATTGACAACCTTTGCATTGTCGGGGGTTGACGGTCGATGGTCGCTAGTTGGAGTAACGACGTCATCGATGATATCTTTGAGATTTCCTTTCGGGACATAGTACGCTAGCTCCTTTTTAAGACCTATGCAATTATCCGTCACATGACCATGGTCGACATGAAAGTCACACCATTTAGATTTGTCTTTCTTAGCGTCGTCCTGATCGGACTTCTTAGGCCATCGAATGGTCGCTTGGGCGGTCTTCAGAGCTTCAACCAAATCCTTAGTGGATCATTTGAATCCATAAGAGGATATCTTGGGGTACTAAGGAAATTTGGTCGCGATCTTAGCCTCTGCTTTCGTCTTGAATCGGACGTTCGATATATGACGCGCGGGCTCTATTTTGGAAATAGCTTTCGTCTTGAACTCTGGCTTCCTTACACCTAACGACCTCTTATCGTCGGTATGCTTGCGACGAAATGCTGCATCGTCCTCTACTCTCATGTACGCTAGGGTTCGAGCTCGGACGTCTTCAAAATTCTCTGGAGGATACTTGGGCAGGTCAGTGTATAAACCTGAGCTGTCGTCCAGACCACGCTTGTAGGCTTCAATTACAGTCTTGACGTCACAATTGCGAATACTGATCATCTCGGCATTGAATCGATTGAAATAACTGCGGATAGACTCATTCGTCTTCTGCACGACGTAATACAGGTCACTGGTCTGCTTCTCCATCTTGCGACTGCTGGCGAATTGCTGGGAGAATTGGTTGACCAATTCAGAGAATGACCCGATGGATTTGGTTTTGAGATTGATCAACCACTGGAGAGCAGGACTAGTGGGAGTCGCACCGAAGATTTTGCACATACAGACCTCCTGATACATGTGTGGGATCGAGATCGTCCACATGAGCTGCTTATACTGCGCGACGTGCTCTGTCGGATCAGTCACTCCCGAATACTTGGGCGTGAAGGCGGGGACGTTGTACATCTTCAGGACCTCGACGGTTGTGATCTCATCGATGAAGGGCGACGCCTGAAATCCTGATCGAGGCTCGACATCAACGGGCACGGCCGCCCCAGGTAGCTTGGCGAGCAAAGATAGGACGCGCTCGTTCTGATCTTCTAGCATTTTCAGTCGCTGGGCGACGGGGTCATTGGGGTCGAGATTTGCCCCTGTTTGCGGATTGATTCCTGAACTGGTGCCATTGCCATGTGTCGAGCCATTGGCGTCTCCGATGAAAGGAACAAAATACGACTGCGACCCATTCTGAAACGGCTGCGATCCATTCTGAAACGGCTGTGACCCATTCTGAAACGGCTGCGACCCGTTCTGAAATGGCTGCGACCCATTTTGCATGCGTGGTGGCCTTATGTGCTGAGGAGGAACTATCCCGAACTGGGGATTTAGGTTGAACGGCCCCGGCTACTGGTTCTGCATGAAAGGACCTGGATGTTGGTTTTGAGCGAACGGAGCTGATCCTGGACCTGGATTATGTGCGAATGGCCTAGGACCATTTTGGCCGAACGGTCCTTGGACTGGATTTTGTATGAATGGCCTAGGACCATTCTGAGGCCCAGAGGGGTTCCTTAGTCGTGCGATGTCCTCAGCTGCTCTACGGCTTTGCTCCGCCATGGCGTTGATTTGATTTCGAGCGACTTCGAGCTCCTGGTACATTTGGGCAATAACATGCTGCTGATTTCCAGGGGCTGCCATTTTCCTAAAACAGAGAACAATGAAAACTCCAAGAAACCGTTAGTAAGACGCACGTTTGTCGAAGATTTTCTCTAGATGAGGTCCCACGGATGGCGCCAAACTGTTAATGCCAAGAATTGCACCAAAGGAACAACGTAAGGTCGATGTGGACGTTAACAACTAAAGAAAGGAATCGTTCGACAAAGACAAAAATATAAACGAGACAGAGGATTTGATGACGCAGGAAAAACCTCAACGAGGAAAAAACATGCGGACGACAGTGGATGTCGTCGCTGCACTATGTCGCCAATCAGGGGCGATGTTCTTGGTGTTCCAGGTGTCGATCGTATAGAGATTACAATACAAATGAAGGAAAAGACTTCGAAATGTAAAGTTACACGTGTTTTGAATATAAAACAGTGTGCGTCGTGTGTAAAAAATTAAGTGTCGTGCGTGGTTGTTGTGCGTCGAGAGCGATCTTCTGTGGGTGATTTCCTTTCTTCGAATGAGTGTTCTTCAGAGTTCGAGTACTAGTGCCTGTTGTTCGATGCTCTTGCTCTATCGCTCTCTCTATGTTATTCGATGTCCTGAAACTGAGGATTGAACTTGGGATTTATTGTCTTCGGATACTTTTAATTGGATCATTAAGTGCCTTGAAGATTGTTTGTAATGGTCGTCGTCTTCAATGTGGGATTAGATGCTCATAACTGATTTCGTCGGTTATAGCCGTTGTCCATTAATGACTTTGACTCCTGCATTAATCATTGAACAAACATAACAGTCGTATATCGCGTTAGTCGGTCGAGGTCGTATGGTTCTATGCGACGGTCGTGCGAAACGTGCGACGTCGAGGTCGAGTGTCGTGAGGTAAAAGACTTTCGATTTTATCTTTAGTCAGGAGAGAGAAAGTGCTACGATTTTTACCTTTGTTATGGAAAAGAGAACAAACTTTTTCCTTACCTTGGTCATGGTCGAGACTGGTGAAATTTTGCCCAAACACTTATCTCGGTAGTCCCGTCCCTTTGTATTGGTGGAGTAGCGCTGGTTGTTGTTGGGTGGCTTCTTTAAAAAATTCTTTCTAGCGTACTCCCGAGACAGTAAGGCAATGACTTTCTTTATACTGTCAAGCTCTGGATCGGAATCACTTTCAGGTTCTTCATCTTCACGTTCAGACTCACTTTGTGCTTCCTCTCTATACGAACTGCGTTGTGCTTGCTTGTCTTTCTTATGAAACATGAGAGCAAGAGGATCTTCTTTCGTCTTTTCGCTAGACTTCTGATCTCCCATCAGCTCACGAACATAAACTTCGTCTTGGAGCAACATCTCATAGAGCTCATGCAGCGGAACACTTTCTAAAGATCGGTTGTGACGAACGTGGAGAACAAATCCCGTCCATTCAGATTGAAGGTTGTTGTGGAATTTGATGTTGCACTCGAGGTTCGTCTTGAAGATGTTGTTCTTGTGTAGGTCATTGAGGAGTGTGTAGAAACGTTCGTAGGTTTCAGTGAGTAATTACCCTCGTTTGGCTTTAAATGATTCATAGCGGGTGAGGCAGTTGCTTATCTTCAGCTGATTACCCTCATGACTGCCTTGCATGTAACACCCTCGAATTGGGAAAGAGCAACTAAATAAAATTTTCGATAATACATCCAAAATAACAGAATTTATCCCAAGAAACTAATTAGGGAAACACCCTCATCAGGTGTTACTTAACCCAAGTATAAGTTTCTAATCCCAAAGATGAATGCGGAAAACTTCACTTAAGCTATTCACCTCCCGAGCACACTACTAGCACTCGACCTTTCGCAGTGTCTCTCGAACTATTCCCAACGTGAACCTGTTGCACATGCCGACAAATAAAAATGTTAGGCTGACGCCTAGTGAGTTCAAGAGTTTATAACATGATTTATATAATTTGTAGAATGAAAGTTTGCGACATAAATCATGATTTCCAAAAGAGTTTATGAAAGGATGTAAGGAGAAACCTCAGCCTTCCCAGGCTCAAGAATTAGCAATTGCCTCTTCACAGACAACGCTTGATAATTTCGTGGAACGCTCCTCCACACCTGCTACAACCATCCCCCTAACCATTTCAGAGACTCAGTTCTCTGAAACTTTCCTGGTGCCTTCCCTAACATCCTCAGTGCCTCAAAGCACTGCAGAGGTCTCCTTCAGTGAAACCAACGTTGAGCCTGCAACAACGATTATATCAGTCATAGCTTCTATGACTCCTCTTTTGGTCATCTCTACCTTCACCACGGCACCAGCATTCTCGCTGGTTGATACGAGTGTTGCAATGTTGCACAACCTCATGCAGAGAAACGCCGCTACTTCAGGACCTGTTGGGACAAGCATCCCAGTCACTGCTGCCACCGACATGGAAAATAACATGAAGGACTAGACAGGAATCAAAGATATCCATCAGTTCTCCAGCCCAACAGGTATCCAAACAAATTCCTCACACCTCTCTAAACCCCTAACTTCTCTTGATCTTTTCTTTGCTCATAAGATGTTTTTTTCAGGTCCTAATTTGGACACCGTCAGCAAATACCTTATGGATATCGCTACTAAAGTGGAGTATCTCTCCACAAACTTGGCCTCTAACACCTCAACGATTAATGACGCTGGGGTGACGCTGAAGGACGTGACCACTTCTCTTACAGATAAAACAACTTATGCTGATCTTTCCTCTTTGCAAGAGGAAGTGAAGAACCTAGAGCTCGCCCTCAACAACAACACTTTAGCGCTCCAAGCTCTACAATCAGAGGTCGCCACCATTTCTAGCGACTACACCAACCTCTCCTCTCAATTCACCAACCTCAGCGGTGAAGTTGGGACCCTGAACACAACTGTCTCTGGGCTGCCAGGTGAGGTGAGCAGCCTAACCTCCAAGGTCTCTGAATCAAATTCGTTGCTCACCAACGGCTATGATCTAATCGCAAGAAAGTCAGCGTATCATCCCTCCTATCGGTCTTGGATTCTTGATTTCTGAGGAACTCGCTGAAAGTCTCAAAGCTGAAAGACTTCTTACTGAATAACAACTGGCTATGCTGAGTGACAAAGACTTCGCTCTTAATATTGCCAAAGGTTCAGTAAAAGATCAACAGCTGAAGCGTTTTACCCTCAAAGTTCAACAAGAACTCCTCAAAGAGGGTGGTAAGAAGAAGAAGAAGAGAACAGACGTCAGCGACACCACTGTGGCCTGGTGTAAGGAGAAAGTCGATTTCAGGAATCCACCTAGCGGAATTCTATAGGTAAATCTGAAGGACAGAACCGTCAGAGGTGTTGCAGTGATCAAGGTCACTACAATCAGATAAAATGGGGATAAAAGGACTTGCTATCTTTCTGCAATAGAAATATATGGGTTATATGAGTGGTTGGGGATTCGAATTGCAATTCAGCGATCCCGATCAAGTTTCAAGCCTTGTGTCGAAAAGTTTATCAACAAACTAATCGATCAAGTCTCCTCAGTGGTCGATTTGCCTCTTCTTCCATCACTTCATCAGAATCAGAGAACTCTCAGGAAAAAGAAAGCAACGTCATCTTCAGGGCCTGCTATCCGGAACGAGACAGGGATTGATTTTTCTCGTGAAGCAGTGCTCGACCCAAATGCTGATTTGTTAGCCCTCGATGTATCTCTGCCTCCTGGAACAAAATTTGAAACTTCAAAAATAGTCAGTGAATATCTCGGCATTTTCTTCCTGGAATACACCGATCGCAAATGCTTTCAACGCTGGTCAAAGTTGCCTATTGCTGCAATGGAACAACTCAGAGACCAATTATATTGGTGTGATCGATCCAGATTAAGCGTCTTCAGGAAACCTCAGATCTACCGCGAAGCCCAAATCAGAAAGTATCAGGGAGAAAAAGTCCCTAATTGGATGATTCCGAAGACTGACACCCTTGATGAACTTCTCTTCAAGGATGAACCTGAATAGGTGATAGGATCACTTTGGTATTCTTTTATCTTATTAGCTGATAGCTTTTTGTACTTGTAAATGTTTTCACTGTAATTGTAATTTTTCAACTTCCTTTGTAATCTTGTATTTACGAAGTGATGAAAAGTTTTAGTAAAGTACTTTACTCCATCAGTACTAAAAAAGATCCCTGAAAACAGTAAATGGGACACGTATTTATGAGTCCTCTTTATCCTTATGGTTTTAACTTAGCAAACTTCTTTTATGGTTTTGTCATCATCAAATAGGGGGAGATTGTTGATCCAAACCCTTCAGTGATTTGATGATAACCCTTAGAATTACTTAGTGAAAATTGTAAGTAAACAATATGTATTAATGTTTTTCTATCTATGAAAATATACTAAGTCTGTTTAGTATCGCTGATGGGAAACATCTGTTCTTTAATTTAGGCTTCAACGATGAATGTATACCTGTGAGACTTGAGCCTGTTCAGTCTTGCTGATGATCGTTGAATGCTCATCGTGTAATTCTTTGCTTATGATCCCTGAAGACAAGATTCGCGACAACAAAGTTCAAAGCTGAAATCGAAGACCAATGTTAGGGCAGGTTTTAATGTTGATTTAGAGTTCAAGGGTTGTTTTGTATTAATTCATTTTGAGCTTTATTAGTGAATGGGCCGTGGGCTTGTTAACCACGGGCCCATAGTATTTAATGTAAGATTAGCTTGGAAAAACAAGCTAATCATCTCTTTAGCTTTCTATTCGTATTGTAAACATTCTCTCTGAAAGTTAATGAAAGGGATGACAGTTGGAAATCATTGTTCTTATTGATTATCATTACGATTTCTATATTGTTGCACGGATCTAGATTTTACAATTGGTATCAGAGCATACAGACGGATTCGATTCAAAGCTTCATTCATCAATTTCTGGTTAGTTTGACTTTTACCCGTCTGACTATTCTTGAATTCTTGAATATTTGATTCAGTCGAAATTGGTTGTTTTTGCTTATTGGGTTGTGTTAGCATTATCGTTATATGTGTTTCTGCAAATTTTCATATCCTAATTCATTCGTTTGATTAGTCAATTTAGCAATTTAAGATCAAAGTTTTTGGTAGTGTTCTTCAACAAAAATCGAATTTTTACCATCAAAACATGTTCTTTTTGCTTAGAAATCGATTGGGTTAGTGTTAGTTTTGGGTTTGGTATTGTTTCTAATCTTTCAGGAGTGACTTTTGAGGAAACAGGGGTCTTAGTGGTCGGTCGTTCGGTCTTTTGCTTCGGTTGTGACTGTTTTTGAGAATTGGAAACATTTTTAAGAATCTTGAACACAGCCGGAATCTTGGGTTGAGAACAGTCGCCCTTTCGAAAATTGACCAGACGATTAACCACTGGAGACAAAAAATCAGGTTGACTTGGAGAAATAGTAGTGTTGGCAGTCAATAGTCCGGTCGCTTGCCTTGGCTGTGATTGCCTTTTGGAAACAGGTTTCGAGGTTGGTTTTGACTGGGAAATCTTGATCACCGCTGAGGCCTTTGTTTGAGAACAACTTTCTTTTAAAGAATTAACCGGATGATTGACCACGGGGGATAAAAAATCAGTGTGACTTGGAAGAGGTTTGTCAAAGGGAAACGAATCAAACTCTTCGTCACAGTTACCTTCGTAGTTCATGCACTCTGAAAAATCTATCTTGGGAAGTACTGGACTAGGATCAGGTGAGGAAGGCGAGGAACACTTTGTGCTTTCGGTTGTGTGCTTTGGGGAATTCGGTGTGGAAGCGTATGAAAAATCAGAATTTAAATTCCTTTTAACACACTCATCTTGAGAAACTTCATTTTCTTGCAAAGAGATATTTCCTATAAAGGCTTTACACGAGGATGTGTCAGAAAAGTTAGAGGAAAGTTCAGGTGAAAATTGCTTCGCAGTTTGGAGCAAGTCAAGCTGCACTTGGAGTTGACTATTTATCATATGCTTATTCATCGTTTCTCTTGTCATTTCAGAGAGTTTTGAGGAGAGCGTATTGATTTCCCACTGAAATTTTTCCTTTTCCTCACTTGACACACCGTCGGATTTCTCAGATTTCAGTTTCTCAATCTCAGAGATTAGCACTTTCTTTTCGTTTTGAAAATTAGACCTTTCTTTCTCAAACGACTCCTCCAACTCGACAATCTTTGCTTCCAAGATGAGAGGGGGAACATAGAGTTTAAACTCATCCGTCTCAATCTTGGTTGCAGGTGCTAGATCCTCATCCTTTTTGGAGGAATCCTTGGGTGTAGCTACCTTGTAGGGGTCGAAGTAGTCATTGGAAAGGTACTTTTTGTCCTTTTGATACGAGTAGTTTAAAGGTTCATAACAAAATGGAAGTTGAATTCCTCATTTTTGTGTGCGTTTATGTTCCTCGGTTTCCTCCTCCTTTTCTGGTTCAAGAGGACCAGTCCATTGGATTGCGTATTCTGGGTACTTTTTATCTAACCCATAGCAAGCAAAATCATATAGGGTTGGAACTTGATATCTTCCCTTTTGTAAGTAGTGTGGGTTATCATATCCGATTCCCCACTCTTTGTTGAAGTACGTGAACTCTTTGGGTTTGTTCAAAAAAATGGTTTGATCAGTTTGACCCCTTTTGTGGAGTTTGGTTTCGAGGTCAAGAGTTTTAGTAACAAACTCTTTGTGCTGAATTTGAAGAGAAGAACATTGATAAACAATTTCTTCTTTCTCATTCATGCACTGATCAAACTGACGCTGAAGATCAGATAATTTGGCTCTTAAGTCTTTAGGTGCTAATGACAAAATTTTGCATTTATCAGTTAAATTAGCACAATCAGACTTATATTTCTCTGTTTTTCTCATTTGAACATCAAGCTTTTCATTTAGTGACCTAATTTCAAGCTTTTGTTGTTTAGAGGTGGCCTGGAAGGAATTTGCCTGATCAATAAATGCTCGCATTTTATTCAAGAATTCGGGTTGGCAAGAATCACATACCTGACTTGTAGGAGCCGTTTCTTCTTCGACGGAGGAGTGATATCCCATGAAGGCATCAGCAGCATCAAAATTGCCTTCATCATCAGATCTTTCCAACCAGTAGTCGTTTTCAGCAAACATAGCTTCTCCAGCCTCCTTCTGACGAGACAATGCAATCTTGGCCTCATAGTAGTGAGAGTTCTTTACTGTTGGCTGGCGACAATCCTTCGCAAAATGACCAAGTTTCCCGCAGTTGTAACACTTTACGGGTTCATCTCTCTTCTTCCCTTCTTCTTTCTCTATCTTTCCCTTCTTCTCAGCCTTGTCGTGCTCACTGACCTTCTTCTTTCCTTCGTATCAATCGTTGTAGTCATGGCGCTTGTTGGAGGAGGTGGAGTAGCGCTGACTATTGGATGAGGGCTTCTTGTAGTACCTTTGTTGTTCGAAGGATTTGGTAAGCAAAGCTATGGCTTTTTTGAATTCGGCAACCTTTTCATCATCAGAATCGTCGTCTTGCTTATCTTCAGCTTCTGACTCAGAAGAACTTTGCTTTGGAGCACGTCTGGAGTGACTTCCCGATGATTTTCCTTGCTTTGAGGAAATGAGAGCAATAGGATCAGCAGATGGCTTTGGTTCAGTCTTTTTTTCGCCTAGGAGCTCATTCACTTCATCTTCGTCTTGAAGAAGTGTCTCATACAGTTCGTTGATGCTGATATTCTCAATCAAATTGTTGTGCTTGACATGAGAAGCAAACACCTTCCATTCAGGTAGCAGATTGTTGAGAAACTTGAGCGCATTTTCTGTATTAGAACGAACAATTTCTAATTGTGGTTGGAATGATTTTGATGATATTCATAATAATGATTGGTATGCGCCTTACTTTGTTGGTAACCTATTTCATACGCGCAACCCCCATAATAATAAGCAACAACACCATTTCAAAAGGGGTACCAATCAAAAGGTTAAATCACAGCAGGAGACTCACCCCATTCCTACACGAGTTGCTCCTACTGAGGGTTAAACCGGCACCCAGGTGGAAAGCTGCTACAAAACCTGTTCCTCCAAAAGGTGTACACTCTGCACCTAAGAGGAAACAAGTGCCAAAACCAGTTCCCTCTAACAGTGTAAATCTTACACCTAAGGGGAAAGCTGGAACAAAGAAAACTTCCCCAAACGGTGCCAAACCTAACCCTCCAGGACCCAAACAAATTTAGGTACCTAAACAACACTAATCTTGTTTTGCAGCACGGTCATGTGTGGTACTTAGACTCCGGATGCTCCAAGCACATGACAGGAAGGAGGGAGCTTCTCGCGAACTACAAAGAAGAATACGGCGGACACGTGAGATTTGGGAATAACGAGAAGTCGCCGATCGTGGGCTACGGCGACATTGTACAAGACAAGATAACAATCAAGAAGGTATCCCACGTCGTATGATTAGGACACAACCTCTTCAGCATCGGTCAATTCTGCGACAAGGATCTCGAGGTCAGCTTTAAAGCCACAAGGTGTAGAATCCTCAACAACGACGGAGAAGAGCTACTGGTTGGGACTCGAAAGACCAATCTCTACACCATTGACCTCGCAGCACTCAAATCCGACAAACCTGTCTGCCTCTTATCAAAAGCCGACTCTGGTCAAGTTTGGCTCTGGCATAGATGTCTTTCGCACCTCAACTTCAGAAGTATCAATCAACTGGTGCTAGGCAAACACGTCAGAGGCGTGCCCCAACTTCCGTTCGTGAAGGATCGTCTCTGTGGGGCATGCGAAAAGGGAAAGATGAAGCGCGCAACACATCCGCCGAAGGCAACTCCGAGCACGTCCCGGACCCTCAAAATCATTCATATGGACTTGTGTGGTCCAATGCGTGTTCCGAGCATCAATAAGCGCAAATACGTGCTTGTGATGGTGGACGACTACTCACGCTATACTTGGGTGATGTTCTTACGCTCAAAGGATGAAACTCCGGAGCTCATTATTGATCATCTGAAGACTGTCCAGAAGAACAAGCTTCAACACGTTCAGTCCATCAGAACTAAGAACGGGGGGGAGTTCAAGAATCAAAAGGTGGATGACTATCTGAAGTTAGTGGGCATCACACACACCTTCTCTGCTGCACACACTCCTCAGCAAAACGGAGTGGTGGAAAGACGGAACCGTACTCTCGTTGAAGCTACCCGCATAATGCTTTCCCAAGCAAATCTACCGCTATATCTCTGGGCTGAAGCGGTGTCTACGGCATGCTACACGCAAAACCGCTCTATCCTTCTTAAGCGGTTCAACGAGATCATGAATAATCACGTTCCAACCATCGGCTACTTTCACGCTTTCGGGTGCACTTGCTATGTGCTGAACGACAAGGATGATCTTGGGAAATTCAGCCCCAAGGCGGACGAAGGAGTTTTTATTGGATACTCCATGCAGGCTAAGGCGTATCACGTTTACAACAAACGGACCAAAACCGTTGTTGAAAGCATAAACGTGACATTCGACGAAGCCGCAGATTTGGCTTCTGAACAACTCAGTTCAGAACCCGATTTAACTGGAGTGCTATCTTCCGGACCCTCGAGTTCGGGATCTGCACAAGCTACATTAAATCCGAATCATGCATCTTCATCGAATGCTGACTCTTCCGATTTAGATTTACTGTTTCAATATTTCTATGATGACATACTTAACTCTTCTGCTCCTGTCTCAGCGCAACCGCGACTTGAAGTTGCTCGCAATGAGGATTCGGCCGCCCTATCCGGTTCGCCTCCTTCTACGAGTACGCCGTCAACATCTATAGAGACAGCTCAACCGTCATCATCAGATACGCATGCACCAGGTACGGTAACCCCCCAGAGGAACCCATACTCTCGGAGATCGCTCCTACTGATTCGTCATCTGCTACAATCGATGCTCAACCTCTGCACTCCTCGGAACTAGAAGTTGTTCAACCATCGACGAATCCTCCCCCACTTCTTCCAAGAAACACGAATGCTACTCTTGAACAAGTTCAAGACCTTCCATCAGGTTCATACGTGGATCCGAACACATCTCACTCTACCCAGCAACCGCTTCCTCACAACACCAAATGGACGAAGGCCCATCCCGTATATCAGATCATCGGTGATCCCTCAACTCCTGTTCATACACGAGGCGCTTCCGAAAACTTCTGTCTATTTTCCGGCTTGTTGAGCAAGATTGAGTCGACGAACGTACACGAAGCGCTCCAAGATCCAGACTGGATCATCGCCATGCAATAAGAGCTAAATCAATTCGAGGCTCTAAAGGTATGGTGACTGGTTCCACGTCCTAAGCACAAGACGGTAATCAGTACCAAATGGATCTTCAAAAATAAAAAGGACGAAGATGGTATCGTTGTTCACAACAAGGCGCGTCTTGTGGCCAAAGGGTACCGACAACAAGAGGGGATCGACTATGATGAGACCTATGCTCCGGTCGCACGCATTGAGGCAATCCATATGTTTCTCGCTTATGCAGCGCACAAGAACTTCACAGTCTTCCAAATGGATGTGAAGACAACCTTTCTTTACGGATACCTCCAAGAAGAAGTTTACGTGTCGCAACCCGACGGATTTGTGGATGACTCAAAGCCTGATCATGTATATATCTTAGACAAGGCACTATACGGCTTAAAGCAAGCTCCGCGAGCATGGTACAACACACTATCAAAGTTCTTGTTAGAAGCCGAGTTTACTCGAGGTACAATTGATTCCACACTGTTTATCAAGAACGAAAAGGGCCACATAATTCTAGTCCAGGTATATGTCGATGACATCATTTTCGGTTCTATTAGTCCTTTATATGCAAAGAACTTTGCCACTCTCATGGGAAATTTTTTTAAAATGAGTATGCTGTGTGAGATGAACTTTTTTCTTGGTCTTCAAGTTAAACAACTGTCGACAGGAATTTTCATAAACCAGTCCAAATACATTCGGGATATTCTTCGGAAATTCCAATTGGACCAGTCCTCACCAATGAAAACTCCCATGGCAACCAATACAAAGCTTGACGCCGATCCTAATGGAAAGGCTGTAAACGCCAAATTATATCGGGGAATAATCGGTTCTTTAATGTACCTCACTGCCAGTAGACCGGACATCATGTTTTTGACATTTCTTTGCGCCCGTTATCAGTCAAACCCTAAAGAGTTTCATTACAAATCTGTTAAACGAATTTTTCGTTATTTACGTGGTACTGCTGATCTTGGCCTTTGGTACCCGAAAGAGACAGGTTTTGGCCTATCCGCTTACTCTGATGTGGATCACGCGGGATGCATGTTGGACCGCAAGAGCACCTCGGGACACATTCAGTTCTTGGGAGATAGACTGGTAAGTTGGGCTTCGAAGAAACAACAATGTGTTTCAACATCAACTACTGAGGCGGAGTATGTAGCCGCCGCAAGTTGCTGTTCCCAAGTAATCTGGATGAGGACGCAACTCAAAGACTATGGCTTTACGTATGTCAAAGTCCCGATCTACTGTGACTCGAAGAGCGCAATTGCCATATCAAGCAACCCGGTCCAATACACCAAGACGAAGCACATCGACGTTCGGTATAATTTTATTAAAGATCACGTCGAAAGAGGTACAGTCGAACTCTACTTCGTAAATACTGAGCATCAGTTAGCAGACCTATTTACCAAAGCCTTGGACGAAAAACGTTTCAAATTTCTTGTGTTCAAGCTAGGTATGCTAAATCTGAAGACTTAATCTGAATGTGTGCCTCTTATAAGTTCCATACATCTACGAGCAACTGTATACTCATCATCCGGTGTTCTCACTCCTGATGACTGAGCATACACTTTCTCGCACATGTATTCTACTTGTCTTAGCTACTCATTTAGACCATTGTCTCTGTATTTATTAGGTAGATTTCGTGTATTTTCCTTTCTTCGTGTGTTTCTATTATTTCATACTGTCGTCTGATTTCCGTTTACTATCTCTGTGCTTTCACCATATGCTCTTGTGTTCAGGGGGAGCACCTTGCGGTATCAGGTAAGATCTCTCATACTTTGAGGGGGAGTTTCAAACACGGTTTTTCTATTAAATGTCAAAAGTTTTTGTGTGTGTGGGTACTCATGTGTGCATGTTATGGTCATCGTTTGAGGGGGAGCGGCACAGGTGTTTTTCTTGACAAGTCTAAAAGTTTTTGTGTGTCGGACTCCTCCACTACACTCTACTACACTATCCGAGGGGGAGCGATAAATCCCCATGCTCAGTTTGAAGGGGAGCGAGAAAAAGTTCTCTTCCAGTTCAAATTCTTGAAAATCTTCACGGAACAGGACTGTTCAGAGTTATCCCGAAACCTCTAGTATCCGGACAACTCTCGCATCCGGACCGGGTAGATATCCGGGTCGGCTAAGTACCCGGACTCCACCCGGGTATATATTGGTATCCGGGATTCTCATACTTCACTTATCCGGATATCGCAAAAACCCTAAACCCTCTTCTCTCTCTCTCGCACACGGACTCCTCTCACGTAGACGATTCACGGTGTTTTTAGTCCCCATCTTCAGGTATGTTACTCATTTCTCCCTCTCGATCACATTTCATCTACTTTTGCACACATCGCACCTCACAACGAGACCTGATTTGGTCGATCCAACAGTGACCGAAACCTCTTAAGGGTTTCTCGTCATTTAGGACCACTGGGTGCGCATTGAGAGTTGTCAATGCTCCCATAAGCTGATATTCGACTCTCAATAACCTGTACAAGTGATTGGGATCCCCTGTTTGCAAAAATGATCGATTGAGTCTTCGTCCGGACACATTCGTCGTGTCTGGACACCTTCAACACCATGATGATCCATCCGGACAATACCATCACCCGGATACCTAGTTGTCCGGAAACCTTAGGGTTTCCGTTAAGTTCAACTACCGGGTAGTTTGGTGTCCGGCCTCTACAATTATCCGGAAAAATCGTGTATCTGAGAACCTATATCCGGGTTAATCAATCTTATCCGGACTCTCTTGTTATCCGGAATCTATTGTCGAAGGAACCTCGTGTCCGGATTGTTCGTCTTTATCCGGATACTCCCATCCCATCCGGTAACTAATGTTATCAGATAGTATGGGTTATCCGGACAGTTTGGTGTCCGGACACTTTGTCATCCGGAAACCTTCTCTTATCCGGTTTCTTTGGTTCTTTCACTCCCTTTGTCCGGATACCCCTGCTGTATCCATTTCAGTACCTGTTTTGTCACTGCCAGTCCTCGATCTGTCTCACATTGAGCCAATCACAGCAAAGGTATGCGCCGACACTTGTTCATCTGTCCCAATTTCTAACTGTGTATTAATTTTACAGATTATCTATGGCGGATCAACAGCAACCTCTTCCCGGACAACATGGAGACCCACAACCACCTCCTCAATAGCAAATACCTCAAGAGGAGGATATTATTGACGACGCAGCCGATGCTACCTTGGTTGACCCTGACCATGGTACTGAACTAGAGGCCAACAATCACCACCTGGACCCGATACTGTTCAGACCTTAACCACTTCATCGGGTGCTCCTAGACATTCTCATGAATCACCCTCTTCGTGAGGCCCTTACCAGCATAGCCGATGTCCTAGTCCTGTACGTTGTGCAGGTATGGCTCACCGCCCGAGTCGTCACAGCCGGTAACTCGCAGTCGATCACCGCTCAAATCGATAACCAACCTTTCATGCTCATACCTGACTCATTCCGCCGCCTGCTATCTCTTCCGGAGGCCACCACCAACAATCACGAACGGTACGATTCTGCCGTAAATGATGACACACTGTGCGCTCAAATCCGCGCACTTGGCTACAACCATGACCTCAACCGGCCGTCCGTATTCAATCGCAAGTACCTGGCTCCGATATGGTACACTCTCTTTACAATCCTAAACCGTTATCTTTCCTCGCGATGGATAGGCATAGATCAGTGCACCGACGACTTCCTTCGCCTAGTTCATGCTGTGTGCTATAACCGCCACATCGACTTCGCAATGATCATCTGGAGGGAGCTCATCACCGCTATTCGCCACATCGGAGGGTCCAAACAAAAGAAGTTTCTTCCGTATCCGCGTTTCCTTTTGCTTGCGGTGCGTCAACACATGGACGCGAATCCCGCCATTCCTCGCCTCCTGAACCATCCGGTATGTCCCCATCACCACTTACAGTTCATGGTTATACGCAATCCATTTGATGCGGTAGCTATGCCCATCCCTGAACCACTACTAGCCATTGCCGATCCCACTGCACCAGGGGTAGTAGCATACAGGGGAGCGTTAGGAAATCCCATGGTCCACCCAGAGCCGGAGGGACCTGCCTAGGGACATAGACTCGAGAGACGTGAGGGTCCGAGAGTAAGAGGTGGAAGGGCCCGACAAGCAGGTGTTGTTGGGCGGGGAACGTTAGTTGTGAGAGGAAGGGGAACGAGAGTAGGTGGTGCAGTGGAATCGCAACACGGTTCTAGCCAACCCCAATCTAGACCCGCTCTTCATCGTTCGACCGAACCATATGTTACTGAACCCCCTTCCCCATCACACCATGTTGAAGATGTGGTTTCTTACTCCACGGACTCTGATACCGACCGTTCTATACGCCTGAAACACATACCTCACGGTATCGGACCCAACCTAGATTATTACACTGGTTGAATCTCCTTTAACTCACCTCCACATACTGGAACCGAACCTATTAGGACATCTGAGGGAGAACAAGTAGAGGAGTTAGGACATGCGAGCCGGAGAGAACTGCGTTCAAAGTTGAACCAGGAAAGATTGAGCCGTAAAGATAACGAGGCTCCTGAGCGAATCGAACCAAGCGACAGCCGGGTAGCCACATCTGCTATCCTGTCTCATGCGTTGGGACAGGGTATTGAAGAAGCCTCCGTGGACCCAGCGGAGCAATTGCACGACCCCTTTATCCACTCATCCGTCTCACAACAAACGGATGTTTCAATATTACACGGGGAACAAGCACAACTTCCACCGGCCTCTCATTCGGAGAGTGCTGGTGTTGAAATAAGAGACCAGCAACCCCCGGTCTCGACTTCATTTCGTGCACAATCGAGTCTAGTGCCTTTCGATATTGAACATTCTTCGGCTAGGACACTCGAAGCTGAGCAACACCAAGTCGAGACTCTTCGTGACTCGACCGGAACCACCGTAGTGTCTTCACCTCTTGGTGAAACACAAGGATCGGCGGGAAATCCTACCATAGCTAACATCACGCCAACTGTGAACGTAGGTGGCTCTACCCCTGTGGTAGACGACTCAACGGGCAATCTAAGTGATCCCGGGGTTAATTTACCCGACTTCGTGTCACCAGGGTCTCTGGACAGCACCCTTAAAGCCGTCCGCCAGGATATGGAGCAACAAATGCAGCAACATGTAGCCGCTGAACTTGCCAAAGCTATGCGCGCTATCAAAGGTAAAGGCCATCTCGTCGATACTGACACCGCCTCTGTACCTCCACCGATTCAACAGCAACCAATCTATTCGGTGGAGACCCTGAAGACGATGCTGTTGGCTCAACTGCTCCAGGAATCTGACACCACCGCATCTACCGAAGCAGACCTGATCTCTGTTCTCCGATCACAGGTCACTGCTCCGTCTTCATCCATTACCTCTCGCCTCGACTCCATCGACTCGACCCTCAACGAATACAACAAAGCGCTAACCACGCTGTCTGAGAGGGTCCGTTCACTAGAAGACACTTGTAAGAGTCAAGATGGCGGTCTCAAACGCAAGCACGATGACCAGGATGATCCTGATCATCGTGAGGGGGAGAAACGTCTATGCCAAACCGAGACCGCCCAGATCATGACTGCCGAAACTACAACAGTGGTTCAACAGGAAACCCCAACTGCGGCAACTTCATCAGAAGCACCCGAAGCCGAGTTGCCACTAGCAGATATGGTCATAGATATGGAGATTTCAGATGAATAAGACCCGACGGTTGAAAAGCCCGAGGGTTTAACACAGGAACTGGTCGATTTTGACTCGTCAGACAGACCGATACTGGACATGATAGATCCAGAGTGTGAGACCAACCCGGAGACCGAAGACGCATGGTACAAAAAAGCCGCCAGTGCCGTAAATCTCCAGGTAAATTTGGTCTTCCCTACTGATGAGGACGACAATATTGACTACGATCAGTTCCCGCTCCAAAATTTAAATGGAGCAACCCCCGTTCACTATACTTAACCCGCCGGAACATCATCAACAAGACCCGAGTCTACTACTTCCGATCTTCGGACAACTGCTCCTCCCACGACAGCTTCTGATCTTCGTCCCCCTCCTCAACAGCAACAAATCCGTTGGGAGAAGATCATGGTACGTATCCCTCACTTGGAGGAATCTTTGAAGAAACTGTTCGTCCACAAGCTTCGCCCGATCGAGCCGACCTTCTGTCTGGGTATCTACAACCTTGACCCAGAATTTCAACGCCGATATATCAGCACAATGCAGCGGTGTCTTCCAGTCAACCAGGTCAGAACCAAACTTCGAATCATAGAGGTAATCAGTATCTATTCAAGACGTATTATGAGGATCGTCTACCCAGTTTTCATTGTTCGACGTGAATATGGGAACGAATGGAAATTTTCAGAAGCTGATTTCAAGAACCTCCGACCACTCGACTTTCTGGTTATTCTGAAAGACTTACGTACAAGAACCATCCGACCGCTAGAGATTACACAGGCCCTCAGAGCTGTTCGTCGATACCTGGTCTGCACCATCATGATGTCTTATCTAAGGAACTTCCAAATGGCTATCGAGAACAAGGCGAAAAAGGTAAATCTGATCAAGCCGAATCTGAAAGCACCTGAGTTAAACATGTATCCCGAGAACGCTATGCTTCTGGAACCAGAATTTGGGATTGTTTACCTCAATGAGCAAAAGGAGAAGAAATTCAGGCGTTTCAGTCAGGTAGACAGATTTTGTGACGGCACGCCTCTAAAGGTCTGAGATGCTCTTCGAAAGATTATTCAGCACGAGTCTGAAAATCCAATGTATTCTTATGTTCCTAATCCGAATGAAGTAACTGCTCGGAATGCCTTGGAAATGATTGAAGAACGCATCGACTATCGTCGCGCCATCAGATTGTTCGAGGTACACTTTGCGCTCCGCAAAAGATATGTCTTCAATTGGAGAGATCTAGAGCGCCAACTCGAACTTCAAATCAAAGGGGGAGATTGTTAGGGCAGGTTTTAATGTTGATTTAAAGTTCAAGGGTTGTTTTGTATTAATTCATTTTGAGCCTTATTAGTAAACGGGCCATGGGCTTGTTAACCACGGGCCCATAATATTTAATGTAAGATTAGCTTGGAAAAACAAGCTAATCATCTCTTTAGCTTTCTATTCGTATTGTAAACATTCTCTCTGAAAGTTAATGAAAGGGATGACAGTTGGAAATCATTGTTCTTATTGATTATCATTACGATTTCTATATTGTTGCACGGATCTGGATTTTACAACCAAGCTGACAAATGAGTGACTAAGTCTACTAGTGACCTGATGCGGATATCAGCGAAGCCAAGACTTGTCCAAATTACGCGATGTTTCAATAGAAGACTTCAGCAAGAGCTGACCTTTGTCACTCCCTGATAAATATCAACTCAGCAATCGCTGATCATGAAGCTTGTTCTACAAACAACATTTGTCTTATCCCCTTGAACGTTTTTGTATGATTTGTCAGATGGACATCCCTTTGTCTAGGATCGTACAAACCACTTGCCAACTACACTGTCCATCATGCGACCAAGAGCATGTTTGCCAAAGTCAAATTCATGCAACCAACCAGACGCTGACACGTGTAAAGTTGTACTGACATGCATTTAATGCATGCAGTATAAATAGAAGTTTAGCCTTCACTCTGATGTTCTTGCTCTTCTATCTCTATTCTCTTAGTGCCTTAACAAAAGTTACTCTTAGTTTTCTTAACTCATTTCTATCTTTTCTAGTGCAAGAAATCTGTGTGATTCTCATAGTTTGTTTAGGATAGGTTTTACACTTAATCTTATTCCGCAACAAACTGTAAATGGTTTGATTATATCAATAAACAATTTTAAAGAAAAAAATCTTGTGTTTGTATTCAACCCCCCTTTCTACAAACTTGTATAACCCTTCGGGACCAACAATCTATGCTCCCCTTTCGAATATGAAGAAAAATATCTGATGCTCCTCCTTCAATCATAATCACACATTAACAACACTAAGAAAAAAAGGAAAAATTTTAATACATTTTAAAAAATACAGAAACTTAAATATTTGAAACAAAATAATAGAAATTCAGTATGATAAAAATTTATATTTTTCGAGCAGGAATTTCATTCTTGATTGAAATATAAAAAAATTCAACTTATTGAATAAACATTATAGTCAAGATTTAAACATTCATATTCAACATGCCAAGCTTTGATATTAAAAATTTAAAACGTTTTTCATCTAAAGCTTTCGTAAACAAATTGGCAAGTTGAAATTATGTCGTCATAAAATATAATTCAATGGTACCTTTTTCGATGTGATCTTCTATGAAGTGATATCGGATGTCGATGTGTTTCGTCTTCGTATGTTGAAAAGGGTTAGCAGATATTGCAATTGAACACTTGCTATCACACTTCCATAAGTTGTGTCTTCATTCAAAGCACTTGGGAGCAACAGCTTGCCGCAGCAACATATTTCGTTTCATCGGCTGATGTTGACACACAATTCTGCTTCTTCGATGCCTAACTCACCAACTAATCTCCCAAGAACTGTATGTGTCTGGAAGTGCTCTTTCTGTCCCACAAGATACCACCATGATCCGCGCACGAATAAGCGGTCAACTCATACCCAGTGCCTTTTGGATACCAAAGGCCAAGGTAAGACGTTCCTTTCAGATATCTAAAAATTCGTTGGACAACTCCAAGGTTAGACTCTTTTAGTTTTGCCTGAAATCTAGCACAAAGACACGTGGCAAGCAAAATATTCGGACGACTTGTAGTTAAATACATCAAAGAACCGATCATACCTCTGTAGTTCCTAACATCTACATCCATACCATCAGAATCTGGATCAATCTTAGAACCTGGTGCCATCGGGGCATTGATTTACGTACAATTCTCTATCTTGAATTTCTTCATGATGTCGAAAATATACTTCGATTGATTAATGAAAATTCCCGTAGAGAATTGCTTGACTTGCGATCCGAGAAAGAAGTTAATCTCTCCCATCATGCTTATCTGAAATCTAGTCACCATCAGGTTAGAAAACCATGTACAGAGAGAAAGATTAGTCGAACCAAATATAATGTCATCAACGTAAATTTGTTATATCACATTGTTGTCGTTTGATGAAAAACGTTGTATCAATCTTACCTTTTCAGAATCCAGACTCGACTAGAAGTGTGGATAATACCTCATACCATGCGTAAAGGGCTTGTTTTAGACCATATAGCGCTTTATCCAAAATATAGACGTGATTCGGCTTGGTCTTGTCCATAAAGCCTTCCGGTTGTGCTATGTACACTTCTTTTTTCAAAATGCCATTCAAGAATGAAGTTTTCACGTCCATTTAAAAGACCATGAAATTCTTGAAAGCAACATATGCAAGGAACATCCAAATTGCTTCAATGCGAGCAACCGGTGCATACATATTGTCATAATCAATATCCTCTTGTTGGCGGTATCCTTTCGTAACGAGTCTAGCTTTATTTCTGACAATGATGTCGTCTTTGTTGTTCTTATTCATGAACACCCACTTTGTACCAATGATACTTTTATCTTTCAGTCTGGGTACAAGTTTCCATACTTTCAGCGCTTCGAACTGGTTGAGCTCCTCTTGTATTTCAATTACCCAATCTAGATCTTCTAGTTGAGATATTGTTGTTGGTTCAATATCACTCAAGAAGGTCGCAAACATGCACTCATTAGCTGTTGCGACTCTTGTTTTTACTGATGAGGAAGGATCTCCGATGATCTGATGTATGGGATGAGACCTCATCCATTTAGTAGAGTGTGGGTGTGGGGCATATGAATAGAGACATCAACCGGTTGAGATTCTGAAGGAATATCACATGCTTGATGTTGTAGATCTTCATAATTGTTCTCGTTCAATTGATTTTCTGTTACATTTTCAATAGAATGAGAATCTTCACTTGAAGATTTATTCACATGTGGTTGCGAGACTTCTTGTGTAGAGTTCTGTTATGTAGATTATGTAACAGTTTCAGAAGTTATTGCATTTGGTTCAGTATTTTTTTGTGCAATGCAAGATTCATAATCTCGAACTGATGTGGATGCATCATCTTTCATGTTAAGAATGTTAGAAGGAGGATTGTAAGTACCAATACATTCGTCATAAAAATGTTCAAACAAAATATCTAGGTCAGATAAATGAGGTTCTGGACTTAGATGCCCAGAAGCTAATACTTCTGTAAGTGCGGGTCCTGAACTGTCTTGTTCAGAAGACAACTCTTTAGCTTCATCAAACTTTACATTTACACTTTCAATGATTGTCTTGGACTTCTTCAAGTAAATACTATACGATGCGGAAGAAAATGAATATCGGATGAAGATTCCATCATCAGCTTTCGGACTTAACTTGTTAAGATTGTCTTTGTCGTTCATCACATAACATCTGCAGCCAAAAACATGAAAATATTTAATATTCAGTTTTCTATTATTTATTATTTCGTATGGAGTTTTACCAAACCGACGATTAATAATGGAACGATTAAGTGTATAACATGCAGTCGCCACAGCCTCTGCCCAGAGAAATATAGGCAGTTTAGAGTAAGATAGCATAGTATTCGCCGCTTAACAAACGTCCTATTGCGCCTTTCTACTACACCATTTTGTTGACGCGTTCTGGTAGCAGAAAATTGTTGAATAATCCTGTTTGATTGAAAGAAATCACCCAATACATTGTTTTTAAAATATGTGCCATTATCGAAAAAAACAATTTGAACTGACATCTGCAAGTTATTATGAACTATCTTGTATATAGAGATGATTAATTCTGGAGCTTCATTCTTTGAACGAAGAAAATTAACCCATGTATATCTTGAGTAATCATCTACAACAACCAAAACATATTTCTTTCCATTTATACTTTGTATCCGCGTCAACCCATATAAGTCAACATGTAGTAACTCCAGTACGCTTTTTGTACTCGGCTCATGTTTTGGCTTGTGGGGAACCCTCTTCATCTTCCCTTTTTCACATGCACCACACAGACGGTCTTTATCAACCTTCACCATCGGTGTTGATCCCGATATTACTCAACAATGATATAAATATCTATTAGTTCAAACAGATATGAATATGCGAAAGCGTTTTAACGAACTAAAGAGATATTCTAGGTAGAAAAACACACAGAATCAAATACGTGAATAATAATAACACAAGAGTTTTATCTCAAAGATTCACTTTGTATTGATTGATTAAGAACACCAAGAACACCGAAGGTATGAATAATATTCTGCTCTTATAGGTGTGTGTGTTGTGCAAAGTTAATAGAAGAGCTCAACATGAGCCTTCTATTTATACTATTCTACAGGGGACAAGCTTTAGACAAGAAGTACTAATGGTACAAAGACACGATCATGGATCTGCAACTGGTACAACGTTAATGTAGTGCGCCGTTTTCTGCTAAGACTGTAACCTATCAGAGGTTGACACGTGGAGTTGGCAGGGCATGCCTTGTATGAATGATCTTCAGGATCTTCGTACAGCAGAGGCACGTGAGAGGCACGAGTGTTTTTGTCTTGAACTTCAGATAATCAAAGTCTTCTAAGTCTTCAATACCACAGAGGCTCTGTCAATGTTGACAGAGGCTCTGTGGCCTTGTCCTCTGGGAGTGTCTTCTGCAGAGTCTTCTCTCGGATCTTTATTCCATTAAATCCTTGTCTAGTGTCAGTGGTGGTGCCATAGGGGTTTTCATAGCTGAACTCTGAGTTAAATCGAATTTCTTCAGCATATCTTTAGCATACTTTCCCTGATTAATGAAAGTTCCTTTTTCATTTTTTTTATCTGAAGACCAAGGAAATATGTTAGCTCACCCATCATGCTCATTTTATACTCTTCTTTCATTCTATCAGCAAAACGAGTACAAAGGTCAGGGTTAGTAGAACCAAATATAATGTCATCAACGTATATCTGAACAAGAATAATATGACCTTTTACTTTCCTGAAGAATAGAGTCTTATCGATTTTACCACGCTCAAATTTTTCAATATGGAGATAAGTAGATAGAGTGTCATACCATGCACGAGGAGCTTGCTTTAAGCCATAAAGTGCCTTATCCAGTTTATAAACATAACCTGGACACTTAGGATCTGAGAATCCTGGAGGTTGTTCCATAGAGACTTCTTCATTCAGCTTTCCATTTAGAAACGCTGATTTAACATCCATCTGATATACTTTGAAGTCTTTGTGTATATTGTATGCTAAGAATAGACGAATAGATTATAGTCTTGCTACAGGAGCAAATGTTTCGTCGTAATCTATGCCTTCCTCTTGTCTGTATCCCTGAGCAACAAGTCGAGCTTTATTGCGGGTGACAGTTCCATGTTCATCCAACTTGTTACGATAGACCCATTTAGTGCCTATCACTGTCTTGTCAGTTGGTCTTCGAACAAGTTTCCAAACTTTGTTTCTTTCGAATTCAGTCAGCTCTTCTTGCATAGCGCTGACCCAGTTTGGATCTTTGAGGGCATCATCTACTTTCTTTGGTTCAATCAGAGAAATAAAGTTAACAAATAAACAAATATTACCTGCACTTCGTCGAGTCTGAACACCAGCGTTTGGATCACCAAGAATTTGATTAATTGGGTGATTTACAGTCCATCGCTGAGCAGGAGCATAAGTCGCTGACACAAATTGAACTGGATGAGATGAAGATGAAGCTTCAGGAACTTCTGAAATATCAGCCAAAAGGGAGTAGGTGCCGATGTCATTTCCTTCACTGATTGCTGAGAAGTAGATGGAATGTCTGAGACATTTGGTACAGAAGCAGGTATAGTGTTTAAAGGAACAGCTGAGACCCATGATGTTTCAGCTTCACTATTCTGCATGTTTGGAATGATAGTAGGACTATCATCTTCAACTATATGAGTATGAGGAGTGGGAATATCTTCTGAATCACCAAGATGAGAAAACATCCATTGATTCAGTTCTTCAGTATCAGCGGACGGTTTAGAGTTTGCTGAACGGGATTCGTCAAACGTGACGTGAATAGTTTATTCAACAGTTTGTCTTTTTCGATTGAAGACTCTGAAGGCTTTGGAAATTGAAGAATATCTAAGAAAGATTCCATCATCAGCCTTAGGATCAAACTTTCCAAGGGCATCTCTGTTGTTCAGTATGAAACACTGACATCCAAAGATGTGAAGAAAGCTAATTGAAGGCTTTCTCCCATGAAAAAGTTCATAGGCTGTCTTATTGAATCTTTTAACTATCAGCGACCTATTTTGCGTAAAACAAGCAGTGTTGACGGCTTCTGCCCAAAACTGAGTAGGCAGGTGAGAATCGCTGAGCATTGAACGTGCAGCTTCAATAATTGTTCTATTTTTTCTTTCAGCGACCCCGTTTTGTTGCGGTGTTCTCACTGAAGAAAAGTTGTGAGAAATACCCTTACTCTCAAAGAAGGAATCAAGATAACTGTTTTTGAATTCAGTCCCATGATCACTCCTTATTGAGCGAACGGTCAAGTTGTTCAGGGTCTCCATCTTCCGAACAAAGGTGATGAGTTCTTCAGGGGTGTCACTCTTAGAACGGAGAAACATAACCCATGTATAGCGAGAGAATTCATCAACTATGACCAGTGTATATTTCTTTCCAGCGATGGATTGTTTGTTAACAGGGCCAAACAAATCCATATGGAGAAGTTGTAGAGGAGATGACACTGAGGAGACTTGCTTTGGTCTGCTTGCCTTTCTCACATGCTGAACATAAGGACTCTTTGGCGTATGAGTGCTGAGGTAGACCAGTGACTAACTCTTTTGAAGAAAGAGTGTTCAGTGTCTTGAAGTTTAGATGAGAGAGCCTCTTATGCCATAGCCAGTTGACATCAGATGAGGCTTTTGAGAAGAAACATGAGTTCTCAGTGGTTGTTGAGTCCATGTTTATTACATAAACATTTTCCAAACGATAACCGCTGAGAGCTATCTTCTCCTTTTTGTCAGCGACAAAGCAGGATTCCTTAGTAAAGATTACTTTGTTGTCCTTGTCGCAAAGCTGACTGATGCTTAGAAGATTATGCTTCAGCCCTTCAACATATGCGACTCTTCTGAATGTTGTTGTACCATTTGAGAGTACACCAAACCCTCGGGTATGTCCTTTTCCATTTCCACCGAAAGTTACAGAGGGACCCTTCTCTTCTTTGTATTCAGCGAGCATGCTTTACTTTCCAGTCATGTGTCTAGAGCATCCGCTATCGAGATACCAGATACCCTTCTTAACCTGCATTACAAAGGAAGATTAGTTTTTCTTGGGTACCCACTTAACCATGTGTACACATTTGTCAGAGGAAGTAGTTGGAATGGAAGGTTTAGCAGTCTTCGCAGCATTTGAAGATTCAGCTTTGTCAGTCTTCACTTTGGTTAATTTCTTAACCTCAGTGGTCTTCTTTGCCTTGGGGGCAATGATCTTCACCTTAGCTATCTTTTCAGCTTTGGTGGCTGTGGGGCACTTACTAGCAATATGATCAGTAAGTCCACAGTGATAACATTTCCTATAACTAAAAATAGTTCTAGGACCATTTGAATCCTGAGCTTTAGATTTTGAATTAGAAGGACCAGCACCAAATAAGCTATTGGTTTTTGAAATGGGAGGAACATTTAGTTCTTCGGATTTCTTACCAAAGACATCCATTCTGATTCTAGGAGTAGATCGCTGAATAGATCCACGCTGAGTAGATCCAGAGATCTGATTCCTTGATCCAGAGGGATAGGTCACTGAAGCTTTAGAAGCATTCAGCTTAGGTATACAGATACCCTTCTGAGGATTTTGGTTAAAAGCAATTCCTTTACCTTTATCTTTAAAGACAGAGGTAGGTTTTGGATAAACCATTTCCTCTTTACCTTTTGAAGAGGTAGAAATTTCCTCACGGATAGGCGGTTGAGAAGAGGAACACTGAGAGGATGAAGTATCAGCGACTGAGGATACGAAAGTTCCAAATAAGAGCATAGAACGATCAGTGGTTGGTTCTAAAGTATCAGCTTTGTAACCAAGATCACGTTTATCACTCAGGGGAATCTGAGACTTAATTATCTCAGTGATCTTTGTTGAGCATATATACCATACATCAACAGTAGCTTTTTCAGCTTTTAATGCAGCGATAGCTTCTTTGCGCTCGATTTTGACTAGCTGATTTAAGTGCACTTGATCTTTAAAATCTTCTTCAATTTTAGAAAGATTTTCTATTTGAAGGTGACAGTTTTTAAGCTGTTCAGCGAGATCAAGGTTTTGATTTTCAACTACAGTTTTGTCATTCATGGCTTCATATAAACTTCTAGTCAAGAGATCGATCTTTCGAAGACTATCAGCTTCATCAATATTTGCAATATTGGTAAAGAAGGAAGGTGATACCTGAGTAGCAGAGGTTGAAGTAGAGGGAATGTCAGAATTTTCTTCCTCATCTTCAAGTTTGGCCATAAGACAAAGATTGGCTTCATCATCTTCAGAGTCAGATGTTTCTTCCTCATCAGAGTCAGCCCAATCATAGTCAGCCATCAGGCCTTTGCCTTTCTTCTTAAAGCTTTTCAGCTTCGCATACATTTCTTTCAGCTTGGCGTATTTGTCATCTCTATTCCTGGGAATAAAGTTTTTCTTGGGAAACACTGAGTTTCTCGAAACTTTCTTTGACCTGCACTCGTTACCGAAATGTCCTATCTTTTCACAGTTAAAACAAGTAGCAGTAGTCTTATCAACAGGAGATGATGATCTTGGCTTGTCAGTAATGGAAAGAGGTTTATTCTTTCTGAACATTTTCTTTTTGGCGAATCTCTTGAACTTTTTAGTGAGGAGAGCCAAAGATTCATCATCATCTGAAGAGTCAGAATCTGATGACCTTTTAGAGTTACTCTCTAACTCAGTGATAGAGACCGAGGGTCGCTGAGTGGAAGGTTCCTCTGAGATTAAAGCAACAGGGGTGCTTTTAGAATCTTTTACAAGATTCTTCTTAAGATGACTCGATTGCTCATGATTCAGCATCGTGCCATATAAGGTAGAAAGGGTCATTGATCTTAGATCATTTGACAGCTTGAGACACATAGAATAACTGTCCCAGCTTTCAGGTAAACATTCTAAAAACTTTGTCAGCACTTCAAAGTTAGAATATTCCTTACCAACAGTTTTCAGATCTATTATTAAACAGTTAAAACGTTGGTGTACTTCAGAGAGAGATTCATTCTTACCATAAATGAAGCTTTCATACTGTCTTACTAGGTTGATCTTTCGAGAGTCTTGGACTTCAGAAGTACCTTCATACTGAATACAGATTGAATCCCACATAGCTTTTGAAGTTTTCAGGTTCATGACGGAATGGTAGACTTCGTCAGGAAGAGCCATGGAGAGTATGGATCTGGCTTTGGTGTCGATAGCCACTTTCTTCTTATCTTCATCAGTCCACATATGAACTTCCTTGGGTATTATCCTTTCTGGAATAGCAGGTCTATTCTCAGCGGCTGGAACTGCCGCCTCAATTCTTACAGGAATATATGGGCCGTTTTCAAGATAATAAGGCATAGTAGGGTCTACACCTTCTAAGAAGAGAATCATCCTATTTTTCCATAGATTAAAATTATCTCTGGACAATCTAGGGGGTTTTGCAAGAGAACCATTATCAATATAGTTTGTGTTTGTGTTGGTAGCCATTTTCAGAAATAGCAAGGAAGAGAAATCTTAGTATAGATCAGATCTTGTTTATTAGATTAAACAAATCTGCTCTGATACCACTTGTTGGTCCCGAAGGGCTATACAAGTTTGTAGAAGGGGGATGGGGGGGGGGGGGTTGAATACAAACACACAGATTTTACTTTTCTAAATTGTTTATTGATAAATCATTAACAATTTACAGCTTGTTGCGGAAACAAGATTATGGATAAACCTAAATCTAAACAAGTTGGAACACTAAGTTTCTTGCACTAAGAAAGAGAAGGAAATTACTAATAATAACCTATCTCAAGATATAAGAAGACGACTTGACCAGAGTTAGCAAGTACTTAAAAATGAAGTGAGGTCTTCTTCTTATATACTGCATGCATTTAATGCATGGCAGTTTATACATTACACGTGGCAGCAGCTGATTGGTTGTAGGATCTGACTTGAGTAGACAACCTTAGTAGCCGCATGGTGAACAGTGTAGTATCAGAGTAGTTGTACGATTTCAGACAATAAGGTTGTTCCTTTCAGACATATCGTACGGAGTCGTGCAAGGGTGGTTAAGACAAAAGTACTTTGTACGGAGGACTTCATGATCAGCTTTCGTTGATTCAGCGCTCTATCATTCTATATCAGCGAATGATAAAGTTCAGCGATAGCTGAAGTCTTGTACTTGATACTTCACGTTGAGTGGACAAATCTGAGTCTTCGCTGATCCGCATCAGTTCATTAGGAGACTTGTCGCTGGTTCTTGAGCTTGATCTTCGACTTCATCGTAGAACCTATGTTGACGTGAAACTTGTCTTCAGGGATCATAAGTAAACAACTAACTTATCAGCGATCACCATAAGGACTGAACAGGCTCAGAGCATTATGGTGAACAGTTACGCTGAACAATATATGAGATCATCAGCGATCATCAACAAGACTGAACAGGCTAAGAGCTTGCTAAATGAACAGGGTTCGCTGAATGTCTAATCTAAAGAACGAGAGTTCCTATCAGCGGTACTGAAAACAGTCTTAGTACTTATCAGCGATAGTGAAACTCTTATCCATTGTTTACTTACAATTTTCACTAAGTAGAATGGAGAGGGTCATTATCAAATCACTGAGGGTTTGGATCAACAACATCTCTTCGCTTTGAAGTTTACTTCCAAATCTTTATCATAGAACTGATTTATACTAAACATGTTGTATCCTAATCCTTCAGCATAATTAACCTTTTTAATCGTGATGTTGTCTTGGAGTACATCGCCATAACCCAAAATCAGTGAAAATTGATCGTTGCCAAATCTGACTCTTTCTCCATTCTTTTCCTTGTAATTAGTTAGAATCTTTTTCTCCTAGTCATATGTTTTGAGCACCATGAGTCTAAATACCATATTTGGCTCGTCTGCAAACAATCAATTTTAAGCAGTTTTGGGTACTCATTTGAATATGGGTTCTTTTGGGTTAGTAGTCGTAGACATCCTTTTCAAATTGGATTGTCTTTTCTATTCAGAAAAATTTGTATGAGCATGAATTGGGGGAATATAGGAAGAATTAAACCAACAATATGAATCAGATTTAGCAATGATGTCATCCAAACCACAAGCAGAGCAACAAAACTCATCATTTGCAAGTCGAATCAATTTCTTTATTGAATAGAACTTGTTTGGAAATACAAGGTTCTGTTTATTAGAAGCAACTGAGTCTATTACAATATGACTAATATTGTTTTTCTTCTCTAGGTTGATGTTTGAAGACGACTTAATATTGTTCACATTAGAAGTGGATTGCTTCACACGCCATTCCTGCCTAACTCCTTTCCTTTTCAAATCAAAATCTGAAAATCCAGAAAACTTATTATCAGAAAGGTTAGAATTATGAGAATTACTTTTCTTTGACTTTCGAGATTTTCTTCTTTTTTGTGAAGACCTTTTAGATTTCTTCTTTGAATAGTAATTATTCACAAGATTTATCATTTCTTTAGATTTTGAAGATTCACCTTGATAAACATTTCTCGGAGTTCTTCTTCTTTTATGATAAAAGCTGTATGATCAGGAAGCTTTACAGAAAAATCAAACTTACAAACTTTTTCATCCTTACAAGTCCTCATCATCAAAATCAATTAATTTGCATGCGAATTTTGGAAAATGAATATCATTATATGCTTTATCAAACTGTTTTTCCGATTCAGTTCTTTCAATCTTTTGTGAATTGCTTTTAACATCTTATTTTGATATCCATGAAACGAGAATCCATATCCGCCCATTCTTCAACAAAAGATTAATCAAAAACCTTTTCTTTTCCTTTAAAATTGGAATTTCCCATGAAAGCCTTATGAGAAGATACATCTTAATTAGTTGACTCAGGTATATCCTCTAGTTTGGAAATAATAACCAATTTACTATTAAGAAGAACAGTGATCAGAAGATCTTTTTCCTATTCAAAAACAAGTAAACAACCTTTTATTCTTCTAAAATATTTTCAAGTTGCATTATTTTACTTTCTAAAATCAAAGATGGAACGTATAGTTTTCCTTCTATAGGTTCAGCTTTAATCTCAATAGTAGAATAGCTATGAAAATAATCATTTGACAACAAAGGTTTTGATTCATATTCATATTTTCTTTACTCTTCATCATAGCAAAACGAAAGTTGTATTTTCAAGGTATTTTTCCTATTTAGATCCTCTTGTTGTTCAACCTCCTCATCTGATTTGGTCCAATTAATTGTATATTGGGGATGAGTGTTAGCAAGAACTAAAAAATCAAACTCATGGAGAGTTGGAACCATAGACATTGCCTTTTTCAAATATTTTGTATTATTATAACCAATTCTCCCTTTAGTATTATAGAATTTGCAATCATTCGGTTTATTAAGATGAAGTTGATCAGATTGACCTCGACGATAAAGTTTCTCTTCCAAACCTTTCACTTTTTCAGTCAAATCACTATTTAAAGAACTTGTAAATTTCAAAGAATTTTCAAACTCATTCTTCTTTTTCTTCAAGATTTTCAATCTTTTTGGATAAATCGGATATTTTATTTTCAAAATATTGGGTATGTTCATCAAACTTGTCATTTTTACCTTGAAGATATTCTGTGAGATCATTCTTTTCAGTTCTCTCATAATTTATTTAATCTTAACTAGCAACTTTTGCCTTTTCAGATTTTAATTTATTATGTAAGGCTTAGAGTTTAAGCATCATGGTGTACATCTGAGTCATAAAGTAGTTATCAGATAGATTGTTTTGCTCAGATCCAGAATCTAAGCAGTTTTCCTCATCTGAAACAACTCCCTTCTACTCATCACCCATGAAACACATGTTTGCTTGTTCTTCATTTTTAGCTTCATCATCCGTGTAGTCCAACCAAAATTCCTCTTCAGCCATCAACGCTTTTTCCAGCATCATTTTGTTCTTATAGTAGTCGGAATCTCTAACAACCATTTTTCTGGAATCTTTGGCGAAGTGGCCTGCTTTTCGACAATTATAGCACAGATGATTCCACTGATCTCTTCTCTTTAAACTTCTTTTTCTCATCTCCCCTCTTATCATCAAACTTCTTATCCTCAACCCTCTTCTCTTCAAACCTTTTACCATCAAACCTATTCTTTCCCTCAACCCGATCTTTATGTTCAAAGTTCCTCGAACCAAAAGAGTAACGAAGATTGTTAGAATCGGTCTTTTTGTAATACTTTTTTTTTTCTGAAAATGCCTAGTTATTAGGATCATTGCCTATTTAAGCTCCTCACCATTATCAGAAATATTACCACCAACGTTACCTTCATTATCAGAAATATTACCTCCAACCTCACCTTCATTATCACTTTAGTCATTTCTTGAACTAACAGACCGGTTACGCAGGAAACTTTTCTCTTGCTTATCAACAACTAAAGCTATTGGATCAGCAGCAGGCTTCTTTTTCTTCCTCTTTTCCTCAATCTCTTATACTTCTTCTTCATCATGTCTGAGGGTTTCATATAGCTCATGAAGTGGCATAACAGGTAGCATCTGATTCTACTTCATTCTTCTACTAACTTTCTTCCATTGGGGCTGAAGAATGCTTAGAAATTTCACATTGTTCTCAATTACAGACTTGTTGATCTTGTTCTTGATCAGTTCAGTCAACAAAGTAACAAATCTGTCATAAGTTTGTTCTAAGTTTTCCTCATCCTTAACCTTGAATTCTTCATATATGTTGATGCAGATAGTGTTGGGATTTTATGTTCAAACATGGGTTTCGAAAAACTCATAAGAGGTAAAAGTTATTACGCAACGGAAGCAAAAATAAAGTTTTTGAACAAAAACATAAAACCATTTTACTCCCACCAAGGATCTTGTTACATGCAAGAAAAGATAAATAAGAACATACCAAGAGAGTTTAGACAATACAACCTTTGTAGACTTTGAATCCTCTTGGGAGGTTGGAAGTTGATGAAGATGGTAGAACCCAAAATAAAGCTCCTCTAGAGTAGTCCACCGACAAGCTCCAACACCAAATTATGCTAGTACTTTTCTTGAGATGAGATACAAAAATCCCTTCTTTGTAAATACTACACCAGTATATAAAAGAGAAGAAAAAAGGGAAAAATACACACACTATGTGTGTGTGTATTTCGGCAGAAAACCAAGAGGAGAGGAAGAGAGTGAGCAAAAAATAGTTGTTTTCTTTTGATGGTTTGCATGTATGACCAAGTTCAAATTATATGCACATGCTCCCTTCTTTTTGCCACCCAAGAAAGCCAATCACAAAAGAGCTAGCCATGCAATATTACATTCTAACCCTCCAAGTATTAAGATGTTTAAAATTATATTTTAACTATCTTAAACTTTTCTCCTCAAGTCCCTCTATTAATTTTAGTTATAAAATAAATCCATCACATGTATTATTTTATATAACCAAAATTAATTATTTGCATCTAATATTATAAATCATATTCAAAAATATAATTAATAATATTTTATCAAGAAATAATAATATTTATCAAGAATCAAATTCTTATGAATATTAATTCGGTGTCTACTTGTTGTTCGGTGCGACCCTATAGGATCATATATTACCGGTAATATTATTTTATAATCATTCTTGATCATATAAAACCAACAGATAGCCATCTTCATTTGATCAAAGAAAACAACCAAAGACGAATCGAAACTCCAAAACACCAAGAACATTCACGAGTTCGATCAAAATTAGGCATCCTCAAAAAACCCTAGTCGCACCACCCTAGAAAGCATTTTCGGTTCAAGGATTTTGTCTTTTCGGTCTCAGGCCTTGAGTATCTTTTGGGTTACTGGTCAATAATTTTAAAGTCTGATCACCTTGTCCTCTTTTAAAATTCAGGTTTTCTAATTGTTTGATTTTTGCATAAGCTTTAGATCGTTCTTGTAAAACAACGTTAAATTTAAGATTAAGTTCAATATTTTCATCCTTCACAATACTTGATTCCTTTTGCAATTCAGAAATTCTGGTTTCTAGCATAACCTTTTCTTCTCGAATTAAATATTTTTCTTTCTCCTTACCCTCAGCTAAGCATTTAAACAGAAATGCTTCATCTTGATATCTCATTAATGAACTCTTTTCAAGTTTAATTTTTTTTTTTCATCTTATCAAATTCTAATTTCATAGCACTGAGTTCAAAAATCAGATTTAGCATTTCTTCATTCTCAGAATTATTATCCGAAATATCAAGATCAGATAAGAAATGTACCTCAGATTCTGAGTCCTCCTCATTGACAGTAAATGCACTTGGGTAAAACGAGCTTCCTCTTCATCAGATGAATCATCAAGCCATATCTCCTCCTCGGCCATCAAAGCTTTACCCAATTCTTTGTCTTTAACCAGTTGTGCCTTCTTGGAATAGTACTCAAAATCTTTAACTCTCTTCATCTTGCACTCTCTTGCAGAGTGGCCCGGCTTGCCACAATTGTAACACTTGTTATCTTCCTTATCTTTCTCTTTCTCTTCTTTCTTTTCCTCTTTCTTTTCATCTCTCTTCTCATATTCTCCCTTATACCTATCTACTTTGTGATAATCTGGTTTTGTTGAAATCATTGGTCAACAAAGCAAGCTTCTCAGCAAATTCACTCAGTTCATCATCAGATTCCTTCTCATCACTATCAGAATTTAGAATAATATCTGGAACCTCAAAAATCTAAGCCTTAGTCTGCTTACTAGCACCACTCTTCAAACTTTTCTTTTGTTCAACAATTAAAGCAAGAGATTCATCCATTTTCTTATGTGTATCCTTCATCTCTTTCACTTTATTCTCATGCTCAATCAGAACACATAACAGATCATTCAACTTCTCTTCATCCAGATCCTTACTCATTTGAAGCTGAATTGAGTAAACATCCCACTCCGGAAGAAGATTCTTAACAAACTTGAAATTTATTTCAGACTCCATCTTCTTGACCCCATGTCTCCTTAGATCATTGAGAATGATGTTGAATCTGTTGTAAGAATCCCTCAAGGTCTCTCCTTCCTTAGCCTTGAATCCTTCATAGGCATCAATGCTCTGGTTATTTTAGTCTTCATAGACTTCTCATACCTTTGCAGCTGGCTTTCTAGCTCATCCCAAATCTCTTTTGTAGAATCCCTACTGTCTACCCTATTTTAGATATCATTTGGAATAGCCATAGTCAGATAACTCAGTTACTGCTCATCTCTAGAGAAAAAAACTATTGAAATTGTTGAACACAACCATAGTGTCCGGACGTTCACGTCAAAAATTGTTGAAATTGTTGAACACAACCGCAGTGTCCCAAATTGCGATTAGGCTTTCTAGCTCATCCCAAATCTCTTTTGTTTGTTTTTGGTCGATATCTAATCTTTCAGGAGTAAACTTTCGCAACCCTAATCGCATCCAAGTCAAATTGTTGAACACAACCACAGTGTCCGGACATTCTCATCTATTCGGGTAAGTTTCCTAAACTCAGCTACTTTACGGATACGTCTACCCGGATACTAAACTTCCCGGTAGCCTGACTATCCGGTAGTTCCATCCGGACTGATTGAATTTTCCCGGAAAGTCACCAGTATCTGGTACTTGTCCGGGATTGTCTAAACTATTCTGTATTATTCCCGGATACTCTTTATCCGGACACATCAACTTCTCAAACTCCATTCGGTAAGCATATGTATCCGGTAAGCTCACCTGTTCGGTTACTCCATCTTCCGGTAAGTGTTTCTTTAACTATTCGATAACTTTATCTTTCCCGGACACTATTCACTATCCGGTAAGTTTGTTCTATCCGGTAACTTTGTTTTATCCGGTAAACTCATTTTATCCGGTTACTTCATTTATTCGGACACTCCACACACCCGGATCCGGTCACTACCAGATCCGGACACTTCTGTTCTCCGGATTCCTATCCGGTAAGTTTGTTCTTTAATTTCTTACCAGTACCTTAATTAGCTTCACTCTTAGAACCAGCGTTAGAACTTTCACTCATAGTGCCTTGCGTTAGGATTTCACTTTGAATCAACCCTAACGCCTGACGATAACTTTAGTCCACACTTCAAAAATGTCTCGCGACGCGCTAGCAATCGGTACCGACGCCAAGCCACCGACTCTCTATCAGGGCGAATACAGTCAATGGCGAGACAGATTCATCATCTTCATCGAATCTAAAGATAACTTCAACTACATCTGGCGAGCTCTCTCTGAAGGCCCACGAGAAACTCCCATGACTACCGTTCCAGCTCAAGCAAGAGGTGATGCAGCTCGACCTGAGCCCAAGACATACTTACAGATGGATGAAGAGGAAAAGAACAGATTTGATGGTGAAAAGCATGCGAAGAGATATCTAGTCCAGAGTCTACCGAACCAGATTTAAATGGCCATAGACAGCTACAAGGACACTTCCAAAGGCATGTGGGATCAAGTAGAGAAGATGATGAGGGGAGTAAAGTAGGAAACCAACTGATGGTCAACAGCTGCATCACCAAATTTGATGGCTTTAAGCAGCGCAACAGCGAATCCATCACTCATGCATATGAACGATTCTGCCTTCTTCTGAACGAGCTCCACAAGAATAAGATCACTCGATCTAACACTGAGAATGCCCTCAAGTTTCTGAACAATCTCATGCCAGAATGGAAAGTGTTCGCTTCTCACATCAAACACAACAATCTGATTGAGAACGTTCTAATCCATGAACTCTACGAGATGCTCATGCAGGACGAGGATGAAGTCAAGGAGATAATGAGCAGTCAGAAATCCTCTTCCAAGACACATGCCGATCCACTAGCTCTTGTATCTTCCAAAAGCGGCAAATCTTCCAGCCGTCACTCCAAGAGAACCCAAGAGTCCAGCGAATCAGAACCAGAATCTGAAGAATCAGAGGAAAGCGACTCTGACCCTGAGATGACTCAAATAAAGAAAGCTATGGCCCTCATCACCAAGTCATTTCAGAGAAACAAGTTCTTCAAGAAACCTTCCTCCAATAATCAGCGTTACTCCACTACTCCCAACAAGCGCCATGATTATATGGAGAAATATGAAGGAAATAGAAAGTATGATGAGCACAAGCAATCTGATCACAATGAGAAGAATGAGAAGAACGATCGCAAGCCTGAGTCAAAGAAGAAGGACAAACCTGTCATGTGCTATAACTACGGCAAATTGGGTCATTTTACCAAGGACTGTAGAAAGTCAGTTGAGAAAAGCGTACACTACTACAAGGCAAAACTTATGTTGGCAGAACAGAAAGCTGCAGAAAATGCACTGTTAGTCGAACACGACCACTGGCTAAATCGTTCCGACACTGAAAGCGATTCTGAAGATGTTGATGCTTTCATGGGCAACCACTCTCCTCCGTCAGAAAATGCAAATCTTTATCAGGTATGTGCCCCTATTCATAAAAACATAGTCGAACAGATACAACCACTTGTTCAAAGAATAGAATCCTATAAGGCATCCACTAATGAACAACTGCTTGAAATTAACTCGTTAAAAGAAAATCTAGATGTTCAAAAGTGTATCACTCAAAAATACAAGTCCGAAAATGCTAACCTAAAATAAAAATGCAAAAATCTTTCAATAGCACCAAAGGCCAAGATATCTGATTTGAATTTAAAGCTTGATCAGTGTGAGGATGAGAAAGCAGAGATTATCTATCAATGCTCCTCTCTTCAAATCCAACACAAAGAGTTTGTTGCTAAAATAACTGATCTTGAAACTAAACTTCACAAAAGAGGTCAAACCGATCAGACTATTCACATGAACAAACCTAAGGAGTTCACGTATTTTAACAAGGAATGGGAAATTGGGTACGATAACCCAAAGTACTTGAAAAAGATTTTGACAATGAGACCTACACTTTACGAATTTAATTTCTTTGGTCTCGACAAAAAGAATCCCGAATACAAAATCGATTGGACGAAAAGGAAAAGGAAGAGGCAACTGAGGAATACAAACGTGCACACACCACTAAAATGCAATTACCTTTTGCGTATGAGCCCCTTAACTATTCCTACAACAAAAATAAATCTAAGTAACTTTCAAATGACTACTTTGATGGCTATAAGGTTGCGAAGCCCAAGGATTCCTCCAAAAAGGATGAGGCCCCAGCACCTGAACCCAAAACTAAGACGGACGAGTTTAAACTCTATGTTCCTCATCTCATTTTGGAATAAAAAATAGTCGAGTTAGAGGAGACACTCGAAAAGGAAAGGACTGATTTTCAAAAGGAAAAGCAAGCGCTTCTAAACGAACTTGAGAAACTCAAATCCTCCAAAACCGAATTTGTGTCGGGTGAGGGACAGAAAATCCTTCGGAATGAAATCAATTGGCTCACGTCAAAACTGTCTGCTTTGGCAACAAAAGCGATCCAAGAGCAAGTGAGCAAGTTTCAACTTCAAGAAAAATCTGACCAACTCCAAAACGAAAAGATGATTTCACCCGAACCTTCCTCGGACTCGTTCGATATATCTTCATGTAAAGCTTTTATTGGAAAAACTTCTTCACGAAAAGGTTAAGAGTCTCAAGCTGACTGTGTTCAAAAGGATCTTAACTCTGAATTTCAAAAAGCTTCCGCACCAGATTCTTCCAAAAACACAGACTCAAAGTGTTCCTCATCTCCTTCAGCCAATCCTAGTCCATCTGTCACTGATATTGATTTTTCTACATACATGAATTCCGATGAAAGTTCAGATGAAGAGTTTACTAAGTTTGAGTTTGAAAAACCTCTTCCGAATCACACCGACTTTCTTTCTAAAGCTGTAAATCGTCTGGTCAAATTTCTTAAAGGCGAGAGTTCAGAGTGGGTGTCCTAGACGGGACGACGTTGTTTCCTCATCTGAGGAAATATTTGCTCCCGTCTTTCAGGGAACGTTTTTCCTATCGAGGAGATAGGGGCCCATGTCACCGGGTTGGCGTTCCTGGTCGACGTGGTCCTGTGATCTGGCGTTCACAGCCGATACGGTCGTTAGAGACATATGTTCTGGTGCTCGGGCCGATGCAGTCGTTAGAGACCTATGTTCTGGCGTTCGAGCCGTCGTGGGTCTGGCCGTTGGAGATCTGAGTCTAGCTTTTTTAGCTAATTGTAAGTTTAGCGATAATCGGTAAAGAATTACCTTTCTATTGAGCCTGCGTATTACATGTCATGGACAGATGTAATGTCAACTGAAGAAATTCATTAAGTACAAGAATGAATCAAGAAGTCGTGTGACTTGGGCACCCATTGTTATACAACGATTAGAACGTAAGTCCCAAAATTTTCATATTTTCGAATCGTATCAGTAAACGTAAACGCGTGCGATCAAAGCATTCATTCAGAACGTGAAATATTTCTAAGTTAAAGAACTTAGATTGTGGGGTTGCTAGACCTTACGATCGTGTGATTCGATCATACGATGAACTTGAATCATGTGTTCCTGCGAAAGGATAATCAAGTCGTAAACCTGATCGTTTATGTCGTACGATCCTGTGAGAGTGTACTAAAGTCGTACGATAGACTTAGCAATATATATCGTGCGATCCTGCGAGACTAAAGTCGTATGCAACTATTGTCGTGCGATCCTTTTCATATGCGTTGCATTCCAGATGCGTGGAATATCTCGACTGTCGAGGGTTTGTAGCCGATATGCATTTTTACCTACGACTTCTGAGATACGATAAGGACCTTCCTACTTGGTGGAAAGTTTACCTGCGTTGAGCTTTTGAGTGCTTTGGAATACTTTGACAGGGGATGTAGTCACCTTCTTGAAAGACTTTGGCTTCAACGTTTTTGTTTAAATGTCGCTCGACCGCTTGCCCCTGGGTGTCGAGGTCGTCAGCTTGATGTCAATGTCTTCACAAAATGGTCGAGTCTCGTAGCTTATGAACTGGGATCCATTGTCGTAGACGATTTCGGATGTCGTTCGACCAATTATCTTCTTGGTCTTCCATCTGGATGGCATTGCCATTTTCGATGGACAACGTCGTCAGATTGGAATGTTGTCGAGTATTGGTTCGATCAAAGCAGACGCAAGGTTTGCTAAAACGTCGATTTGAGTATTCTGGTCCCTTGGAATCATGACTGGTGATTTGCGAGTTTCAATGTACGAGTTGTCTTTATTGACGACATATGTAATGACTAGCGATCACGCGATTTCAACATGTGAGTCGCTTTTATTGGTGACCGAAAGTTTTAACAATATAAATCGTAAGACCTGCGTTTTTATATGATCTTGCGAGCCTGCAATGTAAAATCGGGGGTGGTCGTTGGTTTGACCAATGATCCTTTGATGCTTAAATCAACATTCATATGTTAGATCATAATAATTGAACGAGAAGAATATACTTAGAGTATATATATAGAGTTGTTTATACCATATTCCATCCAAGCGGGATGTCACAGTTACCGTAACTTGGAGTCGATAAGCGCCTTTTTCTCCAAGGACTTTTGAAATTGAAATATGGTGTTTCTATTTTGTGACGGGCGTTCCGAGCCCCCGAGCCCTTCGGACGATGCGATCCATGCGATATTTTGACGGAGCATTTTTTTAAGGTTTGAATCTGGCTTCGAGCCGCATTTGATTCCGATTGAAGTTAAATCACAGGATCTTGAAGATTTGTTCGCTTCTGTTTGACAGGCTTGAACGATGGGTCGACATTGAATTTGTATGAGATGATATCGGGAACAACATATTCCGGCAAAAAAGATATCAGCTTTTCTCGGAGGTTGAGATTGAGGGATGATCCGATGAGGACTTTTTACTCAGGTTTGCTTTGATCTGGGATGACTTCTTTCATGCGATAATCATTGATTGATTCGAGAGTGCCTTGAGCATTTTGAATCCTCCAGTCACCGGGATAGCGGTTCGTTCTGGGTTTCCCTTATCCGTCATTTTCCTGTGATGAAAGTAGAGGAAACTCCAAGAAACTGTTAGTAAGGTGCACGTTTCGTCGAGGATTTTCTCTAGATGGGGTCCCACGGATGGCGCCAAACTATTAATGCCAAAAATCGCACCAAAGGGACAACTTAAGGTCGATGTGGACTTAACAACTAAAGAAAGGAACCTCTCGACAAAGCGTGCGACGAAGATAAAAATAAATGAGACAAGGGATTTGATGACGCAGGAAAAACCTCAAACGAGGAAAAAACTTGCGGACGACAGTGGGTGTCGTCGCTGCACTATGGTCGCCAATCAGGGGCGACGTCCTTGGTACTGGCGTCGATCGTATGATGATTACAATACAAATGAAGAAAATACTTCGAAATGTAAAGTACAAGTGTTTGCCGTGTGTGAATACAAAGTGTGAACTTCTGGTCGAGGGCTGTTGCCATGCGTCGAGAGCGATACTTGAGCTTTCCTCCGAGTGTTCTTGAGCTCGCTGTAGTATTCTGGAATTCAGTGCTAGATGATAGCTTTCTGTATGTGTTTCTCAAGTTCTGCTTCGGTTGTTTGTTGCTAGATGATCCATCCCCCAAAGCGAATCTGCCATCTTCATATTTATAGTCTTTGTGGCTTTAAATATGCTTTAATGTTTGGTCTTGTAACCGCTGGGGAGCTTTAATGTCATTGATGAGCGGTTTTCATAACCACTGTCGGGTTATTAATGCTCTTGATGACTCGTCCGTTACTGGTCGTTGTCCATTAATGACGTTGACTCCTGCATTAAACACTTTAACAAACATAACAGTTATATTATGTGAACGTTAGTTGGTCGAGGTCGCATGGTTCTATGCGACGATCGTACGGAGCGGGCGACGTCGTGGTCGAGTGTCGCGAGAAACTCTCGACTAGCCTTTCAGGAGGGACGACGGAGGTTTTCTGGGTCTTTGTCGGGACCTTATTTTAATACAAGGTATGGTTCATAACAAGTGTCTTACCTTTTCTGTTCGTGGTCAAGACCAGTATTGATAAACAGAAGAAACGGATGTTTGATTGTTAACGGTTAGTATAATCGTACGACCGTCTTAAGTCTCGGATGTCGGTCTTATGGAACATACGACTATCGCCAAAATATAAGACCACTTGGTCGTAGGACCAGAGCGATATAACACCGATGACAGGAGACTGTCGACGTAAGACCGACGAGCCGTAACTGGCGACATAAGACTTGTGACGTAGGACTAGTGATGTGCTAAGTGCAATACGTGACGTGCGATCATGAGATGTAATATGACTATTGACCCAATATGTCAATTATCGTGGTTATTTAACGTATGTCGTGGATGTTTGGGTAAAATATCACACCCTCGACCGACCTGGGAAACACCCTCGACATAACCCATGGACATTGATTACCCCCGACCGACAAGGATAATACCCGTTATTATCATATCCGCGACATACGCTAATAACCACGATAATTGCTTATTGAAAGACATCTGGTGTCAATAGTTACTCAAGACAGTGTCTTTACATCTAATGATCGTACGTCACGTGTCGCACGTCGCACATCGCCAGTCACACGTCACTAGTCTTGTGTCGCCAATTATGACTCGTCGATCTTACGTCGACAGTCTTCTGCCATCGATGTTATATTGGTCTGGCTCCGCGACAACATTGTCCTGACATCCTGGTCTTACGACCTAGTGTTCTTACGACCTAGTCTTACGATTATACTATCCGTTAACATCCGTTTCTTCTGTTTATCAATGCAGGTCTTGACCACGACCAGAAAAGGTAAGACACTTGTTATGAACCATACCTTGTATTAAGATAAGGTCCCGACAAAGACCCAGAAAACCTCCGTCGTCCCTCCTGAAAGGAAAGTCAAGAGTTCCTCGCGACACTCGACATTCGACACTCGACACTCGACCACGACGTCGCCCGCTCCGTACGATCGTCGCATAGAACCATGCGACCTCGACCAACTAACGTTCACATAATATAACTGTTATGTTTGTTAAAGTGTTTAATGTAGCAGTCAACGTCATTAATGGACAACGACCAGTAACGGACGAGTCATCAAGAGCATTAATGACCCGACAGTGGTTACGAAAACCGCTCATCAATGACATTAAAGCTCCACAGCGGTTACAAGACCAAACATTAAAGCATATTTAAAGCCACAAAGTCTATAAATATCAAGCTCAATCAACATTTCAATTTTCAACACATCGATCATCTAGCGACAAATATCCGAAGCAGAACTCGAGAAACACATACATAAAGCTATCATCTAGCACCGAATTCCAGAATACTACAGCGAGCTCAAGAACACTCGGAGGAAAGCTCAAGTATCGCTCTCGACGCACGGCAACAACCCTCGACCAGAAGTTCACACCTTGTATTCACACACGACAAACACTTGTACTTTACATTTCGAAGTATTTCCTTCATTTGTATTGTAATCATCGTACGACCGACGCCAGTACCAAGGACGTCGCCCTTGATTGGCAACCATAGTGCAGCGACGACAACCCTTGTCGTCCGCAGGTTTTTTTCCTCGATTGAGGTTTTTCCTGCGTCATCAAATCCCTTGTCTCATTTATTTTTATCTTCGTCGCACGCTTTGTCGAGAGGTTCCTTTCTTTAGTTGTTAAGTCCACATCGACCTTAAGTTGTCCCTTTGGTGCGATTTTTTGGCATTAACAGTTTGGCTCCATCCGTGGGACCCCATCTAGAGAAAATCCTCGACGAAACGTGCACCTTACTAACAGTTTTTTGGAGTTTCCCCTACTTTCATCACAGGAAAATGACGGATAAGGGAAACCCATAACGAACTGCTATCCCGGTGACTGGAGGATTCAAAAATGCTCAAGGCACTCTCGAATCAATCAATGATTATCGCATGAAAGAAGTCATCCCAGATCAAAGCAAACCTGAGCAAAAAGTCCTCATCGGATCATCCCTCGATCTCAACCTCCGAGAAAAGCTGATATCTTTTTTGCAGGAATATGCTGTTCCCGATATCATCTCACACAAGTTCAATGTCGACCCATCATTCAAGCCTGTCAAACAGAAGCGAACAAATCTTTAAGATCCTGTGATTTAATTTCAACCGGAATCAAATGCGTCTCGAAGCCAGATTCAAACCTTAAAAAAATGCTCCGTCAAAATATCGCATGGATCGCATCGCTCGAGGGGCTCGGGGGCTCGGAACGCCCATCACAAAATAGAAAACACCAAATTTCAATTTCAAAAGTCCTTGGAGAAAAAGGCGCTTATCGACTCCATGTTACGGTAACTGTGACATCCCACTTGGATGGAATATGGTATAAACAACTCTATATATGTACTCTAAGTATATTCTCCTCGTTCAATTATTATGATCTAACATATGAATGTTGATTTAAGCATCAAAGGATCATTGGTCAAACCAACGACCACCCCCGATTTTACATCGCAGGCTCGCAAGATCATATAAAACGCAGGTCTTACGATTTATATCGTGAGAAGCAAAGTCTCTACGACTTAAAACGCATATCGCAATTTATAGTCGTCTCATTTTTTCTTATGATCGCCAGTCATGGCAAACGCATGTTGCAACTTTTAGTCGTCTCACATTTTTTGTGATCACCAGTCACGACAGACACAGGTTAAAAGCGACTCACATGTTGAAATCGCGTGATCGCTAGTCATTACATATGTCGTCAATAAAGACAACTCGTACATTGAAACTCGCAAATCACCAGTCATGATTCCAAGGGACCAGAATACTCAAATCGACACTTTAGCAATCCTTGCATCTGCTTTGGCCGAACCAATACTCGACAGCATTCCAATCTGGCGACGTCGTCCATCGAAAATGACGATGACATCCAGATGGAAGACCAAGAAGATAATTGGTCGAACGACATCCGAAATCGTCTACGCCAACGGATTCCAGTTCATAAGCTACGAGACTCGACCATTCTGTGAAGACAGCAACATCAAGCTGACGACCTCGACACCCAGGGGCAAGCGGTCGAGCAACATTTCAACAAAACGTCGAAGCTAAAGTCTTTCAAGAAGGTGACTACATCCCCTGTCAAGTATTCGAAAGCACTCAAAAGCTCAAACGCAGGTAAACTTTCTACCAAGTAGGAAGGTCCTTATCGTATCTCAGAAGTCATAGGTAAAAATGCATATCGGCTACAAACCCTCGACAGTCGAGATATTCCACGCATCTGGAATGCAACACATATGAAAAGGATCGTACGACATTAGTTGCATACGACTTTAGTCTCGCAGGATCACACGATATATATTGCTAAGTCTATCGTACGACTTTAGTACACTCTCACGGGATCGTACGACATAAACGATCAGGTATACGACTTGATTATCCTTTCGCAGGAACACATGATTCAAGTTCATCGTATGATCGAATCACACGATCGTAAGGTCTAGCGACCCCACAATCTAAGTTCTTTAACTTAGAAATACTTCATGTTCTGAATGAATGTTGTAATCGCATGCGCTTATGTTTGCTTATACGATTCAGGAATATAAAAGTCTTATGACTTACGTTGTATTACAATGGGTGCCCAAGTCGCACGACTTCTTGATTCATTCTTGTACTTAATGAATTTCTTCAGTTGACATTACATCGGTCCATGACATGTAATACGCAGGCTCAATAGAAAGGTAATTCTTTACCGATTATCGCTAAACTTACAATTAGCTAAAAAAGCTAGACACAACGTGACTCAGATCTCCAACAGCTAGACCACGACGGTTCGAATGCCAGAACATAGGTCTCTAACGACTACATCGGCCCGAGCGCCAGAACATATGTCTCTAACGACCGTATCGGCTGTGAACGCCAGATCATAGGACCACGTCGACCGGGAACGCCAACCCGGCGACATGGATCCCTATCTCCTGGATAGGAAAAACGTTCCCTGAAAGACGTGAGCAAATATTTCCTCAGATGAGGAAACAACGTCGTCCCGTCTAAGACACCCACAATGTCGTCCCGTCTAGGACACCATAGGCCGATGACCCGTCCCCCTTGTCGGCAGACGCTGGGGACAACACCTTAGACACTAGCTTCGTCACTGTCGCTGGAAGCGCTGAACTTGCTGGTGTCGCGTCCATCGCTCCAGAACGGCTGGATGACGCCCTCGCCTCTTCAGGCGTGACAACTCTCGACGAAACGTCAGCCCGCGAAGACGGTTCCTTCAGGACTACCGTCCTTGTCTTCTTCAAGATTCCTAACCCAGCTGTCGAGGCATTCTTTCTCCTTTCCCGGCTTCGAAGGGCAAGCACAACTTGCGTCGCCTTCTTTGGCTGACCAAGTCAGTTTTCCTCTGATGATCTTAGCAAAAGTAACACGTCTCCGTAGAGACACATGTTTTGGTACGAGATCTGAAATTCAAATCTCGGGGGGCTAACTGTTTGGGTACAAAATCACACCCTCGACCGACTTGGGAAACACCCTCGACATAACCCATGGACATTGATTACCCCCGACCGACAAGGATAATACCCGTTATTATCATATCCCCGACATACGCTAATAACCACGATAATTGCTTATTGAAAGACATCTGGTGTCAATAGTTACTCAAGACAGTGTCTTTACATCTAATGATCGTACGTCACGTGTCGCACGTCGCACATCGCCAGTCACACGTCACTAGTCTTGTGTCGCCAGTTATGACTCGTCGATCTTACGTCGACATTCTTCTGCCATTGATGTTATAATGCTCTGGCTCCGCGACAACATCGTCCTGACATCCTGGTCTTACGACCTAGTGGTCTTACGACCTAGTCTTACGATTATACTATCCGTTAACATCCGTTTCTTCTGTTTATCAATGCAGGTCTTGACCACGACCAGAAAAGGTAAGACACTTGTTATGAACCATACCTTGTATTAAGATAAGGTCCCGACAAAGACTCAGAAAACCTCCGTCGTCCCTCCTGAAAGGAAAGTCGAGAGTTCCTCGCGACACTCGACACTCGACACTCGACCACGACGTCGCCCGCTCCGTACGATCGTCGCATAGAACCATGCGACCTCGACCAACTAACGTTCACATAATATAACTGTTATGTTTGTTAAAGTGTTTAATGCAGGAGTCAACGTCATTAATGGACAACGACCAGTAACGGGCTCAAGAGCATTAATGACCCGACAGTGGTTACGAAAACCGCTCATCAATGACATTAAAGCTCCCCAGCGGTTACAAGACCAAACATTAAAGCATATTTAAAGCCACAAAGTCTATAAATATCAAGCTCAATCAACATTTCAACACATCGATCATCTAGCGACAAACATCTGAAGCAGAACTCGAGACACACATACAGAAAGCTATCATCTAGCACCGAATTCCAGAATACTATAGCAAGCTAAAGAACACTCGGAGGAAAGCTCAAGTATCGCTCTCGACGCACGGAAACAACCCTCGACCAGAAGTTCACACTTTGTATTCACACACGACAAACACTTGTACTTTACATTTCGAAGTATTTCCTTCATTTGTATTGTAATCATCGTACGACCGACGCCAGTACCAAGGATGTCGCCCCTGATTGGCAACCATAGTGCAGCGACGACATCCCTTGTCGTCCGCAGGTTTTTTCCTCGATTGAGGTTTTTCCTGCGTCATCAAATCCCTTGTCTTATTTATTTTTATCTTCGTCGCACTCTTTGTCGAGAGGCTCCTTTCTTTAGTTGTTAAGTCCACATCGACCTTAAGTTGTCCCTTTGGTGCGATTTTTGGCATTAAAAGTGGATATGATAATAATGGGTATTATCATTGTCGGTCGGGGGTAACCAATGTCCATAGGTCATGTCGAGGGGATTTCCCAAGTCGGTCGAGGGTGTGATTCTTTACCCAAACAGCGCCTATATAATGCATTATCTTCCCACCTTTGTCTTCATTACTCCTTTCTTTTTTCTAATAAACAATGTCGGCCGAACCAGATAGTTCCATCATGAGTCTGGAAGACTTAAATTCTTTTAGGTGTTTAGCGAAAATTCCTGCGGGGATAGAGCTGATATGTCCAGGGAGTACACGTCCTGGGAGTTGTCCTAAAGGATACTTTGTAATATACGAGTATCCCTTCAAAATAGGGTTCGAATGGCCGTTTTCGGCCTTGTCCAAGGCTTTCATGCGAGATTTCGATCTGTCGCCAGGGTAGTTAATGCCCCAACTCTGGCGAGTTTTCCTAGTTATCGAGCGATTGTCCGCAAGGTGGGAGTCGCCTATGATCATGAACGATTTCTTGTTGGCTTATCATGTCAAGAGAGACAAGAACTGGCGTTATAGCCCTTATTCCAAGTACAAGGGCGACCGCACCTTGGTTTTGAGAACTGGGGTCAACGATCGCGGGTGGAAGTCTAGGTACGTATTCGTACATGTTGATTCGCTTTATTTCAACAGCGATTGGATCCGTCCTGATTGGAATATGACGGGTATGTTCTTTGCTTCTAATATATGCCATCGTTTAGTCTATTTTTTATGCTTATTCTTTTTCTTCTGTCGTCTTCCGAGATTCAGTTCGACGCCGTGAAGCCGAATGAAGATTCCCAAGTCAAGATCGACAGATTCCTGAGTCATAGCATCGGTGATCGATCTTTCGTCGTGTGGCAGCCGACGGCCGTGGACGAGGACGTGGTGATGGATGCCGGAGATTCTGAAGAAGACGGTGAAGAAGGGGAGGGTGAGCAGGAAGAGGCGACTGGTAAGCGTACCGTAGTTTTTATTTTCTCCGTTTATTTTGCTGTCTGACGCTTTGTGTGTTTCTTCAGTAGTGCCGACTGTGAAGAAGTCGGTATCCAGAAGGAAGGCGACGCAGGTTGCTTCTACCCTTCGAGACAGGGAAAGAAGAAAGGATGCCCCGACAGCTGGGTCGGGAATCTCAAAGAAGACAGGGACGGTAGTCCCGAGGAAACCGTCTTCAAGGGTTGATGATTCGTCGAAAGTTGTCACGCCTAAAGAGGCGAGGGCATCATCCACCCATCATGGCGTGATGGACGCGACACCGGCGAGGGCGTCATCCACCCATCCAAGATGTTGACCCCAACGTCTGCTGACAAGGGCGGGGGTTTGTCGGCCGAAGTCACGACGGTCAACTATACGTTGCCGTCTGACTTTATGGCGGGTGGTGTCCTAGACGGGACGACGTTGTTTCCCTACTTGGGGAAATATTTGCTCTCGTCTTTCAGGGAGCGTTTTCACAGAGTTCCGGCCAGTGAGACGGGATCTCAGGTTGCCGGTCTGGCGTTCACAGTGAGTGTAAATCTTTCATGACATGTTTATTTTGTAAATTTTGGCGAATATTTTTTAATGAACTTCACACATTTTGCAGACATTCCAGTCTTCCCTGGTGTTATACGCAGAGATGTCGAGAGTTGAAGATCTGGTGGCTTCTGCTATTGAAAGAGAAGATGTGGCGCTAAAAAGGGAGAAGGCGGCTTTGGACAGGGAGAAGTCGGCCTTGGCGCGCGCCGATGAGTTGGCCATTCAGCTTTATGACGCTTTGCACGAGCTAAAGGCCGCTAATCGCGTGGAGGAGGCGAGCGATTCTCCTAAGCCTTAGGAAAATTTTAATCTTTCTTTGCTTTTGTTGAATATTAGTGGTCGAACCACTTTCCTTTTGATTGTAAATCGACAGTTTATGAATGAAACTTAGATTTCTTCTTGAACTTGCGATTTTATGAATAAATACAATGTTAATTGTAAGATTCACTAAGTAAAGAATAACCAAGAAATCATGCGACTTTTAGGCATCATTGCAACACAATAACTGGAATGTAAGCCATAAGACTTTTAAATCGTGTATATAAACATAAGCACATACGATCAAAGCATACGTTCAGAGTATGAAATTTTTCTAAGTCAAGACACTTAGATCATGAGATCGCTAGACTTTGCGATGAGTCGTGCGATGAATTTGAATCGTGTGTCCCTGTAGAAGGATGATCAAGTCATAGACCTGATCATTTATGTCGTGCGACCTTGCGAAATCGTGCTGGTGTCATGCGACAGTCTCTGTGACTTATGTCGTGTGATTCTGCGATAAAACATTGTCAAAGGTTGGTCGTTGGCTAACCAACGACCTTCCGATGCTTAAGTCAGTAACCGTCGTTGTGAAAAATTGTATGAAAAAAAAATAGAAAAGGGTTTAGAAGACGTACCTTTTCAGACGCATCGTGCTCCAACTACGTGGGACGTCTTGATTATTGCTACCATCTTGCCCCCTTGTGGCGATTTTAAGACGATACACTAAATGTCATCGTGAGTCGCCACAATAGAAGGTCTATTTTCGCGGCTTCAGAGTGGTCTTATAGCAATCACGAGCGACTTTTGGCTCACTTATGATCTCCTGGATTCCCCACGGCGTTGGGAACTTCAGGGTCTGATGATATGTCGAAGGAACGGCTTTCATTTCATGGATCCATGGTTGACCTAAGATGATGTTATAGGCTGATGCGCAGTCGATGACGCTGAACTTGGTCTGCTTGTTGATTCCTCCGGCATAGACGGGCAAGATAATATCTCCAAATATGCTCGTCGCTTCTCTATTGAAACCAACCAAGGTCGTCGAACGTCGGGTGATTTCCGAACGATCGATTCCCATGGCCTTGATGGTGTTAAGAAAAATGACATTCCCTGAGCTGCCCCTATCGATCAAGACTCGTCGGGTTAAACAATTACCAATCGTGAGTTGAATAATCAACCCGTCGTGGTGTTTCTGATACGAATCACCGAGGTCGTCTTGGTCGAATATGATCTTCATAGCTTCCAACTCCAAATCTCCTTTGGGCCTTGATGAACGCGAAATAGGACGATCGTCAGGTGCTTGACTGGCATGACGCTTGGCTGCAGAATATGTCAGACCACAGACGTCTGAACACCGGTGATGCAATTGAAAACCTTTGCATTGTCGGGGGTTGACGGTCGATGGTCGCTAGTTGGAGTAACGACGTCATCGATGATATCTTTGAGATTTCCTTTCGGGACATGATACGCTAGCTCCTTTCTGAGAGCTATGCAATCATCCGTCGCATGACCATGGTCGACATGAAAGTCGCACCACTTAGATTTATCTGTCTTAGCGTTGTCCTGATCGGACTTCTTAGGCCATCGAATGGTCGCCTGGGCGGTCTTCAGAGCTTCGACAAAATCCTTAATAGACCCTTTGAATCCGTAAGAGGATATCTTGGGGTATTGAGGAAATTTGGTCGCGGTCTTAGCCTCTGCTTTTGTCTTGAATCGGACGTTCGAGATATGACGTGTGGGCTCTATTTTGGAAATAGCTTTCGTCTTGAACTCTGGCTTCCTTACACCTAATGACCTCTTGTCGTCGGTATGCTTGCGATGAAAGGCAGCGTCGTCTTCTACCCTCATATACGCTAGGGTTCGAGCTCGGATGTCTTCAAAATTCTCCGGAGGATATTTGGTTAGATCAGTATACAAACCTGAGATGTCGTCCAAACCACGCTTGTAGGCTTCAATTGCAGTCTTGACGCCATAATTGTGAATACTGATCATCTCCGCATTGAATCGATTGAAATAACTGCAGATAGACTCATTGGTCTTCTGCACGACGTAATACAGGTCACTGGTATGCTTCTCCATCTTGCGACTGCTGGCAAATTGCTGGGAGAATTGGTTGACCAATTCAGCGAATGACCCGATGGATTTGGGTTTGAGATTGATCAACCACTGGAGAGCAGGACCAGTGAGAGTCGCACCAAAGCTTTTGCACATACAGACCTCCTGATACATGTATGGGATCGAGATCGTCCACATGAGTTGCTTATACTGCGCGACGTGCTCTGTCGGACCAGTCACTCCCGAATACTTGGGCGTGAAGGCGGGGACGTTGTAGTTCTTCGGGACCTCGATGGTCGCGATCTCATCGATGAAGGGAGACGCCTGAAATCCTGATCGAGGCTCGACATCAACGGGCACGGCCGCCCCAGGTAGCTTGGCGAGCAAAGATAGGACGCGCTCGTTCTGATCTTCTAGCATTTTCAGTCGCTGGGCGACGGGGTCATTGGGGTCGAGATTTTCCCCTGTTTGCGGATTGATTCCTGAACTGGTGCCATTGCCATGTGTCGAGCCATTGGCGTCTCCGTTGAAAGGAACAAAATACGGCTGCGACCCATTCTGAAATGGCTGCGACCCATTCGGAAATGGCTGCGATCCATTCTGAAACGGCTGCGATCCATTCTGCATGGGTGGTGGCCTTATATGCTCAGGAGGAACCGTCCCGAACTGAGGATTTGGATTGAACGGTCCCGGCTGCTGGTTCTGCATAAACGGACCTGGATGCCGGTTCTGAGCGAACGGAGCTGATTCTGGACCTGGATTATGCGCGAATGGACTAGGACCATTTTGGCCGAACGGTCCTTGGCCTGGATTTTGTATGAATGACCTAGGACCATTCTGAGGTCCAGAAGAATTCCTTAATCGTGCGATCTCCTCAGCTGCTCTGCGACTTTGCTCTGCCATGGCGTTGATTTGATTTCGAGCGACTTCAAGCTCCTGGTACATCTGGGCAATGACATGCTGCTGATTTCCAGGGACTGCCATTTTCCTGAAATAGAGAACAAAGAAAACTCCAAGAAACCGTTAGTAAGACGCACGTTCGTCGAAGGTTTTCTCTAGATGAGGTCCCACGGATGGCGCAAAACTGTTAATGCCAAAAATCGCACCAAAGGGACAACTTAAGGTCGATGTGGACGTTAACAACTAAAGAAAGGAATCGTTCGACAAAGGCGTGCGACAAAGACAAAAATATAAACGAGACAGAGGATTTGATGATGCAGGAAAAACCTCAACGAGGAAAAAACATGCGGACGATAGTGGATGTCGTCGCTGCACTATGGTCGCCAATCAGGGGCGATGTCCTTGGTGCTCCAGGTGTCGATCGTACAGGGATTACAATACAAATGAAGGAAAAGACTTCGAAATGTAAAGTTACAAGTGTTTTCTAATGTAAAACAGTGTGCGTCGTGTGCTGATGTCGTGCGTCGAGAGCGATTCTTCTGTGAGCGATTTCTGTGCTTCAAGTGTTCTTCGGAGTTCGAGTGTTTTCGTCTGAAGCTCTGCGTTGTATCTGTGTTCCTCTCTGTGTTATTCGATGTCCTGAAACTGAGGATTGAACTTGGGATTTATAGTCTTCGGATGCTTTTAATTGAATCATTAAGATCTTTGATGATTGTTGTAACGGTCGTCGTCTTCAATGTGGGATTAGATGCTCATAACTGATTTCGTCGGTTATAGCCGTTTTCCATTAATAACTTTGACTCTTGCATTAAACAATTGAACAAACATAACAGTCGTATATCTTGTTAGTCGGTCGAAGTCGCATGGTTTTTATGCGACGGTCGTGTGAGCTAGGCGACGTCGAGGTCGAGTGTCGTGAGGAACTCTCGACATACCTTTTAGGGGGTACGAAGGAGGTTTTTTTGGTCTTTGTCGGAGCCTAATCTTAATACAACATATAGTTCATAACATGTGTCTTACCTTTCTTGGTCGTGGTCGAGACTAGTGATTTTTTGCCCAAACAAGAGGTTGGTCGTTGGCTAACCAACGACCCTCCGATGCTTAAGTCAGTAACCGTCATTGTTAAAAATCGTATGAAAAAATAGAAAAGGGTTTAGAAGACGTACCTTTTTTGACGCGTCGTGTCCCGACTACGTGGGACGACTTGGTTATTGCTACCATCTTGCCCCCTTGTGGCGATTTTAAGACGATACACTAAATGTCGTCGTGAGTCGCCACAATAGAAGGTCTACTTTTGCGGCTTCAGAGTGTTTTTATAGCAATCACGAGCGACTTTTGGCTTACTTTTTATCTCTTGGATTCCCCACGGTGTAGGGAACTTCAGGGTCTGATGATACGTCGAGGGAATGGCTTTCATTTCATGGATCCATGGTCGACCTAAGATGATGTTATAGGCCGACGCACAGTCGATGACGCTGAACTTGGTCTGCTTGTTGATTCCTCCGGCGTAGACTGGCAAGATGATATCTCCATAGGTGCTCGTCGCTTCTCCATTGAAACCGACCAAAGTTGTCGAACGTCGGGTGATTTCCGAACGATCGATTCCCATGGCCTTGATGGTGTCAAGAAAAATGACGTTCGCTGAACTGCCCCCATCGACCAAGACTCGCCAGGTTAAACAATTACCAATCGTGAGTTGAATGATCAACCCGTCATGATGCTTCTGATACGAGTCGTCGAGGTCATCTTGGTCGAATATGATCTTCATAGCTTCCAACTCCAGATCTCCTTTGGGCTTCGATGAACGCGGGATAGACCGATCGTCAGGTGCTTGACTAGCGTGGCGTTTGGCCGCGGAGTACGTCAGACCACATACGTCGGAACCACCTGTGATGCAATTGACGACCTTTGCATGATCGGGGGTTGACGGTCAATGGTCGCTGTTTGGGTAAAAAATCACACCCTCGACCGACTTGGAAAACTCCCTCGACATGACCCATGGACCTTGATTACCCTAAATCTACGACGGTCATACCCCCGACCAACAAAGGTAATACCTATTATTGCCATACCCCGACACACGATAATTGGTTATTAAAAACCTTATTGGGTCAATAATCATCTTACATCTAATGATCGCACGTCACGCGTCGCACGTCGCACATCGCTAGTCTCACAACATTAGTCTTACGCCACTAGTCTTACATCGCCAGTTACGTGCCGCCAGTTACGACTCGTCAGTCTTACGTCGACAGTCTCTTATCATCGGTCTTATATCGCTCTGGTCCTGCGCCACCATCATCCTGACATCCTGGTCTTACGACCTAGTCCTATGACATCGTCATCTTGGTCTTACGACAAAATGGTGTTACAACGTTTCTATAAGACCATTCTCATTTTAAGGTAAAATCATAGTACTTTATCTCCTGATTAAAGATCGAAAGTCTTTTTCTCACGACACTCGACCTCGATGTCGTACGTTTCACATGACCGTCGCATAAAACCGTACGACCTCGACTGACTAACGCGTTATACAACTTTATATTTGTTTAAGTGTTTAATGCAGGAGTCAACACCATTAATGGACAACGGCTATAACCGAAAGAATCAATTAAAGAACATCAATTCCAGCATTAAAGACATCGACCGTTACGACAACTATCAAAGTCCTTAATGATCCAATTAAAGTGCCCAAAGACTATAAATTCCAAGCTCAATCCTCAGTTCAAGGGACATCAATTAACACATCGAACAACACAGAGAGAAACACATATACAACGTAGAACATCAGACACAAGCACTTGAACTCCGAAGAACACTTGAAGCACAGAAATCGCTCACAGAAGAATCGCTCTCTATGCACGACATCAGCATTCGACACATGGTTTAAACACACGATGCACACTGTTTTACATTAGAAAACACACGACGCACACTGTTTTACATTAGAAAACACTTGTACGCAGTCTCTACAAGGGCAAAATGGTATACATATACAGCGCTCGGTTTCACGAATGGAGGGCAGATGGACTTCACGATAGAGGTAATTCTCTATAAACACCACCAGGTACGTAACGCACGTCGACGACACTCAGGTAAAAACTTTTACATATGTCCTTAATCCCTCGACCCTTCATAAGGAAAGGACAGACATCGTTAATAAATTACCTCCTGCCCTAGAGCAGAAAATCATCCATACTAACGTTCTATGCAAAATTCGGAATTCCTTCCGAAATCATACACGACAATGACCTACAGGCTCGCAGGAACGCTCGAACGTCAGTCTTACGATTCATATCATAAGAAATGACATCTCTAAAGAGTGTTAGGTTATGACTGTGCATGTCAACCTCTCATGACTCACATCTTATGAAACAGATCTTGTGAGTCAATGCATAAATCGCAGGATCCAACAGGTACATCCAAAGCTAAGCTCTGAAGATAAAGTCGTATGACTTATCTCTAATATACGTTCGGCCCAGTCGCCCGGTCATTTCAAAAAATAGTTCCTTCCTTACAATTCATGTCGTAAGACACATCAATCTTGCAACTCGTGTTGCGAAAAATAAAGTCTCTAGGACTTACATCGCAAGTCCTACGATTTATAGTCATCAATAAGAGACGGCTCATATTTTTTAAATCTTATGATCGCCAGTTATGGCAAAAGCAGGTTGCAATTTGTAGTCGTCGATAACAGACAATTCACCTTTTTAACCTTATGATCGCCCGTCATGGCAAACACAGGTTAAAATTCTCGGTCGCCAATAAAAGCGACTCGCATGATCGCTAGTCATAACACATGTCATCGATAAAGACGACTTGTACAATCACCAGTCATGGTAAGACGAATGTCAAAACGCAAAAGTCGCCAATAAGTGCGACTCGCACACTTTAATCTCAGGATTTCCAATAAAGGCAAGTCGCAAGGCTAATCGTATAATCACGAGTAAGGTAAATTTTTTACCGATTACCGCTAATGCAAAACTTACACAACGTAACATAGGTCTCTAACGACTGTATCGGCTCTAACGCCAGATCATAGGTCTCTAACGACCGTATCGGCTCGAACGCCAGATCATAGGTCTCTAACGACCGTATCGGCTCGAACGCCAGATCATAGGTCTCTAACGACCGTATCGGCTCGAATGCCAGATCATAGGTCTATAACGACCATATTGGCTGTGAACGCCATACCACAAGTCCATAAAAACCGTATCGGCTCGGAACGCCTGAACATAAGTCTTTAATGACTGTATCACAAAATCCTTAAATTTTATCTTGGATCGATCATCTTATGATCGCCGCCAAGCTTTACTTCGGACCAATCATCTTACGATTGACTCCCGACCCATATGTCTCATTTTGACAAAGATTGTCTTACGATCACCGTCGGTTCCTTACGTTTTAAGGTTGTCTTACGACCGTCAGATGAACACTACAAGTATCTTGCACATAAGAGAACATCTTTCGATCACTGCAACTTACTTAATATCATCGACTAGCCACACCATTTTAGCTGACCAAGCTGGTTCTCTTCTAATGAATCCAATTAGCAGGAATAACACGACTCATCATTCTACTTTGATGCGAGATCTAAAATTCAAATGGCTTCAAAATTCAGATCTCGGGGGGCTAACTGTTTGGGTAAAAAATCACACCCTCGACCGACTTGGGAAACTCCCTCGACATGACCCATGGACCTTGATTACCCTAAATCTACGACGGTCATACCCCCGACCAACAAAGGTAATACCTATTATTGCCATACCCCCGACACACGATAATTGGTTATTAAAAACCTTATTTGGTCAATAATCATCTTACATCTAATGATCGCACATCACGCATCGCACATCGCACATCGCTAGTCTCACAACATTAGTCTTACGTCACTAGTCTTACGTCGCCAGTTACGTGCTGCCAGTTACAACTCGTCGGTCTTACGTCGACAGTCTCTTATCATCGGTCTTATATCGCTCTGGTCCTGTGCCAGCATCATCCTGACATCCTGGTCTTATGACCTAGTCCTATGACATCGTCATCTTGGTCTTACGACCAAATGGTCTTACGACGTTTCTATAAGACCATTCTCATTTTAAGGTAAAATCATAGTACTTTATCTCCTGATTAAAGATCGAAAGTCTTTTGCCTCACAACACTCGACCTCGACGTCGTACGTTTCACACGACCGTCACATAAAACCGTACGACCTCGACCGACTAATGCGTTATACAACTGTTATATTTGTTTAAGTGTTTAATGCAGGAGTTAACACCATTGATGGACAACGGCTATAACCGAAAGAATCAATTAAAGAACATCAATTCCAACATTAAAGACACCGATCGTTACGATAGCTATCAAAGTCCTTAATGATCCAATTAAAGTGCCCAAAGACTATAATTTCCAAGCTCAATCCTCAGTTCAAGGGACATCAATTAACACATCGAACAACACAGAGAGAAACGCAGATACAACGCAGAATATCAGACACAAGCACTTGAACTCTGAAGAACACTTGAAGCACATAAATCGCTCACACAATCGCTCTCGACGCACGACATCAGCATTCGACACACGGTTTAAACACACGACGCAAACTGTTTTACATTAGAAAACACTTGTACTTTACATTTCGAAGTTTTCCTTCACTTGTATTGTAATCTCTATACGATCGACACCTGGAACACCAAGGACATCGCCCCTGATTGGCGACCATACTGCACTGTCGACTCTCACAGAGTCGACCGCGGTTTTTCCCTCGTTTTGGGGTTTTCCGCGTCACCAAATCTATCGTCTTATTTACTTTTTCCTCGCGATCGTGTTATTTGGCTCGAGATACATTTCTTTAGTTGTTAAATGTCCACATCGACCTTAAGTTGTACTTTTGTGCGATTTTTGGCATTAACATTTTGGCGCCATCCGTGGGACCCCATCTAGAGAAAGTCTCAGGACAATACACACATCGCTCTGGCATGACGCTTGGCTGCAGAATATGTCAGACCACAGACGTCTGAACACCGGTGAGGCAATTGACAACCTTTGCATTGTGGGGGGTTGACGGTCGATGGTCGCTAGTTGGAGTAACGACGTCATCGATGATATCTTTGAGTTTTCCTTTCGGGACATGGTACGCTAGCTCCTTTTTAAGACCTATGCAATTATCCGTCACATGACCATGGTCGACATGAAAGTCACACCATTTAGATTTGTCTTTCTTAGCGTCGTCCTGATCGGACTTCTTAGGCCATCGAATGGTCGCTTGGGCGGTCTTCAGAGCTTCAGCCAAATCCTTAGTGGATCATTTGAATCCATAAGAGGATATCTTGGGGTACTAAGGAAATTTGGTCGCGATCTTAGCCTCTGCTTTCGTCTTGAATCGGACGTTCGATATATGACGCGCGGGCTCTATTTTGGAAATAGCTTTCGTCTTGAACTCTGGCTTCCTTACACCTAACGACCTCTTATCGTCGGTATGCTTGCGACGAAATGCTGCATCATCCTCTACTCTCATGTACGCTAGGGTTCGAGCTCGGACGTCTTCAAAATTCTCTGGAGGATACTTGGGCAGGTCAGTGTATAAACCTGAGCTGTCGTCCAGACCACGCTTGTAGGCTTCAATTACAGTCTTGACGTCACAATTGCAAATACTGATCATCTCGGCATTGAATCGATTGAAATAACTGCGGATAGACTCATTCGTCTTCTGCACGACGTAATACAGGTCGCTGGTCTGCTTCTCCATCTTGCGACTGCTGGCGAATTGCTGGGAGAATTGGTTGACCAATTCAGAGAATGACCCGATGGATTTGGTTTTGAGATTGATTAACCACTGGAGAGCAGGACTAGTGGGAGTCGCACCGAAGATTTTGCACATACAGACCTCCTGATACATGTGTGGGATCGAGATCGTCCACATGAGCTGCTTATACTGCGCGACGTGCTCTGTCGGATCAGTCACTCCCGAATACTTGGGCGTGAAGGCGGGGACGTTGTACATCTTCAGGACCTCGACGGTTGTGATCTCATCGATGAAGGGCGACGCCTGAAATCCTGATCGAGGCTCGACATCAACGGGCACGGCCGCCCCAGGTAGCTTGGCGAGCAAAGATAGGACGCGCTCGTTCTGATCTTCTAGCATTTTCAGTCGCTGGGCGACGGGGTCATTGGGGTCGAGATTTGCCCCTGTTTGCGGATTGATTCCTGAACTGGTGCCATTGCCATGTGTCGAGCCATTGGCGTCTCCGATGAAAGGAACAAAATACGACTGCGACCCATTCTGAAACGGCTGCGATCCATTCTGAAACGGCTGTGACCCATTCTGAAACGGCTGCGACCCGTTTTGAAATGGCTGCGACCCATTTTGCATGCGTGGTGGCCTTATGTGCTGAGGAGGAACTATCCCGAACTGGGGATTTAGGTTGAACGGCCCCGGCTACTGGTTCTGCATGAAAGGACCTGGATGTTGGTTTTGAGCGAACGGAGCTGATCCTGGACCTGGATTATGTGCGAATTGCCTAGGACCATTTTGGCCGAACGGTCCTTGGCCTGGATTTTGTATGAATGGCCTAGGACCATTCTGAGGCCCAGAGGGGTTCCTTAGTCGTGCGATGTCCTCAGCTGCTCTACGGCTTTGCTCCGCCATGGCGTTGATTTGATTTCGAGCGACTTCGAGCTCCTGGTACATTTGGGCAATGACATGCTGCTGATTTCCAGGGGCTGCCATTTTCCTAAAACAGAGAACAATGAAAACTCCAAGAAACCGTTAGTAAGACGCACGTTTGTCGAAGATTTTCTCTAGATGAGGTCCCACGGATGGCGCCAAACTGTTAATGCCAAGAATTGCACCAAAGGAACAACTTAAGGTCGATGTGGACGTTAACAACTAAAGAAAGGAATCGTTCGACAAAGACAAAAATATAAACGAGACAGAGGATTTGATGATGCAGGAAAAACCTCAACGAGGAAAAAACATGCGGACGACAGTGGATGTCGTCGCTGCACTATGTCGCCAATCAGGGGCGATGTTCTTGGTGTTCCAGGTGTCGATCGTATAGAGATTACAATACAAATGAAGGAAAAGACTTCGAAATGTAAAGTTACAAGTGTTTTGAATATAAAACAGTGTGCGTCGTGTGTAAAAAATTAAGTGTCGTGCGTGGTTGTTGTGCGTCGAGAGCGATCTTCTGTGGGTGATTTCCTTTCTTCGAATGAGTGTTCTTCAGAGTTCGAGTACTAGTGCCTGTTGTTCGATGCTCTTGCTCTATCGCTCTCTCTATGTTATTCGATGTCCTGAAACTGAGGATTGAACTTGGGATTTACTGTCTTCGGATACTTTTAATTGGATCATTAAGTGCCTTGAAGATTGTTTGTAACGGTCGTCGTCTTCAATGTGGGATTAGATGCTCATAACTGATTTCGTCGGTTATAGCCGTTGTCCATTAATGACTTTGACTTCTGCATTAATCATTGAACAAACATAACAGTCGTATATCGCGTTAGTCGGTCGAGGTCGTATGGTTCTATGCGACGGTCGTGCGAAACGTGCGACGTCGAGGTCGAGTGTCGTGAGGTAAAAGACTTTCGATTTTATCTTTAGTTAGGAGAGAGAAAGTGCTACGATTTTTACCTTTGTTATGGAAAAGAGAACAAACTTTTTCCTTACCTTGGTCATGGTCGAGACTGGTGAAATTTTGCCCAAACACTTATCTCGGTAGTCCCGTCCCTTTGTATTGGTGGAGTAGCGCTGGTTGTTGTTGGGTGGCTTCTTGAAAAAATTCTTTCTAGCGTACTCCCGAGACAGTAAGGCAATGACTTTCTTTATACTGTCGAGCTCTGGATCGGAATCACTTTCAGGTTCTTCATCTTCACGTTCAGACTCACTTTGTGCTTCCTCTCTATACGAACTGCGTTGTGCTTGCTTGTCTTTCTTATGAAACATGAGAGCAAGAGGATCTTCTTTCGTCTTTTCGCTAGACTTCTGATCTCCCATCAGCTCACGAACATCAACTTCGTCTTGGAGCAACATCTCATAGAGCTCATGCAGCGGAACACTTTCTAAAGATCGGTTGTGACGAACGTGGAGAACAAATCCCGTCCATTCAGATTGAAGGTTGTTGTGGAATTTGATGTTGCACTCGAGGTTCGTCTTGAAGATGTTGTTCTTGTGTAGGTCATTGAGGAGTGTGTAGAAACGTTCGTAGGTTTCAGTGAGTAATTACCCTCGTTTGGCTTTAAATGATTCATAGCGGGTGAGGCAGTTGCTTATCTTCAGCTGATTACCCTCATGACTGCCTTGCATGTAACACCCTCGAATTGGGAAAGAGCAACTAAATAAAATTTTCGATAATACATCCAAAATAACAGAATTTATCCCAAGAAACTAATTAGGGAAACACCCTCATCAGGTGTTACTTAACCCAAGTATAAGTTTCTAATCCCAAAGATGAATGCGGAAAACTTCACTTAAGCTATTCACCTCCCGAGCACACTACTAGCACTCGACCTTTCGCAGTGTCTCTCGAACTATTCCCAACGTGAACCTGTTGCACATGCCGACAAATAAAAATGTTAGGCTGACGCCTAGTGAGTTCAAGAGTTTATAACATGATTTATATAATTTGTAGAATGAAAGTTTGCGACATAAATCATGATTTCCAAAAGAGTTTATGAAAGGATGTAAGGAGAAACCTCAGCCTTCCCAGGCTCAGGAATTAGCAATTGCCTCTTCACAGACAACGCTTGATAATTTCGTGGAACGCTCCTCCACACCTGCTACAACCATCCCCCTAACCATTTCAGAGACTCAGTTCTCTGAAACTTTCCTGGTGCCTTCCCTAACATCCTCAGTGCCTCAAAGCACTGCAGAGGTCTCCTTCAGTGAAACCAGCGTTGAGCCTGCAACAACGATTATATCAGTCATAGCTTCTATGACTCCTCTTTTGGTCATCTCTACCTTCACCACGGCACCAACATTCTCGCTGGTTGATACGAGTGTTGCAATGTTGCACAACCTCATGCAGAGAAACGCCGCTACTTCAGGACCTGTTGGGACAAGCATCCCAGTCACTGCTGCCTCCGACATGGAAAATAACATGAAGGACTAGACAGGAATCAAAGATATCCATCAGTTCTCCAGCCCAACAGGTATCCAAACAAATTCCTCACACCTCTCTAAACCCCTAACTTCTCTTGATCTTTTCTTTGCTCATAAGATGTTTTTTTTCAGGTCCTAATTTGGACACCGTCAGCAAATACCTTATGGATATCGCTACTAAAGTGGAGTATCTCTCCACAAACTTGGCCTCTAACACCTCAACGATTAATGACGCTGGGGTGACGCTGAAGGACGTGACCACTTCTCTTACAGATAAAACAACTTATGCTGATCTTTCCTCTCTGCAAGAGGAAGTGAAGAACCTAGAGCTCACCCTCAACAACAACACTTTAGCGCTCCAAGCTCTACAATCAGAGGTCGCCACCATTTCTAGCGACTACACCAACCTCTCCTCTCAATTCACCAACCTCAGCGGTGAAGTTGGGACCCTGAACACAACTGTCTCTGGGCTGCCAGGTGAGGTGAGCAGCCTAACCTCCAAGGTCTCTGAATCAAATTCGTTGCTCACCAACGGCTATGATTAATCGCAAGAAAGTCAGCGTATCATCCCTCCTATCGGTCTTGGATTCTTGATTTCTGAGGAACTCGCTGAAAGTCTCAAAGCTGAAAGACTTCTTACTGAATAACAACTGGCTATGCTGAGGGACAAAGACTTCGCTCTTAATATTGCCAAAGGTTCAGTAAAAGATCAACAGCTGAAGCGTTTTACCCTCAAAGTTCAACAAGAACTCCTCAAAGAGGGTGGTAAGAAGAAGAAGAAGAGAACAGACGTCAGCGACACCACTGTGGCCTGGTGTAAGGAGAAAGTCGATTTCAGGAATCTACCTAGCGGAATTCTATAGGTAAATCTGAAGGACAGAACCGTCAGAGGTGTTGCAGTGATCAAGGTCACTACAATCAGATAAAATGGGGATAAAAGGACTTGCTATCTTTCTGCAATAGAAATATATGGGTTATATGAGTGGTTGGGGATTCGAATTGCAATTCAGTGATCCCGATCAAGTTTCAAGCCTTGTGTCGAAAAGTTTATCAACAAACTAATCGATCAAGTCTCCTCAGTGGTCGATTTGCCTCTTCTTCCATCACTTCATCGGAATCAGAGAACTCTCAGGAAAAAGAAAGCAACGTCATCTTCAGGGCCTGCTATCCGGAACGAGACAGGGATTGATTTTTCTCGTGAAGCAGTGCTCGACCCAAATGCTGATTTGTTAGCCCTCGATGTATCTCTGCCTCCTGGAACAAAATTTGAAACTTCAAAAATAGTCAGTGAATATCTCGGCATTTTCTTCCTGGAATACACCGATCGCAAATGCTTTCAACGCTGGTCAAAGTTGCCTATTGCTGCAATGGAACAACTCAGAGACCAATTATATTGGTGTGATCGATCCAGATTAAGCGTCTTCAGGAAACCTCAGATCTACCGCGAAGCCCAAATCAGAAAGTATCAGGGAGAAAAAGTCCCTAATTGGATGATTCCGAAGACTGACACCCTTGATGAACTTCTCTTCAAGGATGAACCTGAATAGGTGATAGGATCACTTTGGTATTCTTTTATCTTATTAGCTGATAGCTTTTTGTACTTGTAAATGTTTTCACTGTAATTGTAATTTTTCAACTTCCTTTGTAATCTTGTATTTACGAAGTGATGAAAAGTTTTTGTAAAGTACTTTACTCCATCAGTACTAAAAAAGATCCCTGAAAACAGTAAATGAGACACGTATTTATGAGTCCTCTTTATCCTTATGGTTTTAACTTAGCAAACTTCTTTTATGGTTTTGTCATCATCAAATAGGGGGAGATTGTTGATCCAAACCCTTCAGTGATTTGATGATAACCCTTAGAATTACTTAGTGAAAATTGTAAGTAAACAATATGTATTAATGTTTTTCCATCTATGAAAATATACTAAGTCTGTTTAGTATCGATGATGGGAAACATCTGTTCTTTAATTTAGGCTTCACCGATGAATGTATATCTGTGAGACTTGAGCCTGTTCAGTCTTGCTGATGATCGTTGAATGCTCATCGTGTAATTCTTTGCTTATGATCCCTGAAGACAAGATTCGCGACAACAGAGTTCAAAGCTGAAATCGAAGACCAATGTTAGGGCAGGTTTTAATGTTGATTTAGAGTTCAAGGGTTGTTTTGTATTAATTCATTTTGAGCTTTATTAGTGAATGGGCCGTGGGCTTGTTAACCACGGGCCCATAGTATTTAATGTAAGATTAGCTTGGAAAAACAAGCTAATCATCTCTTTAGCTTTCTATTCGTATTGTAAACATTCTCTCTGAAAGTTAATGAAAGGGATGACAGTTGGAAATCATTGTTCTTATTGATTATCATTACGATTTCTATATTGTTGCACGGATCTAGATTTTACAATTGGTATCAGAGCATACAGACGGATTCGATTCAAAGCTTCATTCATCAATTTCTGGTTAGTTTGACTTTTACCCGTCTGACTATTCTTGAATTCTTGAATATTTGATTCAGTCGAAATTGGTTGTTTTTGCTTATTGGGTTGTGTTAGCATTATCGTTATATGTGTTTCTGCAAATTTTCATATCCTAATTCATTCGTTTGATTGGTCAATTTAGCAATTTAAGATCAAAGTTTTTGGTAGTGTTCTTCAACAAAAATCGAATTTTTACCATCAAAACATGTTCTTTTTGCTTAGAAATCGATTGGGTTAGTGTTAGTTTTGGGTTTGGTATTGTTTCTAATCTTTCAGGAACAATTTTGAGTAACCCTAGTTGAGAAAATGATCGAACTGAGTAAACAGCCGCAGTGTCCGGACAAACCCAGCCGCAGTTTCCGGACAAGTTCATTTTGTCCGGACGTTTGTGGTTCCATCCGGATTCTTCCAATTTTTCCGGACAACCAGTTTCTTCCGGGTAAGTCATCCATCCGGGTAAGTATCTTATAATCTCAAACCTATCCGGGTAATATTGTTCCGGATAACTCAAAGTATCCGGAAATCAATTTTATCTGGAAATTCATTTTTTACCCGGAAACTTCGTGGTATCCGGAAACTGCACAGTATCCGGAAACTCCATCGTACCCGGAAAACTTAATACTGTCCGGAATCCACAGCATCCGGTAAGCTTCTGTTTGAATTGTTATCTATCCGGTAACTTAAGACCATCAGGTAACCTTGGTTATCCGAACAACTCAAGTTATCCGGACTCCCTTGCTTATCCGGACAACTCTGCATAATTGAACTGTTTTCTTCAATTCTGATCCGGACACTTCCAGATCAGATCACTTATTTGGATTCCTATCCAGTAAGCTAAGTTATTCTCGTGATGCTCTCGCAATTGGCACTGACAACAAGCCACCGTGTCTCTATCCGAACGAGTACAGCCAATGGCGAGATAGGTTTATGATCTTCATAGAGTCTAAGGACAACTATGAGTACATCAATAGAGCCCTGGATAATGGCCCAATTGACAAACTGATGAAGGAAATAGCTGCAACTGCAACTGCACTAGCTCGACGTGAGGAAAAGACTCTGGCTGAAATGACAAATTTTGAAAGAGGCATGACTGAAGGTGAAAATCATGCAAAGAGATATCTGATTCAAGCTCTTCCTAATTCCATCTACACAGCCATAGATAGTTACAAAGAGACGGCTAAGGGCATGTGGGACCAAGTAGCCAGAATGATGCGTGGGAGCGTTGTAGGAAATCAGCTGAAGATAAATAGCGCGATAACGAAGTTCGATGGGTTCAAGCAGCGCAACGGTGAATCCCTCACCCAGACCAATGAATGGTTTTGCCTACTTCTCAATGAACTGAACAAGAACAAGATTGTTCGTTCTAATACAGAAAATGCGCTCAAGTTTCTCAACAATCTGCTACCTGAATGGAAGGTGTTTGCTTCTCATGTCAAGCACAACAATTTGATTGAGAATATCAGCATCAACGACCTGTATGAGGCACTTCTTCAAGACGAAGATGAAGTGAATGAGCTCCTAGGCGAAAAAAAGACTGAACCAAAGCCATCTGCTGATCCTATTGCTCTCATTTCCTCAAAGCAAGGAAAATCATCGGGAAGTCACTCCAGACGTGCTCCAAAGCAAAGTTCTTCTGAGTCAGAAGATGAAGATAAGCAAGACGACGATTCTGATGATGAAAAGGTTGTCGAATTCAAAAAAGCCATAGCTTTGCTTACCAAATCCTTCGAACAACAAAGGTACTACAAGAAGCCCTCATCCAATAGTCAGCGCTACTCCACCTCCTCCAACAAGCGCCATGACTACAACGATTGATACGAAGGAAAGAAGAAGGTCAGTGAGCACGACAAGGCTGAGAAGAAGGGAAAGACAGAGAAAGAAGAAGGGAAGAAGAGAGATGAACCCGTAAAGTGTTACAACTGCGGGAAACTTGGTCATTTTGCGAAGGATTGTCGCCAGCCAACAGTAAAGAACTCTCACTACTATGAGGCCAAGATTGCATTGTCTCGTCAGAAGGAGGCTGGAGAAGCTATGTTTGCTGAAAACGACTACTGGTTGGAAAGATCTGATGATGAAGGCAATTTTGATGCTGCTGATGCCTTCATGGGATATCACTCCTCCGCCGAAGAAGAAACGGCTCCTACAAGTCAGGTATGTGATTCTTGCCAACCCGAATTCTTGAATAAAATGCAAGCATTTATTGATCGGGCAAATTCCTTCCAGGCCACCTCTAAACAACAAAAGCTTGAAATTAGGTCACTAAATGAAAAGCTTGATGTTCAAATGAGAAAAACAGAGAAATATAAGTCTGATTGTGCTAATTTAACTGATAAATGCAAAATTTTGTCATTAGCACCTAAAGACTTAAGAGCCAAATTATCTGATCTTCAGCGTCAGTTTGATCAGTGCATGAATGAGAAAGAAGAAATTGTTTATCAATGTTCTTCTCTTCAAATTCAGCACAAAGAGTTTGTTACTAAAATTCTTGACCTCGAAACCAAACTCCACAAAAGGGGTCAAACTGATCAAACCATTTTTTTGAACAAACCCAAAGAGTTCACGTACTTCAACAAAGAGTGGGGAATCGGATATGATAACCCACACTACTTACAAAAGGGAAGATATCAAGTTCCAACCCTATATGATTTTGCTTGCTATGGGTTAGATAAAAAGTACCCAGAATACGCAATCTAATGGACTGGTCCTCTTGAACCAGAAAAGGAGGAGGAAACCGAGGAACATAAACGCACACAAAAATGAGGAATTCAACTTCCATTTTGTTATGAACCTTTAAACTACTCGTATCAAAAGGACAAAAAGTACCTTTCCAATGACTACTTCGACCCCTACAAGGTAGCTACACCCAAGGATTCCTCCAAAAAGGATGAGGATCTAGCACCTGCAACCAAGATTGAGACGGATGAGTTTAAACTCTATGTTCCCCCTCTCATCTTGGAAGCAAAGATTGTCGAGTTGGAGGAGTCGTTTGAGAAAGAAAGGTCTAATTTTCAAAACGAAAAGAAAGTGCTAATCTATGAGATTGAGAAACTGAAATCTGAGAAATCCGACGGTGTGTCAAGTGAGGAAAAGGAAAAATTTCAGTGGGAAATCAATACGCTCTCCTCAAAACTCTCTGAAATGACAAGAGAAACGATGAAAAAGCATATGATAAATAGTCAACTCCAAGTGCAGCTTGACTTGCTCCAAACTGCGAAGCAATTTTCACCTGAACTTTCCTCTAACTTTTCTGACACATCCTCGTGTAAAGCCTTTATAGGAAATATCTCTTTGCAAGAAAATGAAGTTTCTCAAGATGAGTGTGTTAAAAGGAATTTAAATTCTGATTTTTCATACGCTTCCACACCGAATTCCCCAAAGCACACAACCGAAAGCACAAAGTGTTCCTCGCCTTCCTCACCTGATCCTAGTCCAGTACTTCCCAAGATAGATTTTTCAGAGTGCATGAACTCCGAAGGTAACTGTGACGAAGAGTTTGATTCGTTTCCCTTTGACAAACCTCTTCCAAGTCACACTGATTTTTTATCCCCCGTGGTCAATCATCCGGTTAATTCTTTAAAAGAAAGTTGTTCTCAAACAAAGGCCTCAGCGGTGATCAAGATTTCCCAGTCAAAACCAACCTCGAAACCTGTTTCCAAAAGGCGATCACAGCCAAGGCAAGCGACCGGACTATTGACTGCCAACACTACTATTTCTCCAAGTCAACCTGATTTTTTGTCTCCAGTGGTTAATCGTCCGGTCAATTTTCGAAAGGGCGACTGTTCTCAACCCAAGATTCCGGCTGTGATCAAGATTCTTAAAAATGTTTCCAATTCTCAAAAACAGTCACAGCCGAAGCAAAAGACCGAACGACCGACCACTAAGACCCCTGTTTCCTCAAAAGTCACTGATCATATTATCCCTGCTGTTTCAGATAAAAATGGTCGCGCTAATAAAGAAACACCAAAGTGGCTAAAGAGGGAATCTGTCAAGAATGATGCGTCAAAGTCTTCCCCACCTGTTTTCAATTCTAGAATAGACAAGGACAATTATGCTTGGAATCATTGGAACCATTTTGATGTTTCTTTTCCCGTTAAAGTTAACTCTCTCAATCAATTGATTCAGTTATCGCATGATTGTTTATGTTGTTCTAATTGTGGTTGGAATGATTTTGATGATATTCATAATAATGATTGGTATGCGCCTTACTTTGTTGGTAACCTATTTCATACGCGCAACCCCCATAATAATAAGCAACAACACCATTTCAAAAGGGGTACCAATCAAAAGGTTAAATCACAGCAGGAGACTCACCCCATTCCTACACGAGTTGCTCCTACTGAGGGTTAAACCGGCACCCAGGTGGAAAGCTGCTACAAAACCTGTTCCTCCAAAAGGTGTACACTCTGCACCTAAGAGGAAACAAGTGCCAAAACCAGTTCCCTCTAACAGTGTAAATCTTACACCTAAGGGGAAAGCTGGAACAAAGCAAGCTTCCCCAAACGGTGCCAAACCTAACCCTCCAGGACACAAACAAATTTAGGTACCTAAACAACACTAATCTTGTTTTGCAGCACGGTCATGTGTGGTACTTAGACTCCGGATGCTCCAAGCACATGACCGGAAGGAGGGAGCTTCTCGCGAACTACAAAGAAGAATACGGCGGACACGTGAGATTTGGGAATAACGAGAAGTCGCCGATCGTGGGCTACGGCGACATTGTACAAGACAAGATAACAATCAAGAAGGTATCCCACGTCGTATGATTAGGACACAACCTCTTCAGCATCGGTCAATTCTGCGACAAGGATCTCGAGGTCAGCTTTAAAGCCACAAGGTGTAGAATCCTCAACAACGACGGAGAAGAGCTACTGGTTGGGACTCGAAAGACCAATCTCTACACCATTGACCTCGCAGCACTCAAATCCGACAAACCTGTCTGCCTCTTATCAAAAGCCGACTCTGGTCAAGTTTGGCTCTGGCATAGATGTCTTTCGCACCTCAACTTCAGAAGTATCAATCAACTGGTGCTAGGCAAACACGTCAGAGGCGTGCCCCAACTTCCGTTCGTGAAGGATCGTCTCTGTGGGGCATGCGAAAAGGGAAAGATGAAGCGCGCAACACATCCGCCGAAGGCAACTCCGAGCACGTCCCGGACCCTCAAAATCATTCATATGGACTTGTGTGGTCCAATGCGTGTTCCGAGCATCAATAAGCGCAAATACGTGCTTGTGATGGTGGACGACTACTCACGCTACACTTGGGTGATGTTCTTACGCTCAAAGGACGAAACTCCGGAGCTCATTATTGATCATCTGAAGACTGTCCAGAAGAACAAGCTTCAACACGTTCAGTCCATCAGAACTGAGAACGGGGGGGAGTTCAAGAATCAAAAGGTGGATGACTATCTGAATTCAGTGGGCATCACACACACCTTCTCTGCTGCACGCACTCCTCAGCAAAACGGAGTGGTGGAAAGACGGAACCGTACTCTCGTTGAAGCTACCCGCACAATGCTTTCCCAAGTAAATCTACCGCTATATCTCTGGGCTGAAGCGGTGTCTACGGCATGCTACACGCAAAACCGCTCTATCCTTCTTAAGCGGTTCAACGAGATCATGAATAATCACGTTCCAACCATCGGCTACTTTCACGCTTTTGGGTGCACTTGCTATGTGCTGAACGACAAGGATGATCTTGGGAAATTCAGCCCCAAGGCGGACGAAGGAGTTTTTATTGGATACTCCATGCAGGCTAAGGCGTATCACATTTACAACAAACGGACCAAAACCGTTGTTGAAAGCATAAACGTGACATTCGACGAAGCCGCAGATTTGGCTTCTGAACAACTCAGTTCAGAACCCGATTTAACTGGAGTGCTAGCTTCCGGACCCTCGAGTTCGGGATCTGCACAAGCTACATTAAATCCGAATCATGCATCTTCATCGAATGCTGACTCTTCTGATTTAGATTTACTGTTTCAATATTTCTATGATGACATACTTAACTCTTCTGCTCCTGTCTCAGCGCAACCGCGACTTGAAGTTGCTCGCAATGAGGATTCGGCCGCCCTATCCGGTTCGCCTCCTTCTACGAGTACGCCGTCAACATCTATAGAGACAGCTCAACCGTCATCATCAGATACGCACGCACCAGGTACGGTAACCCCCCAGAGGAACCCATACTCTCGGAGATCGCTCCTACTGATTCGTCATCTGCTACAATCGATGCTCAACCTCTGAACTCCTCGGAACTAGAAGTTGTTCAACCATCGACGAATCCTCCCCCACTTCTTCCAAGAAACACGACTGCTACTCTTGAACAAGTTCAAGACCTTCCATCAGGTTCATACGTGGATCCGAACACATCTCACTCTACCCAGCAACCGCTTCCTCACTCCACCAAATGGACGAAGGCCCATCCCGTATATCAGATCATCGGTGATCCCTCAACTACTGTTCATACACGAGGCGCTTCCAAAAACTTCTGTCTATTTTCCGGCTTGTTGAGCAAGATTGAGCCGACGAACGTACACGAAGCGCTCCAAGATCCAGACTAGATCATCGCCATGCAATAAGAGCTAAATCAATTCGAGGCTCTAAAGGTATGGTGACTGGTTCCACGTCCTAAGCACAAGACGGTAATCAGTACCAAATGGATCTTCAAAAATAAAAAGGACGAAGATGGTATCGTTGTTCACAACAAGGCGCGTCTTGTGGCCAAAGGGTACCGACAACAAGAGGGGATCGACTATGTTGAGACCTATGCTCCGGTCGCACGCATTGAGGCAATCCGTATGTTTCTCGCTTATGCAGCGCACAAGAACTTCACAGTCTTCCAAATGGATGTGAAGACAGCCTTTCTTTACGGATACCTCCAAGAAGAAGTTTACGTGTCGCAACCCGACGGATTTGTGGATGACTCGAAGCCTGATCATGTATATATCTTAGACAAGGCACTATACGGCTTAAAGCAAGCTCCGCGAGCATGGTACAACACACTATCAAAGTTCTTGTTAGAAGCCGAGTTTACTCGAGGTACAATTGATTCCACACTGTTTATCAAGAACGAAAAGGGCCACATAATTCTAGTCCAGGTATATGTCGATGACATCATTTTCGGTTCTATTAGTCCTTTATATGCAAAGAACTTTGCCACTCTCATGGGAATTTTTTTTAAAATGAGTATGCTGTGTGAGATGAACTTTTTCCTTGGTCTTCAAGTTAAACAACTGTCGACAGGAATTTTCATAAACAAGTCCAAATACATTCGGGATATTCTTCGGAAATTCCAATTGGACCAGTCCTCACCAATGAAAACTCCCATGGCAACCAATACAAAGCTTGACGCCGATCCTAACGGAAAGGCTGTAAACGCCAAATTGTATCGGGGAATAATCGGTTCTTTAATGTACCTCACTGCCAGTAGACCGGACATCATGTTTTCGACATTTCTTTGCGCCCGTTATCAGTCAAACCCTAAAGAGTTTCATTACAATGCTGTTAAACGAATTTTTCGTTATTTACGTGGTACTGCTGATCTTGGCCTTTGGTACCCGAAAGAGACAGGTTTTGGCCTATCCGCTTACTCTGATGTGGATCACGCGGGATGCATGTTGGACCGCAAGAGCACCTCGGGACACATTCAGTTCTTGGGAGATAGACTGGTAAGTTGGGCTTCGAAAAAACAACAATGTGTTTCAACATCAACTACTGAGGCGGAGTATGTAGCCGCCGCAAGTTGCTGTTCCCAAGTAATCTGGATGAGGACGCAACTCAAAGACTATGGCTTTACGTATGTCAAAGTCCCGATCTACTGTGACTCGAAGAGCGCAATTGCCATATCAAGCAACCCGGTCCAATACACCAAGACGAAGCACATCGACGTTCGGTATAATTTTATTAAGGATCATGTCGAAAGAGGTACAGTCGAACTCTACTTCGTAAATACTGAGCATCAGTTAGCAGACCTATTTACCAAAGCCTTGGACGAAAAACGTTTCAAATTTCTTGTGTTCAAGCTAGGTATGCTAAATCTGAAGACTTAATCTGAATGTGTGCCTCTTATAAGTTCCATACATCTACGAGCAACTGTATACTCATCATCCGGTGTTCTCACTCCTGATGACTGAGCATACACATTCTCGCACATGTATTCTACTTGTCTTAGCTACTCATTTAGACCATTGTCTCTGTATTTATTAGGTAGATTTCGTGTATTTTCCTTTCTTCGTGTGTTTCTATTATTTCATACTGTCGTCTGATTTCCGTTTACTATCTCTGTGCTTTCACCATATGCTCTTGTGTTCAGGGGGAGCACCTTGCGGTATCAGGTAAGATCTCTCATACTTTGAGGGGGAGTTTCAAACACAGTTTTTCTATTAAATGTCAAAAGTTTTTGTGTGTGTGGGTACTCATGTGTGCATGTTATGGTCATCGTTTGAGGGGGAGCGGCACAGGTGTTTTTCTTGACAAGTCTAAAAGTTTTTGTGTGTCGGACTCCTCCACTACACTCTACTACACTATCCGAGGGGGAGCGATAAATCCCCATGCTCAGTTTGAAGGGGAGCGAGAAAAAGTTCTCTTCCAGTTCAAATTCTTGAAAATCTTCACAGAACAGGACTGTTCAGAGTTATCCCGAAACCTCTAGTATCCGGACAACTCTCGCATCCGGACCGGGTAGATATCCGGGTCGGCTAAGTACCCGGACTCCACCCGGGTATATATTGGTATCCGGGATTCTCATACTTCACTTATCCGGATATCGCAAAAACCCTAAACCCTCTTCTCTCTCTCTCGCACACGGACTCCTCTCACGTAGACGATTCACGGTGTTTTTAGTCCCCATCTTCAGGTATGTTACTCATTTCTCCATCTCGATCACATTTCATCTACTTTTGCACACATCGCACCTCACAACGAGACCTGATTTGGTCGATCCAACAGTGACCGAAACCTCTTAAGGGTTTCTCGTCATTTAGGACCACTGGGTGCGCATTGAGAGTTGTCAATGCTCCCATAAGCTGATATTCGACTCTCAATAACCTGTACAAGTGATTGGGATCCCCTGTTTGCAAAAATGATCGATTGAGTCTTCGTCCGGACACATTCGTCGTGTCCGGACACCTTCAACACCATGATGATCCATCCGGACAATACCATCACCCGGATACCTAGTTGTCCGGAAACCTTAGGGTTTCCGTTAAGTTCAACTACCGGGTAGTTTGGTGTCCGGCCTCTACAATTATCCGGAAAAATCGTGTATCTGAGAACCTATATCCGGGTTAATCAATCTTATCCGGACTCTCTTGTTATCCGGAATCTATTGTCGAAGGAACCTCGTGTCCGGATTGTTCATCTTTATCCGGATACTCCCATCCCATCCGGTAACTAATGTTATCCGGATAGTATGGGTTATCCGGACAGTTTGGTGTCCGGACACTTTGTCATCCGGAAACCTTCTCTTATCCGGTTTCTTTGGTTCTTTCACTCCCTTTGTCCGGATACCCCTGCTGTATCCATTTCAGTACCTGTTTTGTCACTGCCAGTCCTCGATCTGTCTCACATTGAGCCAATCACAGCAAAGGTATGCGCCGACACTTGTTCATCTGTCCCAATTTCTAACTGTGTATTAATTTTACAGATTATCTATGGCGGATCAACAGCAACCTCTTCCCGGACAACATGGAGACCCACAACCACCTCCTCAAGAGCAAATACCTCAAGAGGAGGATATTATTGACGACGCAGCCGATGCTACCTTGGTTGACCCTGACCATGGTACTGAACTAGAGGCCAACAATCACCACCTGGACCCGACATTGTTCAGACCTTAACCACTTCATCGGGTGCTCCTAGACATTCTCATGAATCACCCTCTCCGTGAGGCCCTTACCAGCACAGCCGATGTCCTAGTCCTGTACGTTCTGCAGGTATGGCTCACCGCTCGAGTCGTCACAGCCGGTAACTCGCAGTCGATCACCGCTCAAATCGATAACCAACCTTTCATGCTCATACCGGACTCATTCCGCCGCCTGCTATCTCTTCCGGAGGCCACCACCAACAATCACGAACGGTACGATTCTGCCGTAAATGATGACACACTGTGCGCTCAAATCCGCGCACTTGGCTACAACCATGACCTCAACCGGCCGTCCGTATTCAATCGCAAGTACCTGGCTCCGATATGGTACACTCTCTTTACAATCCTAAACCGTTATCTTTCCTCGCGATGGATAGGCATAGATCAGTGCACCGACGACTTCCTTCGCCTAGTTCATGCTGTGTGCTATAACCGCCACATCGACTTCGCAATGATCATCTGGAGGGAGCTCATCACCGCTATTCGCCACATCGGAGGGTCCAAACAGAAGAAGTTTCTTCCGTATCCGCGTTTCCTTTTGCTTGCGGTGCGTCAACACATGGACGCGAATCCCGCCATTCCTCGCCTCCTGAACCATCCGGTATGTCCCCATCACCACTTACAGTTCATGGTTATACGCAATCCATTTGATGCGGTAGCTATGCCCATCCCTGAACCACTACTAGCCATTGCCGATCCCACTGCACCAGGGGTAGTAGCATACAGGGGAGCGTTAGGAAATCCCATGGTCCACCCAGAGCCGGAGGGACCTGCCCAGGGACTTAGACTCGAGAGACGTGAGGGTCCGAGAGTAAGAGGTGGAAGGGCCCGACAAGCAGGTGTTGTTGGGCGGGGAACGTTAGTTGTGAGAGGAAGGGGAACGAGAGTAGGTGGTGCAGTGGAATCGCAACACGGTTCTAGCCAACCCCAATCTAGACCCGCTCTTCATCGTTCGACCGAACCATATGTTACTGAACCCCCTTCCCCATCACACCATGTTGAAGACGTGGTTTCTTACTCCACGGACTCTGATACCGACCGTTCTATACGCCTGAAACACATACCTCACGGTATCGGACCCAACCCAGATTATTACACTGGTTGAATCTCCTTTAACTCACCTCCACATACTGGAACCGAACCTATTAGGACATCTGAGGGAGAACAAGTAGAGGAGTTAGGACATGCGAGCCGGAGAGAACTGCGTTCAAAGTTGAACCAGGAAAGATTGAGCCGTAAAGATAACGAGGATCCTGAGCGAATCGAACCAAGCGACAGCCGGGTAGCCACATCTGCTATCCTGTCTCATGCGTTGGGACAGGGTATTGAAGAAGCCTCCGTGGACCCAGCGGAGCAATTGCACGACCCCCTTATCCACTCATCCGTCTCACAACAGACGGATGTTTCAATATTACACGGGGAACAAGCACAACTTCCACCGGCCTCTCATTCGGAGAGTGCTGGTGTTGAAATAAGAGACCAGCAACCCCCGGTCTCGACTTCATTTCGTGCACAATCGAGTCTAGTGCCTTTCGATATTGAACATTCTTCGGCTAGGACACTCGAAGCTGAGCAACACCAAGTCGAGACTCTTCGTGACTCGACCGGAACCACCGTAGTGTCTTCACCTCTTGGTGAAACACAAGGATCGGCGGGAAATCCTACCATAGCTAACATCACGCCAACTGTGAACATAGGTGGCTCTACCCCTGTGGTAGACGACTCAACGGGCAATCTAAGTGATCCCGGGGTTAATTTACCCGCCTTCGTGTCACCAGGGTCTCTGGACAGCACCCTTAAAGCCGTCCGCCAGGATATGGAGCAACAAATGCAGCAACATGTAGCCGCTGAACTTGCCAAAGCTATGCGTGCTATCAAAGGTAAAGGCCATCTCGTCGATACTGACACCGCCTCTGTACCTCCACCGATTCAACAGCAACCAATCTATTCGGTGGAGACCCTGAAGACGATGCTGTTGGCTCAACTGCTCCAGGAATCCGACACCACCGCATCTACCGAAGCAGACCTGATCTCTGTTCTCCGATCACAGGTCACTGCTCCGTCTTCATCCATTACCTCTCGCCTCGACTCCATCGACTCGACCCTCAACGAATACAACAAAGCGCTAACCACGCTGTCTGAGAGGGTCCGTTCACTAGAAGACACTTGTAAGAGTCAAGACGGCGGTCTCAAACGCAAGCACGATGACCAGGATGATCCTGATCATCGTGAGGGGGAGAAACGTCTATGCCAAACCGAGACCGCCCAGATCATGACTGCCGAAACTACAACAGTGGTTCAACAGGAAACCCCAACTGCGGCAACTTCATCAGAAGCACCCGAAGCCGAGTTGCCACTAGCAGATATGGTCATAGATATGGAGATTTCAGATGAATAAGACCCGGCGGTTGAAAAGACCGAGGGTTTAACACAGGAACTGGTCGATTTTGACTCGTCAGACAGACCGATACTGGACATGATAGATCCAGAGTGTGAGACCAACCTGGAGACCGAAGACGCATGGTACAAAAAAGCCGCCAGTGCCGTAAATCTCCAGGTAAATTTGGTCTTCCCTACTGATGAGGACGACAATATTGACTACGATCAGTTCCCGCTCCAAAATTTAAATGGAGCAACCCCCGTTCACTATACTTAACCCGCCGGAACATCATCAACAAGACCCGAGTCTACTACTTCCGATCTTCCGACAACTGCTCCTCCCACGACAGCTTCTGATCTTCCTCCCCCTCCTCAACAGCAACAAATCCGTTGGGAGAAAATCATGGTACTTATCCCTCACTTGGAGGAATCTTTGAAGAAGCTGTTCGTCCATAAGCTTCGCCCGATTGAGCCGACCTTCTGTCTGGGTATCTACAACCTTGACCCAGAATTTCAACGCCGATATATCAGCACAATGCAGCGGTGTCTTCCAGTCAACCAGGTCAGAACCAAACTTCGAATCATAGAGGTAATTAGTATCTATTCAAGACGTATTATGAGGATCGTCTACCCAGTTTTCATTGTTCGACGTGAATATGGGAACGAATGGAAATTTTCAGAAGCTGATTTCAAGAACCTCCGACCACTCGACTTTCTAGTTATTCTGAAAGACTTACGTACAAGAACCATCCGACCGCTAGAGATTACAAAGGCCCTCAGAGCTGTTCGTCGATACCTGGTCTGCACCATCATGATGTCTTATCTAAGGAACTTCCAAATGGCTATCGAGAACAAGGCGAAAAAGGTAAATCTGATCAAGCCGAATCTGAAAGCACCTGAGTTAAACATGTATCCCGAGAACGCTATGCTTCTGGAACCAGAATTTGGGATTGTTTACCTCAATGAGCAAAAGGAGAAGAAATTCATGCGTTTCAGTCAGGTAGACAGATTTTGTGACGGCACGCCTCTAAAGGTCAGAGATGTTCTTCGAAAGATTATTCAGCACGAGTCTGAAAATCCAATGTATTCTTATGTTCCTAATCCGAATGAAGTAACTGCTCGGAATGCCTTGGAAATGATTGAAGAACGCATCGACTATCGTCGCGCCATCAGATTGTTCGAGGTACACTTTGCGCTCCGCAAAAGATATGTCTTCAACTGGAGAGATCTAGAGCGCCAACTCGAACTTCAAATCAAAGGGGGAGATTGGTAGGGCAGGTTTTAATGTTGATTTAAAGTTCAAGGGTTGTTTTGTATTAATTCATTTTGAGCCTTATTAGTAAACGGGCCATGGGCTTGTTAACCACGGGCCCATAATATTTAATGTAAGATTAGCTTGGAAAAACAAGCTAATCATCTCTTTAGCTTTCTATTCGTATTGTAAACATTCTCTCTGAAAGTTAATGAAAGGGATGACAGTTGGAAATCATTGTTCTTATTGATTATCATTACGATTTCTATATTGTTGCACGGATCTGGATTTTACAACCAAGCTGACAAATGAGTGACTAAGTCTACTAGTGACCTGATGCGGATATCAGCGAAGACAAGACTTGTCCAAATTACGCGATGTTTCAATAGAAGACTTCAGCAAGAGCTGACCTTTGTCACTCCCTGATAAATATCAACTCAGCAATCGCTGATCATGAAGCTTGTTCTACAAACAACATTTGTCTTATCCCCTTGAACGTTTTTGTATGATTTGTCAGATGGACATCCCTTTGTCTAGGATCGTACAAACCACTTGCCAACTACACTGTCCATCATGCGACCAAGAGCATGTTTGCCAAAGTCAAATTCATGCAACCAACCAGACGCTGACACGTGTAAAGTTGTACTGACATGCATTTAATGCATGCAGTATAAATAGAAGTTTAGCCTTCACTCTGATGTTCTTGCTCTTCTATCTCTATTCTCTTAGTGCCTTAACAAAAATTACTCTTAGTTTTCTTAACTCATTTCTATCTTTTCTAGTGCAAGAAATCTGTGTGATTCTCATAGTTTGTTTAGGATAGGTTTTACACTTAATCTTATTCCGCAACAAACTGTAAATGGTTTGATTATATCAATAAACAATTTTAAAGAAAAAAATCTTGTGTTTGTATTCAACCCCCCTTTCTACAAACTTGTATAACCCTTCGGGACCAACAATCTATGCTCCCCTTTCGAATATGAAGAAAAATATCTGATGCTCCTCCTTCAATCATAATCACACATTAACAACACTAAGAAAAAAGGAAAAATTTAAATACATTTTAAAAAATACAGAAACTTAAATATTTGAAACAAAATAATAGAAATTCAGTATGATAAAAATTTATATTTTTCGAGCAGGAATTTCATTCTTGATTGAAATATAAAAAAATTCAACTTATTGAATAAACATTATAGTCAAGATTTAAACATTCATATTCAACATGCCAAGCTTTGATATTAAAAATTTAAAACGTTTTTCATCTAAAGCTTTCGTAAACAAATTGGCAAGTTGAAATTATGTCGTCATAAAATATAATTCAATGGTACCTTTTTCGATGTGATCTTCTATGAAGTGATATCGGATGTCGATGTGTTTCGTCTTCGTATGTTGAAAAGGGTTAGCAGATATTGCAATTGAACACTTGCTATCACACTTCCATAAGTTGTGTCTTCATCCAAAGCACTTGGGAGCAACAGCTTGCCGCAGCAACATATTTCGCTTCATCGGCTGATGTTGACACACAATTCTGCTTCTTCGATGCCTAACTCACCAACTAATCTCCCAAGAACTGTATGTGTCTGGAAGTGCTCTTTCTGTCCCACAAGATACCACCATGATCCGCGCACGAATAAGCGGTCAACTCATACCCAGTGCCTTTTGGATACCAAAGGCCAAGGTAAGACGTTCCTTTCAGATATCTAAAAATTCGTTGGACAACTCCAAGGTTAGACTCTTTTAGTTTTGCCTGAAATCTAGCACAAAGACACGTGGCAAGCAAAATATTCGGACGACTTGTAGTTAAATACATCAAAGAACCGATCATACCTCTGTAGTTCCTAACATCTACATCCATACCATAAGAATCTGGATCAATCTTAGAACCTGGTGCCATCGGGGCATTGATTTACGTACAATTCTCTATCTTGAATTTCTTCATGATGTCGAAAATATACTTCGATTGATTAATGAAAATTCCCGTAGAGAATTGCTTGACTTGCGATCCGAGAAAGAAGTTAATCTCTCCCATCATGCTTATCTGAAATCTAGTCACCATCAGGTTAGAAAACCATGTACAGAGAGAAAGATTAGTCGAACCAAATATAATGTCATCAACGTAAATTTGTTATATCACATTGTTGTCGTTTGATGAAAAACGTTGTATCAATCTTACCTTTTCAGAATCCAGACTCGACTAGAAGTGTGGATAATACCTCATACCATGCGTAAAGGGCTTGTTTTAGACCATATAGCGCTTTATCCAAAATATAGACGTGATTCGGCTTGGTCTTGTCCATAAAGCCTTCCGGTTGTGCTATGTACACTTCTTTTTTCAAAATGCCATTCAAGAATGAAGTTTTCACGTCCATTTAAAAGACCATGAAATTCTTGAAAGCAACATATGCAAGGAACATCCAAATTGCTTCAATGCGAGCAACCGGTGCATACGTATTGTCATAATCAATATCCTCTTGTTGGCGGTATCCTTTCGTAACGAGTCTAGCTTTATTTCTGACAATGATGTCGTCTTTGTTGTTCTTATTCATGAACACCCATTTTGTACCAATGATACTTTTATCTTTCAGTCTGGGTACAAGTTTCCATACTTTCAGCGCTTCGAACTGGTTGAGCTCCTCTTGTATTTCAATTACCCAATCTAGATCTTCTAGTTGAGATATTGTTGTTGGTTCAATATCACTCAAGAAGGTCGCAAACATGCACTCATTAGCTGTTGCGACTCTTGTTTTTACTGATGAGGAAGGATCTCCGATGATCTGGTGTATGGGATGAGACCTCATCCATTTAGTAGAGTGTGGGTGTGGGGCATATGAATAGAGACATCAACCGGTTGAGATTCTGAAGGAATATCATATGCTTTATGTTGTAGATCTTCATAATTGTTCTCGTTCAATTGATTTTCTGTTACATTTTCAATAGAATGAGAATCTTCACTTGAAGATTTATTCACATGTGGTTGCGAGACTTCTTGTGTAGAGTTCTGTTATATAGATTATGTAACAGTTTCAGAAGTTATTGCATTTGGTTCAGTATTTTTTTGTGCAATGCAAGATTCATAATCTCGAACTGATGTGGATGCAACATCTTTCATGTTAAGAATGTTAGAAGGAGGATTGTAAGTACCAATACATTCGTCATAAAAATGTTCAAACAAAATATCTAGGTCAGATAAATGAGGTTCTGGACTTAGATGCCCAGAAGCTAATACTTCTGTAAGTGCGGGTCCTGAACTGTCTTGTTCAGAAGACAACTCTTTAGCTTCATCAAACTTTACATTTACACTTTCAATGATTGTCTTGGACTTCTTCAAGTAAATACTATACGATGCGGAAGAAAATGAATATCGGATGAAGATTCCATCATCAGCTTTCGGACTAAACTTGTTAAGATTGTCTTTGTCGTTCAGCACATAACATCTGCAGCCAAAAACATGAAAATATTTAATATTCAGTTTTCTATTATTTATTATTTCGTATGGAGTTTTACCAAACCGACGATTAATAATGGAACGATTAAGTGTATAACATGCAGTCGCCACAGCCTCTGTCCAGAGAAATATAGGCAGTTTAGAGTAAGATAGCATAGTATTCGCCGCTTAACAAACGTCCTATTGCGCCTTTCTACTACACCATTTTGTTGACGCGTTCTGGTAGCAGAAAATTGTTGAATAATCCTGTTTGATTGAAAGAAATCACCCAATACATTGTTTTTAAAATATGTGCCATTATTGAAAAAAACAATTTGAACTGACATCTGCAAGTTATTATGAACTATCTTGTATATAGAGATGATTAATTCTGGAGCTTCATTCTTTGAACGAAGAAAATTAACCCATGTATATCTTGAGTAATCATCTACAACAACCAAAACATATTTCTTTCCATTTATACTTTGTATCCGCGTCAACCCATATAAGTCAACATGTAGTAACTCCAGTACGCTTTTTGTACTCGGCTCATGTTTTGGCTTGTGGGGAACCCTCTTCATCTTCCCTTTTTCACATGCACCACACAGACGGTCTTTATCAACCTTCACCATCGGTGTTGATCCCGATATTACTCAACAATGATATAAATATCTATTAGTTCAAACAGATATGAATATGCGAAAGCGTTTTAACGAACTAAAGAGATATTCTAGGTAGAAAAACACACAGAATCAAATACGTGAATAATAATAACACAAGAGTTTTATCTCAAAGATTCACTTTGTATTGATTGATTAAGAACACCAAGAACACCGAAGGTATGAATAATATTCTTCTCTTATAGGTGTGTGTGTTGTGCAAAGTTAATAGAAGAGCTCAACATGAGCCTTCTATTTATACTATTCTACAGGGGACAAGCTTTAGACAAGAAGTACTAATGGTACAAAGACACGATCATGGATCTGCAACTGGTACAACGTTAATGTAGTGCGCCGTTTTCTGCTAAGGCTGTAACCTATCAGAGGTTGACACGTGGAGTTGGCAGGGCATGCCTTGTATGAATGATCTTCAGGATCTTCGTACAGCAGAGGCACGTGAGAGGCACGAGTGTTTTTGTCTTGAACTTCAGATAATCAAAGTCTTCTAAGTCTTCAATACCACAGAGGCTCTGTCAATGTTGACAGAGGCTCTGTGGCCTTGTCCTCTAGGAGTGTCTTCTGCAGAGTCTTCTCTCGGATCTTTATTCCATTAAATCCTTGTCTAGTGTCAGTGGTGGTGCCATAGGGGTTTTCATAGCTGAACTCTGAGTTAAATCGAATTTCTTCAGCATATCTTTAGCATACTTTCCCTGATTAATGAAAGTTCCTTTTTCATTTTTTTATCTGAAGACCAAGGAAATATGTTAGCTCACCCATCATGCTCATTTTATACTCTTCTTTCATTCTATCAGCGAAACGAGTACAAAGGTCAGGGTTAGTAGAACCAAATATAATGTCATCAACGTATATCTGAACAAGAATAATATGACCTTTTACTTTCCTGAAGAATAGAGTCTTATCGATTTTACCACGCTCAAATTTTTCAATATGGAGATAAGTAGATAGAGTGTCATACCATGCACGAGGAGCTTGCTTTAAGCCATAAAGTGCCTTATCCAGTTTATAAACATAACCTGGACACTTAGGATCTGAGAATCCTGGAGGTTGTTCCACAGAGACTTCTTCATTCAGCTTTCCATTTAGAAACGCTGATTTAACATCCATCTGATATACTTTGAAGTCTTTGTGTACATTGTATGCTAAGAATAGACGAATAGATTATAGTCTTGCTACAGGAGCAAATGTTTCGTCGTAATCTATGCCTTCCTCTTGTCTGTATCCCTGAGCAACAAGTCGAGCTTTATTGCGGGTGACAGTTCCATGTTCATCCAACTTGTTACGATAGACCCATTTAGTGCCTATCACTGTCTTGTCAGTTGGTCTTCGAACAAGTTTCCAAACTTTGTTTCTTTCGAATTCAGTCAGCTCTTCTTGCATAGCGCTGACCCAGTTTGGATCTTTGAGGGCATCATCTACTTTCTTTGGTTCAATCAGAGAAATAAAGTTAACAAATAAACAAATATTACCTGCACTTCGTCGAGTCTGAACACCAGCGTTTGGATCACCAAGAATTTGATTAATTGGGTGATTTACAGTCCATCGCTGAGCAGGAGCATAAGTCGCTGACACAAATTGAACTGGATGAGCTGAAGATGAAGCTTCAGGAACTTCTGGAATATCAGCCAAGAGGGGAGTAGGTGCCGATGTCATTTCCTTCACTGATTGCTGAGAAGTAGATGGAATGTCTGAGACATTTGGTACAGAAGCAGGTATAGTGTTTAAAGGAACAGCTGAGACCCATGATGTTTCAGCTTCACTATTCTGCATGTTTGGAATGATAGTAGGACTATCATCTTCAACTATATGAGTATGAGGAGTGGGAATATCTTCTGAATCACCAAGATGAGAAAACATCCATTGATTCAGTTCTTCAGTATCAGCGGACGGTTTAGAGTTCGCTGAACGGGATTCGTCAAACGTGACGTGAATAGTTTCTTCAACAGTTTGTCTTCTTCGATTGAAGACTCTGAAGGCTTTGGAAATTGAAGAATATCTAAGAAAGATTCCATCATCAGCCTTAGGATCAAACTTTCCAAGGGCATCTCTGTTGTTCAGTATGAAACACTGACATCCAAAGATGTGAAGAAAGCTAATTGAAGGCTTTCTCCCATGAAAAAGTTCATAGGCTGTCTTATTGAATCTTTTAACTATCAGCGACCTATTTTGCGTAAAACAAGCAGTGTTGACGGCTTCTGCCCAAAACTGAGTAGGCAGGTGAGAATCGCTGAGCATTGAACGTGCAGCTTCAATATTTGTTCTATTTTTTCTTTCAGCGACCCCGTTTTGTTGCGGTGTTCTCACTGAAGAAAAGTTGTGAGAAATACCCTTACTCTCAAAGAAGGAATCAAGATAACTGTTTTTGAATTCAGTCCCATGATCACTCCTTATTGAGCGAACGGTCAAGTTGTTCAGGGTCTCCATCTTCCGAACAAAGGTGATGAGTTCTTCAGGGGTGTCACTCTTAGAACGGAGAAACATAACCCATGCATAGCGAGAGAATTCATCAACTATGACCAGTGTATATTTCTTTCCAGCGATGGATTGTTTGTTAACAGGGCCAAACAAATCCATATGGAGAAGTTGTAGAGGAGATGACACTGAGGAGACTTGCTTTGGTCTGCTTGCCTTTCTCACATGCTGAACATAAGGACTCTTTGGCGTATGAGTGCTGAGGTAGACCAGTGACTAACTCTTTTGAAGAAAGAGTGTTCAGTGTCTTGAAGTTTAGATGAGAGAGCCTCTTATGCCATAGCTAGTTGACATCAGATGAGGCTTTTGAGAAGAAACAGGAGTTCTCAGTGGTTGTTGAGTCCATGTTTATTACATAAACATTTTCCAAACGATAACCGCTGAGAGCTATCTTCTCCTTTTTGTCAGCGACAAAGCAGGATTCCTTAGTAAAGATTACTTTGTTGTCCTTGTCGCAAAGCTGACTGATGCTTAGAAGATTATGCTTCAGCCCTTCAACATATGCGACTCTTCTGAATGTTGTTGTACCATTTGAGAGTACACCAAACCCTCGGGTATGTCCTTTTCCATTTCCACCGAAAGTTACAGAGGGACCCTTCTCTTCTTTGTATTCAGCTAGCAGGCTTTACTTTCCAGTCATGTGTCTAGAGCATCCGCTATTGAGATACCAGATACCCTTCTTAACCTGCATTACAAAGGAAGATTAGTTTTTCTTGGGTACCCACTTAACCATGTGTACACATTTGTCAGAGGAAGTAGTTGGAATGGAAGGTTTAGCAGTCTTCGCAGCATTTGAAGATTCAGCTTTGTCAGTCTTCACTTTGGTTAATTTCTTAACCTCAGGGGTCTTCTTTGCCTTGGGGGCAATGATCTTCACCTTAGCTATCTTTTCAGCTTTGGTGGCTGTGGGGCACTTACAAGCAATATGATCAGTAAGTCCACAGTGATAACATTTCCTATAACTAAAAATAGTTCTAGGACCATTTGAATCCTGAGCTTTAGATTTTGAATTAGAAGGACCAGCACCAAATAAGCTATTGGTTTTTGAAATGGGAGGAACATTTAGTTCTTCGGATTTCTTACCAAAGACATCCATTCTGATTCTAGGAGTAGATCGCTGAATAGATCCACGCTGAGTAGATCCAGAGATCTGATTCCTTGATCCAGAGGGATAGGTCACTGAAGCTTTAGAAGCATTCAGCTTAGGTATACAGATACCCTTCTGAGGATTTTGGTTAAAAGCAATTCCTTTACCTTTATCTTTAAAGACAGAGGTAGGTTTTGGATAAACCATTTCCTCTTTACCTTTTGAAGAGGTAGAAATTTCCTCAGGGATAGGCGGTTGAGAAGAGGAACACTGAGAGGATGAAGTATCAGCGACTGAGGATACGAAAGTTCCAAATAAGAGCATAGAACGATCAGTGGTTGGTTCTAAAGTATCAGCTTTGTAACCAAGATCACGTTTATCACTCAGGGGAATCTGAGACTTAATTATCTCAGTGATATTTGTTGAGCAATTATACCATACATCAACAGTAGCTTTTTCAGCATTTAATGCAGCGATAGCTTCTTTGCGCTCGATTTTAACTAGCTGATTTAAGTGCACTTGATCTTTAAAATCTTCTTCAATTTTAGAAAGATTTTCTATTTGAAGGTGACAGTTTTTAAGCTGTTCAGCGAGATCAAGGTTTTGATTTTCAACTACAGTTTTGTCATTCATGGCTTCATATAAACTTCTAGTCAAGAGATCGATCTTTCGAAGACTATCAGCTTCATCAATATTTGCAATATTGGTAAAGAAGGAAGGTGATACCTGAGTAGCAGAGGTTGAAGTAGAGGGAATGTCAGAATTTTCTTCCTCATCTTCAAGTTTGGCCATAAGACAAAGATTGGCTTCATCATCTTCAGAGTCAGATGTTTCTTCCTCATCAGAGTCAGCCCAATCATAGTCAGCCATCAGGCCTTTGCCTTTCTTCTTAAAGCTTTTCAGCTTCGCATACATTTCTTTCAGCTTGGCGTATTTGTCATCTCTATTCCTGGGAATAAAGTTTTTCTTGGGAAACACTGAGTTTCTCGAAACTTTCTTTGACCTGCACTCGTTACCGAAATGTCCTATCTTTTCACAGTTAAAACAAGTAGCAGTAGTCTTATCAACAGGAGCTGATGATCTTGGCTTGTCAGTAATGGAAAGAGGTTTATTCTTTCTGAACATTTTCTTTTTGGCGAATCTCTTGAACTTTTTAGTGAGGAGAGCCAAAGATTCATCATCATCTGAAGAGTCAGAATCTGATGACCTTTTAGAGTTACTCTCTAACTCAGTGATAGAGACCGAGGGTCGCTGAGTGGAAGGTTCCTCTGAGATTAAAGCAACAGGGGTGCTTTTAGAATCTTTTACAAGATTCTTCTTAAGATGACTCGATTGCTCATGATTCAGCATCGTGCCATATAAGGTAGAAAGGGTCATTGATCTTAGATCCTTTGACAGCTTGAGACACATAGAATAACTGTCCCAGCTTTCAGGTAAACATTCTAAAAACTTTGTCAGCACTTCAAAGTTAGAATATTCCTTACCAACAGTTTTCAGATCTATTATTAAACAGTTAAAACGTTGGTGTACTTCAGAGAGAGATTCATTCTTACCATAAATGAAGCTTTCATACTGTCTTACCAGGTTGATCTTTCGAGAGTCTTGGACTTCAGAAGTACCTTCATACTGAATACAGATTGTGTCCCACATAGCTTTTGAAGTTTTCAGGTTCATGACGGAATGGTAGACTTCGTCAGGAAGAGCCATGGAGAGTATGGATCTGGCTTTGGTGTCGATAGCCACTTTCTTCTTATCTTCATCAGTCCACATATGAACTTCCTTGGGTATTATCCTTTCTGGAATAGCAGGTCTATTCTCAGCGGCTGGAACTGCCGCCTCAATTCTTACAGGAATATATGGGCCGTTTTCAAGATAATAAGGCATAGTAGGGTCTACACCTTCTAAGAAGAGAATCATCCTATTTTTCCATAGATTAAAATTATCTCTGGAGAATCTAGGGGGTTTTGCAAGAGAACCATTATCAATATAGTTTGTGTTTGTGTTGGTAGCCATTTTCAGAAATAGCAAGGAAGAGAAATCTTAGTATAGATCAGATCTTGTTTATTAGATTAAACAAATCTGCTCTGATACCACTTGTTGGTCCCGAAGGGCTATACAAGTTTGTAGAAGGGGGGGGGGGGGTTGAATACAAACACACAGATTTTACTTTTCTAAATTGTTTATTGATAAATCATTAACAATTTACAGCTTGTTGCGGAAACAAGATTTTGGATAAACCTAAATCTAAACAAGTTGGAACACTAAGTTTCTTGCACTAAGAAAGAGAAGGAAATTACTAATAATAACCTATCTCAAGATATAAGAAGACGACTTGACCAGAGTTAGCAAGTACTTCAAAATGAAGTGAGGTCTTCTTCTTATATACTGCATGCATTTAATGCATGGCAGTTTATACATTACACGTGGCAGCAGCTGATTGGTTGTAGGATCTGACTTGAGTAGACAACCTTAGTAGCCGCATGGTGAACAGTGTAGTATCAGAGTAGTTGTACGATTTCAGACAATAAGGATGTTCCTTTCAGACATATCGTACGGAGTCGTGCAAGGGTGGTTAAGACAAAAGTACTTTGTACGGAGGACTTCATGATCAGCTTTCGTTGATTCAGCGCTCTATCATTCTATATCAGCGAATGATAAAGTTCAGCGATAGCTGAAGTCTTGTACTTGATACTTCACGTTGAGTGGACAAATCTGAGTCTTCGCTGATCCGCATCAGTTCATTAGGAGACTTGTCGCTGGTTCTTGAGCTTGATCTTCGACTTCATCGTAGAACCTATGTTGACGTGAAACTTGTCTTCAGGGATCATAAGTAAACAACTAACTTATCAGCGATCACCATAAGGACTGAACAGGCTCAGAGCATTATGCTGAACAGTTACGCTGAACAATATATGAGATCATCAGCGATCATCAACAAGACTGAACAGGCTCAGAGCTTGCTAAATGAACAGGGTTCGCTGAATGTCTAATCTAAAGAACGAGAGTTCCTATCAGCGGTACTGAAAACAGTCTTAGTACTTATCAGCGATAGTGAAACTCTTATCAATTGTTTACTTACAATTTTCACTAAGTAGAATGGAGAGGGTCATTATCAAATCACTGAGGGTTTGGATCAACAACATCTCTTCGCTTTGAAGTTTACTTCCAAATCTTTAAAATATGAACTGATTTATACTAAACATGTTGTATCCTAATCCTTCAGCATAATTAACCTTTTTAATCGTGATGTTGTCTTGGAGTACATCGCCATAACCCAAAATCGGTGAAAATTGATCGTTGCCAAATCTGACTCTTTCTCCATTCTTTTCCTTGTAATTAGTTAGAATCTTTTTCTCCTAGTCATATGTTTTGAGCACCATGAGTCTAAATACCATATTTGGCTCGTCTGCAAACAATCAATTTTAAGCAGTTTTGGGTACTCATTTGAATATGGGTTCTTTTGGGTTATTAGTCGTAGACATCCTTTTCAAATTGGATTGTCTTTTCTATTCAGAAAAATTTGTATGAGCATGAATTGGGGGAATATAGGAAGAATTAAACCAACAATATGAATCAGATTTAGCAATGATGTCATCCAAACCACAAGCAGAGCAACAGAACTCATCATTTGCAAGTCGAATCAATTTCTTTATTGAATAGAACTTGTTTGGAAATACAAGGTTCTGTTTATTAGAAGCAACTGAGTCTATTACAATATGACTAATATTGTTTTTCTTCTCTAGGTTGATGTTTGAAGACGACTTAATATTGTTCACATTAGAAGTGGATTGCTTCACACGCCATTCCTGCCTAACTCCTTTCCTTTTCAAATCAAAATCTGAAAATCCAGAAAACTTATTATCAGAAAGGTTAGAATTATGAGAATTACTTTTCTTTGACTTTCGAGATTTTATTCTTTTTTGTGAAGACCTTTTAGATATCTTCTTTGAATAGTAATTATTCACAAGATTTATCATTTCTTTAGATTTTGAAGATTCACCTTGATAAACATTTCTCGGAGTTCTTCTTCTTTTATGATAAAAGCTGTATGATCAGGAAGCTTTACAGCAAAATCAAACTTACAAACTTTTTCATCCTTACAAGTCCTCATCATCAAAATCAATTAATTTGCATGCGAATTTTGGAAAATGAATATCATTATATGCTTTATCAAACTGTTTTTCCGATTCAGTTCTTTCAATCTTTTGTGAATTGCTTTTAACATCTTATTTTGATATCCATGAAACGAGAATCCATATCCGCCCATTCTTCAACAAAAGATTAATCAAAAACCTTTTCTTTTCCTTTAAAATTGGAATTTCCCATGAAAGCCTTATGAGAAGATACATCTTAATTAGTTGACTCAGGTATATCCTCTAGTTTGGAAATAATATCCAATTTACTATTAAGAAGAACAGTGATCAGAAGATCTTTTTCCTATTCAAAAACAAGTAAACAACCTTTTCTTCTTCTAAAATATTTTCAAGTTGCATTATTTTACTTTCTAAAATCAAAGATGGAACGTATAGTTTTCCTTCTATAGGTTCAGCTTTAATCTCAATAGTAGAATAGCTATGAAAATAATCATTTGACAACAAAGGTTTTGATTCATATTCATATTTTCTTTACTCTTCATCATAGCAAAACGAAAGTTGTATTTTCAAGGTATTTTTCCTATTTAGATCCTCTTGTTGTTCAACCTCCTCATCTGATTTGGTCCAATTAATTGTATATTGGGGATGAGTGTTAGCAAGAACTAAAAAATCAAACTCATGGAGAGTTGGAACCATAGACATTGCCTTTTTCAAATATTTTGTATTATTATAACCAATTCTCCCTTTAGTATTATAGAATTTGCAATCATTCGGTTTATTAAGATGAAGTTGATCAGATTGACCTCGACGATAAAGTTTCTCTTCCAAACCTTTCACTTTTTCAGTCAAATCACTATTTAAAGAACTTGTAAATTTCAAAGAATTTTCAAACTCATTCTTCTTTTTCTTCAAGATTTTCAATCTTTTTGGATAAATCGGATATTTTATTTTCAAAATATTGGGTATGTTCATCAAACTTGTCATTTTTACCTTGAAGATATTCTGTGAGATCATTCTTTTCAGTTCTCTCATAATTTATTTAATCTTAACTAGCAACTTTTGCCTTTTCAGATTTTAATTTATTATGTAAGGCTTAGAGTTTAAGCATCATGGTGTACATCTGAGTCATAAAGTAGTTATCAGATAGAGTGTTTTGCTCAGACCCAGAATCTAAGCAGTTTTCCTCATCTGAAACAACTCCCTTCTACTCATCACCCATGAAACACATGTTTGCTTGTTCTTCATTTTTAGCTTCATCATCCGTGTAGTCCAACCAAAATTCCTCTTCAGCCATCAACGCTTTTTCCAGCATCATTTTGTTCTTATAGTAGTCGGAATCTCTAACAACCATTTTTCTGGAATCTTTGGCGAAGTGGCCTGCTTTTCGACAATTATAGCACGGATGATTCCACTGATCTCTTCTCTTTAAACTTCTTTTTCTCATCTCCCCTCTTATCATCAAACTTCTTATCCTCAACCCTCTTCTCTTCAAACCTTTTACCATCAAACCTATTCTTTCCCTCAACCCGATCTTTATGTTCAAAGTTCCTCGAACCAGAAGAGTAACGAAGATTGTTAGAATCGGTCTTTTTGTAATACTTTTTTTCTGAAAATGCCTAGTTATTAGGATCATTGCCTATTTAAGCTCCTCACCATTATCAGAAATATTACCACCAACGTTACCTTCATTATCAGAAATATTACCTCCAACCTCACCTTCATTATCACTTTAGTCATTTCTTGAACTCACAGATCGGTTACGCAGGAAACTTTTCTCTTGCTTATCAACAACTAAAGCTATTGGATCAGCAGCAGGCTTCTTTTTCTTCCTCTTTTCCTCAATCTCTTATACTTCTTCTTCATCATGTCTGAGGGTTTCATATAGCTCATGAAGTGGCATAACAGGTAGCATCTGATTCTACTTCATTCTTCTACTAACTTTCTTCCATTGGGGCTGAAGAATGCTTAGAAATTTCACATTGTTCTCAATTACAGACTTGTTGATCTTGTTCTTGATCAGTTCAGTCAACAAAGTAACAAATCTGTCATAAGTTTGTTCTAAGTTTTCCTCATCCTTAACCTTGAATTCTTCATATATGTTGATGCAGATAGTGTTGGGATTTTATGTTCAAACATGGGTTTCGAAAAACTCATAAGAGGTAAAAGTTATTACGCAACGGAAGCAAAAATAAAGTTTTTGAACAAAAACATAAAACCATTTTACTCCCACCAAGGATCTTGTTACATGCAAGAAAAGATAAATAAGAACATACCAAGAGAGTTTAGACAATACAACCTTTGTAGACTTTGAATCCTCTTGGGAGGTTGGAAGTTGATGAAGATGGTAGAACCCAAAATAAAGCTCCTCTAGAGTAGTCCACCGACAAGCTCCAACACCAAATTATGCTAGTACTTTTCTTGAGATGAGATACAAAAATCCCTTCTTTGTAAATACTACACCAGTATATAAAAGAGAAGAAAAAAGGGAAAAATACACACACTATGTGTGTGTGTATTTCGGCCGAAAACCAAGAGGAGAGGAAGAGAGTGAGCAAAAACTAGTTGTTTTCTTTTGATGGTTTGCATGTATGACCAAGTTCAAATTATATGCACATGCTCCCTTCTTTTTTCCACCCAAGAAAGCCAATCACAAAAGAGCTAGCCATGCAATATTACATTCTAACCCTCCAAGTATTAAGATGTTTAAAATTATATTTTAACTATCTTAAACTTTTCTCCTCAAGTCCCTCTATTAATTTTAGTTATAAAATAAATCCATCACATGTATTATTTTATATAACCAAAATTAATTATTTGCATCTAATATTATAAATCATATTCAAAAATATAATTAATAATATTTTATCAAGAATCAAATTCTTATGAATATTAATTCGGTGTCTACTTGTTGTTCGGTGCGACCCTATAGGATCATATATTACCGGTAATATTATTTTATAATCATTCTTGATCATATAAAACCAACAGATAGCCATCTTCATTTGATCAAAGAAAACAACCAAAGACGAATCGAAACTCCAAAACACCAAGAACATTCACGAGTTCGATCAAAATTAGGCATCCTCAAAAAACCCTAGTCGCACCACCCTAGAAAGCATTTTCGGTTCAAGGATTTTGTCTTTTCGGTCTCAGGCCTTGAGTATCTTTTGGGTTACTGGTCAATAATTTTAAAGTCTGATCACCTTGTCCTCTTTTAAAATTCAGGTTTTCTAATTGTTTGATTTTTGCATAAGCTTTAGATCGTTCTTGTAAAACAACGTTAAATTTAAGATTAAGTTCAATATTTTCATCCTTCACAATACTTGATTCCTTTTGCAATTCAGAAATTATGGTTTCTAGCATAACTTTTTCTTCTCGAATTAAATATTTTTCTTTCTCCTTACCCTTAGCTAAGCATTTAAACAGAAATGCTTCATCTTGATATCTCATTAATGAACTCTTTTCAAGTTTAATTTTTTTTTCATCTTATCAAATTCTAATTTCATAGCACTGAGTTCAAAAATCAGATTTAGCATTTCTTCATTCTCAGAATTATTATCCGAAATATCAAGATCAGATAAGAAATGTACCTCAGATTCTGAGTCCTCCTCATTGACAGTAAATGCACTTGGGTAAAACGAGCTTCCTCTTCATCAGATGAATCATCAAGCCATATCTCCTCCTCGGCCATCAAAGCTTTACCCAATTCTTTGTCTTTAACCAGTTGTGCCTTCTTGGAATAGTACTCAAAATCTTTAACTCTCTTCATCTTGCACTCTCTTGCAGAGTGGCCCGGCTTGCCACAATTGTAACACTTGTTATCTTCCTTATCTTTCTCTTTCTCTTCTTTCTTTTCATCTCTCTTCTCATATTCTCCCTTATACCTATCTACTTTGTGATAATCTGGTTTTGTTGAAATCATTGGTCAACAAAGCAAGCTTCTCAGCAAATTCACTCAGTTCATCATCAGATTCCTTCTCATCACTATCAGAATTTAGAATAATATCTGGAACCTCAAAAATCTAAGCCTTAGTCTGCTTACTAGCACCACTCTTCAAACTTTTCTTTTGTTCAACAATTAAAGCAAGAGATTCATCCATTTTCTTATGTGTATCCTTCATCTCTTTCACTTTATTCTCATGCTCAATCAGAACACATAACAGATCATTCAACTTCTCTTCATCCAGATCCTTACTCATTTGAAGCTGAATTGAGTAAACATCCCACTCCGGAAGAAGATTCTTAACAAACTTGAAATTTATTTCAGACTCCATCTTCTTGACCCCATGTCTCCTTAGATCATTGAGAATGATGTTGAATCTGTTGTAAGAATCCCTCAAGGTCTCTCCTTCTTTAGCCTTGAATCCTTCATAGGCATCAATTCTCTGGTTATTTTAGTCTTCATAGACTTCTCATACCTTTGCAGCTGGCTTTCTAGCTCATCCCAAATCTCTTTTGTAGAATCCCTACTGTCTACCCTATTTTAGATATCATTTGGAATAGCCATAGTCAGATAACTCAGTTACTGCTCATCTCTAGAGAAAAAAACTATTGAAATTGTTGAACACAGCCACAGTGTCCGGACGTTCACGTCAAAAATTGTTGAAATTGTTGAACACAACCGCAGTGTCCCAAATTGCGATTAGGCTTTCTAGCTCATCCCAAATCTCTTTTGTTTGTTTTTGGTCGATATCTAATCTTTCAGGAGTAAACTTTCGCAACCCTAATCGCATCCAAGTCAAATTGTTGAACACAACCACAGTGTTCGGACATTCTCATCTATTCGGGTAAGTTTCCTAAACTCAGCTACTTTCCGGATACGTCTACCCGGATACTAAACTTCCCGGTAGCCTGACTATCCGGTAGTTCCATCCGGACTGATTGAATTTTCCCGGAAAGTCACCAGTATCTGGTACTTGTCCGGGATTGTCTAAATTATTCTGTATTATTCCCGGATACTCTTTATCCGGACACATCAACTTCTCAAACTCCATCCGGTAAGCATATGTATCCGGTAAGCTCACCTGTTCGGTTACTCCATCTTCCGGTAAGTGTTTCTTTAACTATTCGGTAACTTTATCTTTCCCGGACAGTATTCACTATCCGGTAAGTTTGTTCTATCCGGTAACTTTGTTTTATCCGGTAAACTCATTTTATCCGGTTACTTCATTTATTCGGACACTCCACACACCCGGATCCGGTCACTACCAGATCCGGACACTTCTGTTCTCCGGATTCCTATCCGGTAAGTTTGTTCTTTAATTTCTTACCAGTACCTTAATTAGCTTCACTCTTAGAACCAGCGTTAGAACTTTCACTCATAGTGCCTTGCGTTAGGATTTCACTTTGAATCAACCCTAACGCCTGACGATAACTTTAGTCCACACTTCAAAAATGTCTCGCGACGCGCTAGCAATCGGTACCGACGCCAAGCCACCGACTCTCTATCAGGGCGAATACAGTCAATGGCGAGACAGATTCATCATCTTCATCGAATCTAAAGATAACTTCAACTACATCTGGCGAGCTCTCTCTGAAGGCCCACGAGAAACTCCCATGACTACCGTTCCAGCTCAAGCAAGAGGTGATGCAGCTCGACCTGAGCCCAAGACATACTTACAGATGGATGAAGAGGAAAAGAACAGATTTGATGGTGAAAAGCATGCGAAGAGATATCTAGTCCAGAGTCTACCGAACCAGATTTAAATGGCCATAGACAGCTACAAGGACACTTCCAAAGGCATGTGGGATCAAGTAGAGAAGATGATGAGGGGAGTAAAGTAGGAAACCAACTGATGGTCAACAGCTGCATCACCAAATTTGATGGCTTTAAGCAGCGCAACAGCGAATCAATCACTTAGGCATATGAACGATTCTGCCTTCTTCTGAACGAGCTCCACAAGAATAAGATCACTCGATCTAACACTGAGAATGCCCTCAAGTTTCTGAACAATCTCATGCCAGAATGGAAAGTGTTCGCTTCTCACATCAAACACAACAATCTGATTGAGAACGTTCTAATCCATGAACTCTACGAGATGCTCATGCAGGACGAGGATGAAGTCAAGGAGATAATGAGCAGTCAGAAATCCTCTTCCAAGTCACATGCCGATCCACTAGCTCTTGTATCTTCCAAAAGCGGCAAATCTTCCAGCCGTCACTCCAAGAGAACCCAAGAGTCCAGCGAATCAGAACCAGAATCTGAAGAATCAGAGGAAAGCGACTCTGACCCTGAGATGACTCAAATAAAGAAAGCTATGGCCCTCATCACCAAGTCATTTCAGAGAAACAAGTTCTTCAAGAAACCTTCCTCCAATAATCAGCGTTACTCCACTACTCCCAACAAGCGCCATGATTATATGGAGAAATATGAAGGAAATAGAAAGTATGATGAGCACAAGCAATCTGATCACAATGAGAAGAATGAGAAGAACGATCGCAAGCCTGAGTCAAAGAAGAAGGACAAACCTGTCATGTGCTATAACTACGGCAAATTGGGTCATTTTACCAAGGACTGTAGAAAGTCAGTTGAGAAAAGCGTACACTACTACAAGGCAAAACTTATGTTGGCAGAACAGAAAGCTGCAGAAAATGCACTGTTAGTCGAACACGACCACTGGCTAAATCGTTCCGACACTGAAAGCGATTCTGAAGATGTTGATGCTTTCATGGGCAACCACTCTCCTCCGTCAGAAAATGCAGATCTTTATCAGGTATGTGCCCCTATTCATAAAAACATAGTCGAACAGATACAACCACTTGTTCAAAGAATAGAATCCTATAAGGCATCCACTAATGAACAACTGATTGAAATTAACTCGTTAAAAGAAAAGCTAGATGTTCAAAAGCGTATCACTCAAAAATACAAGTCCGAAAATGCTAACTTAAAATAAAAATGCAAAAATCTTTCAATAGCACCAAAGGCCAAGATATCTGATTTGAATTTAAAGCTTGATCAGTGTGAGGATGAGAAAGCAGATATTATCTATCAATGCTCCTCTCTTCAAATCCAACACAAAGAGTTTGTTGCTAAAATAACTGATCTTGAAACTAAACTTCACAAAAGAGGTCAAACCGATCAGACTATTCACATGAACAAACCTAAGGAGTTCACGTATTTTAACAAGGAATGGGAAATTGGGTACGATAACCCAAAGTACTTGAAAAAGATTTTGACAATGAGACCTACACTTTGAGAATTTAATTTCTTTGGTCTCGACAAAAAGAATCCCGAATACAAAATCGATTGGACGAAAAGGAAAAGGAAGAGGCAACTGAGGAATACAAACGTGCACACACCACTAAAATGCAATTACCTTTTGCGTATGAGCCCCTTAACTATTCCTACAACAAAAATAAATCTAAGTAACTTTCAAATGACTACTTTGATGGCTATAAGGTTGCGAAGCCCAAGGATTCCTCCAAAAAGGATGAGGCCCCAACACCTGAACCCAAAACTAAGACGGACGAGTTTAAACTCTATGTTCCTCATCTCATTTTGGAATAAAAAATAGTCGAGTTAGAGGAGACACTCGAAAAGGAAAGGACTGATTTTCAAAAGGAAAAGCAAGCGCTTCTAAACGAACTTGAGAAACTCAAATCCTCCAAAACCGAATTTGTGTCGGGTGAGGGACAGAAAATCCTTCGGAATGAAATCAATTGGCTCACGTCAAAACTGTCTGCTTTGGCAACAAAAGCGATCCAAGAGCAAGTGAGCAAGTTTCAACTTCAAGAAAAATCTGACCAACTCCAAAACGAAAAGATGATTTCACCCGAACCTTCCTCGGACTCGTTCGATATATCTTCATGTAAAGCTTTTATTGGAAAAACTTCTTCACGAAAAGGTAAAGAGTCTCAAGCTGACTGTGTTCAAAAGGATCTTAACTCTGAATTTCAAAAAGCTTCCGCACCAGATTCTTCCAAAAACACAGACTCAAAGTGTTCCTCATCTCCTTCAGCCAATCCTAGTCCATCTGTCACTGATATTGATTTTTCTGCATACATGAATTCCGATGAAAGTTCAGATGAAGAGTTTACTAAGTTTGAGTTTGAAAAACCTCTTCCGAATCACACCGACTTTCTTTCTAAAGCTGTAAATCGTCCGGTCAAATTTCTTAAAGGCGAGAGTTCTTCAAAATTCAAGACCCCGGCTGTGAACAAAGTTTCTAAAACTGATTCTCTTTCACAAAACCATTCACAGCCGCGGCAAAAGACCTGTCGATCAAATGATAGAAATCCTGTCTACTCAAACTCTGTTGACCATGCCGTTAATGATTTTTCAGATAACAATGGCCGGGCAAAATAAGACAAACCAAAGTGGGTAGCCAAAGGATCTAACAAGAACAAGTCGGAGTCGAAGTCATTTAACTCTGCTTTCCATTCTAAGAAAAACATTAATGATTGTGGTTTTCATAATTTGAATGATTCTATTGAACAAAGTATTAAATTTCCATTAAGACTTTATTCTATACAGCAATTGCTTCAATTATCCCATGATTGTTTGTGTTGTTCTAACTGTGGATTGAATGATTTCGATGATAATCGTTATGCAACTGATTGGTTTGGTTCTTATCATGTGTTTAATTCAAAGCCTAAGAGCAAATCTCGTAAGCCCAAAAGGAAACCCAATTCAAAATGGGCTCCCTAGTCAGGTGTTAAACCTAACCCTCCAGGACCCATTTTCAAATGGGTACCTAAGAATCCTTAATCTCATTTTTGCAGGACGGTCATGTGTGGTATTTAGACTCAGGATGCTCCAAACACATGACCAGAAGGAGGGAGCTGCTCACGAGCTTCACAGAGAAATACTGCGGAGACGTGAGGTTTGGGAATGACGACAAAGCGTCGATTATGGGCTACGACGATATTGTTCAAGATCACGATCAAGAAGGTGTCATACGTCGCAGGATTGGGACACAATTTGTTCAGTATCGGAAAGTTCTGCGATAAAGATCTTGAGGTCAACTTCAAAGCTAAAAGGTGTAGTGTCCGCACTGAAGACGGAATGGAATTACTTGTTGGAACTCGGAAGACCATCCTCTACACCATCGACCTCTCTGCCCTGAAGACCGATGATTCAGTCTGCCTTATGTCGAAGGCCAACTCTCAACAAGCGTGGATATGGCATCGACGACTCTCGCACCTCAACTTCAAGAACATCAACAAATTGGTGCTAGGCGGACACGTTAAAGGCATGCCCGAACTCAAGTTCGAGAAGGACAGACTCTGCGGGGTATGCGAGATGGGAAAAATGAAGCAAGCGACTCGCAAGCCGAAGGCCGCTCCGAGCACGTCCCGGTCCCTCGAACTCATCCATATGGATCTATGTGGACCGATGTGTGTTCAGAGTATCAACAAGAAGAAGTATGTTCTCGTGATAGTCGACGATTTCTCATGCTACACATGGGTGAAGTTCCTGCACTCGAAAGACGAAACACCGGAACTCATAATCACCCATCTGAAGACCATTCAACTGAACCTCTAACAGCAAGTTCAGACAATCAGGATGGACAACGGGAAGGAATTCAAGAACCAAATGTTGAATGAATACCTGGTATCCGTCGGTATTTCACAAAACTTTTCTGCCACGAGAACTCCTCAGCAAAACGGATTAGTAGAACGGCGAAACCGTACCCTTGTCGAAGTTGCTCGCACGATGTTGTCACAATCAAAGCTGCCACTTTTTCTCTGGATTGAAGCGGTTGCAACTGCTTGTTACACACAAAACCGCTCCATCATCAACAAACGGTTCAACAAAACTCTGTACGAGATCATCAACAACCGCATCCCGAATATCAAGTATTTCCACGCATTCGGGTGTACGTGCTACGTCTTAAACGACAAGGATGACCTCAGAAAGTTCAGTCCAAAGGCAGATGAAGAAGTATTCATTGGATACTCAATGCAGGCTAAGGCATATCGCGTTTACAACAAATGGATCAAATCCGTCTTCGAAAGCGTAAACGTGACTTTTGACGAAGCCGCAGCTTTGGCTTTTGAACAAATCAGTTCAGAACCCACTTTAACTGGCGGGTTAGCTTCTGAACTCTCGCGTTCGGGATCTGCACAAACCCCAGTAAATCCAGATCTTGCATCTACGTCAAAATCACATATTTCTGATTTAGATTTACTATTTGAGCACTTTTACCATGAATTCTTTAACATGCCTAACCCTCGTGTGATTGTGCAACCTAGGAATGAAGCTGCTCAAATCGAGAACTCGGCGAACCTCTCCGGTCCGCCACCTTCAACAAGCACTCTAGCCCTTACTCTGGAATCTCATCAAAGTTCAACAGACACAACTACTGAAACGGCTAATCCCTCGGAAGAACCTATACCAATTCCAGAGATCGCTCCTGAAGATTCGTCCTCAACAACTCACAAGGATCAACCTCTGAATTCCCCGGAACTGGAAGTTGTTGAACCAACGACGAATCCTGCTCCGTCTCCTCCAAGGAACCGTCCGTCATCTCTTGAAGTAGTTCAAGACCTTCCCCCCGGTGAGTATGTGGATCCGAACAACTCTCACACGACTCAACAGCCGCTACCACACACCACCAAATGGACCAATTCACACCCTCTACACCAGATCATAGGCGATCCTTCCACTCCGGTTCGGACGCGAGGTGCATCGGCCAACTTCTGCTTGTTCTCTGACTTTCTAAGCAAGATTGAGCCAAACACCGTCTCTGAAGCTCTCGATGATCCGGACTGGGTCATGGCGATGCAAGAGGAACTCAACCAATTTGAGGCCCTCAAGGTATGGCGACTCGTCCCACGTCCAGTTAACAAGACGGTCATCGGCACGAAATGGATATTCAAGAACAAAAAAGACGAGGATGGTATCGTTGTTCGCAACAAGGCACGCCTCGTGGCCAAAGGATACCGCCAGCAAGAGGGAATTGACTACAACGAGACATACGCTCCGGTAGCCAGAATCGAGGCGATTCGTATGTTCCTTGCATATGTCGCGCACAAGAATTTCACGGTCTTCCAGATGGATGTCAAGACCGCCTTCCTCAACGGCGTTATCAAGGAAGAAGTATACGTATCGCAACCGTACCGGTTTGTGGATGACTCCAAGCCAAATCACGTATATATCATCGACAAGGCATTATACGGTGTTAAGCAAGCTCCACGTGCCTGGTATGACGCTCTATCCAAATTCTTAATAAAATCAGGTTTTTCAAAAGGTAAAATCGACACAACCCTGTTTATTAAAAATGAAAAAGGTCACATAATCTTGGTCCAGGTCTATGTCGATGATATCATTTTCGGTTCCACTAACCCTAAGTACTATAAGAATTTTTCAATACTCATGGGAGAGTACTTTCAAATGAGCATGTTAAGTGAGATGATTTTTTTACTCAGTCTTCAAGTTAAACAACTGTCGACCGAGATATTCATAAACCAGGCTAAGTACATCCGGGATATTCTTCGGAAATACCAGATGGAACAGTACTCACCCATGAAAACTCCCATGACCCCTGGTACGTGGTTACACGCCGATCCTAACGGAAAGGATGTGGATACCAAAACATACTGAGGGATGATAGGTTCTTTGATGTACTTGATGGCGAGTAGACCAGATATCATGTTCTCAACATTTTTATGCGCCCGTTTTAAGTTAAAACCAAAAGAGTCTCATTTAATTACAGTAAAGAGAATTTTTCGTTACTTAAAAGGTACTACTAATCTTGCCTTGTGGTACCCGAAAGAGACAGGTTTTGAGCTCATGGCGTACTCAGACGCGGACCACGCGGGAAGCATGCTAGATCGGAAGAACACATCGGGACCCGTGCAGTTCCTGGGCGATAGCTTAGTCTCCTTCTCCCATGTTCTATGTCCCGGGGAAGGTCCCTCCAGCGCTGGCTGGACCATGGGATTCCCTAACTCTTGTCTATATGCTATCACAGGTAGGGCTTCAGGCATATGCAAAGCACTGATATTATCCTGCTCCCCCTCAAAACATACATGGAGATTGACTTGCGTCATCTCAGAGTGAGTGTGTTACTTACTTGGGAGTGATCAACACAAAAAAACATTTAGACGTTTAAGAAAAACAGGGTGAAGCTTCCCCTTGGATTTTGTTGAGGTTGTTGATCCGCCATGGAATATCTGTAAAAGATCCAAAGTTAGTAAACAAGACAGATAAACAAGTTCTGGCGCGTACCTTTGCTGTAAATGGATCAATCTGAGACAGATTGAGTACTGGCAGTGTGATGGCAGGTGCTGAATTGACAAATACACAGGAGTCCGGACATAATGAAGATACGTAGAACATCCCGGACAGACCATACTTCCCGGACAAATAGAGTTTCCAGACAAACATGGTATCCGGATGAAAGAGGACGGAATGGAAAACCTTTCCGGTCTAAACAAAGTATCCGGACAAAGGGTGTTTCCGGACAAAGTAGGGATTCCGGATAGTCCTACCCGGATACCCATCCGGTCCGGAAAGTCATCCGGACTGATGGGTGTCCGGACACTTTTACACTTTAAAGAATAATTCCATTTTTCAAAGAGATGAAACCTGTAGAATTTTGAAAAAATGGATCTCTCACTCCCCCTCAAACTAAGAATGGGGAAAAACTTGCTCCCCCTCGGATAGTGTATAGGGATGTGCAATGGAGAGTCTGACACACAAAAACTTTAGACATTTAAAGAAAATTTTGTGTCGCTCCCCCTAAAATGATGAGCATTAGATGACATGCTCCCCTTAGAATGTGCGCGTAGAGTGAAGTGCACACGGGAGTATCCACACACACAAAAAACTTTTTAACATATTTAAGAAAAAATGTGTGTAACGCTCCCCCTCAACAGTAGAATAACATACCTGATAGCTGATTATGCTCCCCCTAAACACATGAGCAGCTTGTTAAAGCACAGGTATAGACAAACCACACGTCTTCTTAATATTGTTCCTTGTAGATCGTGAGCAGCTCCCTCCTTGCGGTCATGTGTGAGGAGCATCCAGTGTCTAAGGACCACACATGACCGTCCTGCAAAACAAGTTTAGCGGACCTTCGGTACCCAGATTTGCCTGGGTCCGGGAGGGTTAGGTTTGGCACCGTTTGGGGAAGCTTGTTTTGTCCCAGCTTTCCCTTTAGGTGTAGGATTTACACCGGTGGAGGGAACTGGTTTTGGCACTTGTTTCCTCTTCGGTGCAGAATTTACACCTTTAGGAGGAACAGATTTTGTAGCAGCTTTCCACCTGGGTGCCGGTCTAACCTCAGCAAAAGAAGCCCGTTTTGGAATGGGTTTGGTCTCCCGTTGTGGTTTAACCTCTGATTGGAAACCCCGTTGTTTATAGTATTTTCTTTTGTTATTACGGGGTTTGCGTTTGGGTGTCGAATTATACATGTGATATGACCCAAACCAATCATTGTTATGGATATCATCAAAGTCATTCCAACCACAACTAGAGCAACATAAGCAATCATGCAACAATTGAATCAATTGTTGAGTGGAATAAATTTTCATCGGAAAATTAACATCTCTTTTAACAAAATCATTCCTATGATTCCAAGCACAATTGTTTTTGTTCATTCTAGGGTAAAGCACAGTATTGAAAGACTTTGATGCTGCATCTTTGACAGATTTCTTGGCTAGCCACTTTGGTTTTTCTTGTTTAGCATGACCGTTTTAATCCGAAACAACAGGGACAGTGCGGTCAGTGACTTTGGAGGAAACAGGAATCTTAGCAAGTGATTGGCCGGTCTTTTGCCTCGGCTGTGATTGTTTTTGTGAAACAGGCTTTGATTTTGAAATCTTAATCACAGCTGGGTCCTTTGTTTTAGAACATTCACCCTTTAAAAAATTGACCGGCCGATTGACTACTGGTGACAGAAAATCAGTATGACTCGGAAGAGGTTTGTCGAAGGGGAACGACTCGAACTCTTCTTTACAGTTACCTTTGGAGTTCATGTACTCTGAAAAATCTATCTCGGGAATTACTGGACTTGGATCAGGTGAGGAAGGTGTTAATGCCAAAAATCGCACCAAAGGGACAACTTAAGGTCGATGTGGACTTAAACAACTAAAGAAAGAATCGTTCGATGAGACGTGCGACGAGGATAAAAATAAAGAAACAAGGAATTTGATGACCCAGGAAAAACCTCAATCGAGGAAAAAACCTGCGGACGACAGGGGATGTCGTCGTTGCACGATGGTCGCCAATCAGGGGCGATGTCCTTGGATACTGGTGTCGATCGTACAGTGATTACAATACAAAAGAAGGAAATGACTAGAAATGTAAAGTACAAATGTTTAAAGTGTAAAACAGGTGTTTGTCGTGTGAATACAAAGTGTGAACTGCTGGTCGAGGGCTGTCATCGTGCGTCGAGAGCGATACTTAGAATAATGGTTCTTCACTTCAGGTGTTCTTGAATATTGCTTCGATTGTTAATCGCTGGATATTCGATGTGTATCGGATGTTAACTGGTGATCCTTGATGTGAAGACTTAGCTTGGTATTTATAGTCTTCACGTCATTAATTAGCTCCATTAATGCTTTGATCAACGGCTACGACGGCTGGAAACGGTTGCCAGAGTGATTATCCATGATGATCTTCGTCCGTTACGGCTATCGATTGTTGATGGTTGCGTCGGTTATATCCGTTGCTCTTTAATGACTATGACTCCTGCATTAAACACTTAACAAACGTAACAGTCATGGTTAACGTTAGTTTGGTCGAGGTCGCATGGTTCTATGCGACGCGGTCGTGCAGGACGGGCGACGCTATGGTCGAGCGTCGTGGGGGACGGGCGACTTACCTTTTACGGGAGACGACGCATGTTTTCTGGGTTCTTGTTAAGACCTTACCTTAATACAAGATATAGTCCTTAATCATACGTATTACCTGTTCTGGTCGCGGTCGAGCGACGTGAATTTTTGCCCAAACAGTTTGCCCCCAAAATTTGAAAATTGAATGTCAAATTTAAGTTTTAAATTTTTCTTGTCTAACGCTTAGACTTGTGACCTGGGTTGAGGGACTTACCTGGTTGTCGTGGAACTAGACCGGTTCGCCTTTAACTGAACGAGAAGTTGAAAAGTTATGATGTCATACTGATGCACGATGATGCTTACCAGCTGTCGAAGATAGGTGTCGAAGATTCGGATAGGTATGGACGCGTGTTGATCATCAGCGGACTCGACTTGTTGTGATTTCCTGCATAAATTGAGATCACAATGGGTTGTTTTCTTTAGAGAAAAAGTTTTATGTTTCTGATGAGGCCCTTCTCTAGAATCTCGACTTTGTTCAAATCTTGGGTAGTTGGAGATCTATCAAGGGTTGCGATACCCGAATCGTTGACGATGTTGGTTACGATGAACACGATGTCTGTGTATTCTGCGCACCTGGCGACGATGTCTTCTGCCACGTCAACCCTTTCGTCAGCCGACAGGGGCGGGGGTGTAAAGACGGGAGAGAACGAGGAGGAACTTATGGTGATCAGCTTTGCGCTGTCGCCGTCCCTCTCGTTTGACTACGTCCTTGTCAGGATGAAGTCACTTCCGCATCTCAAAGGATCTCTATTAGAGAGATAGGGTTGTGTTTAGCCGAACTGGCGTTCCTTGTAAGTTTTTCTTTCAAAACTTGTGTTATCGATATTCTTCAGCTTAATGTTTTGCTAACGTGTTCCTTCTGTATTTGACAGATGTTCCTGTTTCTTCTCATTAAGTGTGTGAAGGCAGAGGAGATGTTGGAGTGGAGGTCCATCGGCGAGAAGAACATATACCTTCCTCCAACCTTAACATTAATCTTAAGAGCCACATTCTCAGAGTGTCGAGGCGTAAGGAGTTGGAAGATAACTCCTAATATATTCGTTTGATCCTTGCATCAGCTCTTCGGGATTGATAGGATTTCGACGATCGAGATTTTTGAACAGAGCTTGCCATCGATGTGCTTCTTTAGTTCTAGGGTAGATTTTTGGGTTTACGAGCTAGACTTTTTATGTTCGACCATTGGTGGTCGGGTTGTTGATATGCAACGACTTTTGACTTTGTATTTACTTGTCCGACTATCGGTCGTTCATATGTAATCGTTCAATGAAGTTCCTTCTTTTGCTGAACTCGTGTTTTTAATTACATATGTCGTGGATAGATGTAATATTGATCATAAAATTCGTTAAGTATGAAATAAACGTAGGATCGTGCGACTTAGGCTTTTATTGCAGTATAACGGTTGAAACATAAATCATGTATTTGGACTGTAATAATAAACACAAATATATATCATCGATGTGTTAGAACATACAAAGTTTTTCTAAGTTCCAGAAACTTAGATCGAGGGATCGTTTAGACCTTACATGTGACTGTATCGTATGATGAAATTCCAGAATGTATGCCCCTGTGGTAAAACAATTAAGTCACACACTCGGGTACTCATGTCGTGCGTACCTGCGACAAAGTTCGTTAGAGGTCGGTCGATCTCACGACGTTCACTGTCGTGTTAAAAAAACTTTGCATGGGAGGAGGGCGACTCTAAAAGAAATATTTTTTCAGATGCGTCGCGTTCCAACTTCGCGGGATTTCTTGATTGTCGAGGGTCTGAAGTCGATAGTCTCCTTTACCAACGACTTCGGAGACGCGGTAAGCTCCTTCCCACTTAGTAGAAAGCTTACCTGCGTTGAGCTCCTGGGTGTTTGGGAATACTCGACGGAGGACGTAATCGCCTTCTTGAAAGACTTTAATTTTGACGTGCTTATTGAAATGTCGCTCGACCGCCTGCTTCTGCGACGCCATCCTGATCAAGGCGGATTCTCTGAGCTCTTCTAGGGCGTCGAGGTCATGACTTAAATCAACCATGTTGTGGTCGATGGAAGTGTTCCTCAAAATCGGGAGATGAACTTCGATTGGTAGGACGGCTTCACAACCGTAGACGAGAGAGAAGGGGGTTTGTCTTGTGGACGTGCGGGGTGT
>CM066315.1:115395385-115628566 GCA_033807775.1 Saussurea involucrata
AAAGCAGCCACCGAACTTCAACCTCTAAAGGTACGTATCACATTTTCATTTGAACTTTGTTTAGCGTTTGAATTATGACTTAAAATGGCTGGAATTTGCTATTTTCACTTGCATTTAAATACTCCATCTGATATTTATGGTGACGAGTCAGAGTTTTCATCGGAGTTTGAACCTGCTGTCAACAATGAATTTATGTTTTTCTCATTAGATATTTGTAGGTTTTGTTAGAAATGAATTTTAGGTGTTCTAATTAATGTTATGATCATATTATGTGTTTGTTAAATTGTCTTTACCAAATATGAATTTTGTCATGATTAATTAATAGAGTTTGAGGCCTGACTATGAAGTGTTATGTATATCCTTTTGAATATGAGGGTCAATTGAGCTTTAGGGGGCGTTTGGTTCACGGATTCTGATGGAATTTGATGGAAGTTGATGGAATTGGAATGTCGAATTTCATTGACCGAATTCCATTCCTTCGTTTGGTTCATTCTTTTCGACGAAAAGGAATGTCCAATTCCATCAGATTCCATAAATAAGTGAATTTGACATTCCTTAGCAATCTTGAAGGATTTTGATGGAATTGGAATTGATGGAATGTTGTATTTTCATAATTCCAAATATACCCTTTAACTTAAATATAACATAATTTAATTTAATACTTTAGGTTTTTATTTTATATTTTATATTTTGATTTTATTTTTATATTTATATTCATATTCATATTCATATTCATATTCATATTTTATTTTTATATTTTTTATTTTAATTTTAATTTTAATTTAATTTTATATAATATAATTTAATAAATTTTTTTATTTTCTCGAAATATATTTTATTTTTTCAAAATATAATTTTGTTTGTTTGACAATATATTTTATCTGGGTTGTGTATATTATATTTTTTTGCGCAATAAAGTATTTAAAAATTATTTTATTAAAGTATTTTTAGTGAAAAAATATATTTAATGATTATTTTATTAAATAATTTTTTGTTTTAAAAAATTAAAACTTATCAAAAAGGGTATTTTGGTCATTTATAATAAATTCATTCAAATTCCAAAGCTATATTCTGTGAACCAAACAAACAAATTCCAATTTCTTTAACAGATTATATTCCAATTTTGTCAACCAAACATGTGGTCAAACCTGACAACATTCCATTCCAATTCCTTCAAAGTCAAATTCTTTTGACAGATTCCATTCCATCCAAAAACATTTTGCCAACCAAACGCCCCCTTACATTTGACTTTTGTAGGTTGAGGATGTTGTTTATCTCAAGAGTATTATAAATTCGATGGAGATTGTGGCAAGAGGGCGGGTTAGGAGCTTAGATCCAAATGAATTGGTTGGTGGGGAGGAGATTGGTCCAAACTGGTGTGAAGTACTTGTGCTAGTAGGTATTAAAAAGTGGGAACATTTGGTTAGACCATATGGATTGTTTATTACAATTGAAGATGCTATTGGAGCACCCATCGCATGGCCATGTCCTTTCACTTTGGTATGTTAATCTTATAAAACTTGTGAGCCTTAGTAAGTATAGAATTTTTTATCATATAACTTTAAGCTCATGTATGTGTTCTTTAATTGTAGGTGGTGCATGACGAAGATTGATATCTCTCTTTCATAAGGGACAATAAGATTTTTTGTATTTGGTACTTAGTTTTGTCATGATACGACTTTGTGGTAGTTGATACTCATATATGAGTACTTGTACAACATTGAATTTTGTTCTATCGAATCAATTCGTCAAAGTTTCATATATGTTTTAAATGTAACATACAGGAGATTATAATTGAATGAAGCGTCCCATATTATAGTCTTTTATGACGCTTTTAGTGTTACTCATTATAGTCTATTAGGACACTTTTTAGTGTTACGAACCCTAGAATTTGTTTTATAATTATATAACCTATTAAGACAAATATTTTGGTACTATATAAATGTTTTAGCGACATCAAGTTTCGTCCTATAAAACCATTTTTTGGGACGCCGATATTTGTTTTTAAATATAAACACTTTATGACAACATAAAGTGTCCGATATTGTAGTCTATTAGGACACTTTTTAGTGCTACTTGATCCATTTTATAGGACTACGGAATTTGTATCATTATCATAGAACTTATTAGGACGCTTGAATTCATCCTAGTAACCTAATACAACGCCTTTAGATGATGTTAGAGCATTATTGTAGCTATCAAGACAGTATTAATATCTTGTACTGTTCTTCTTAGTAGAGGCATGGACATGTCATGGCCCTACTATATAAAGAAGACTCTTTTGTTATTTCCATAACAACTTTAAGCATTGTGTCATTTGTACTCATTGATCAATATATGGATGACTTTTGCTCTCAAGATTCTCTCTCTATATTTGATTGCTAGATCTGGGTTTATCAATTGGTATAAGAGCTAAACAGAAAATTCAAGCAGATCAAATACCAAATTGAAGATTTTTTACACTGTTCTTGAAGGATTCGGACCATTCATCAATCACTGTTCATCGAGATTTCTGACACTTCGACCATTACTGTTCATCTGAGATTCATCACTTTCTATCATTTTTGATCTTTTTGATCGATTCTTGGCATTATAGCACTCGGTTTTAATCCCTGATCATCTTTAATTCTCGGATTATTACCAAATTCTGCTAAAAAATCATCGAATTGATCATTGTTCATCATTTTTGTTCGAAAACCCTATTTTACTGATTTTGGATCAAAATTCGATTAAATTGATCGAATTAAGATTTGTGATAAACTAGAAAAGTGTACGGCAATTGATTTCGAACAATTCTGTGCAAATCTCGATTCAATTGAACAAGAATTAAAAAAGTTATGGCTGAATCAGTGGTTTTTGGGGTAAAGTGAAGGTTTCAGATTGTTCTTGAGGATTCCGGATTGTTCATACGGGTTTCGGACTATTCTTGAGGGTTTCGGATCACACAAGGAAGATTTCACTTGATTTCGAATCACATAGATAATCACAAGTGTTGGTTTCGGATCGATAATCATACGAAATCATTGGTTTCGAATTCTGTTATGTCCGAATTCTGTGGTTACGGATTATTCTTCGTGTTAGTTTCGAATCAGAGTTGATTTGGATTTTGGTTAAGTGTTGATTTCGAATTCAGTTAGAGTCGAAATCCTTGGTTCCGCATCAAGTGAGGTTCGAATTCCGTGGTTTCGCACCCAGTTAGGTTCGAATTTCGAGGTTCCGCATCCTGTTAGGTACGAAATCAGTGGTTCCGTATCCAGTTGCATCCGACTTCTGTTGGTTTTGGATCTAAGTACATCCGAATTCTTGAGAGTTTTTAGTTGCATCCGAATTCTAAGTGTAATTTGTGTTACACTTACTGCTTTTTTTTCTGAACGATCATTTTCTAGCAATTGACAAAGATGTCTAGAGAATTACTGAGTATGGGTTCAAATAGTAAGCCTCCAGTCTTAATGGCCGAAGAGTATTCTCAATGGAAAAAGAGAATGACTCAATTTCTGAATCATCAAAACAGAGAACTCATGCTGTCTATTCAAAATGGTCCTTACAAAGCATACATAGATATTAGTGGTATTGCTGAAACTGCTACAAGTCAGTATGTTCCTCCAAGAAGAGTTGAAAAAGAATACAAATATTACAATGAAGCTGACAAAGCTAAAGTTAAAATTGATGAGCTAGCTTTGACGTACTTGACCCAGGCCATCCCAAATGATATCTACAATCGAGTAGATAGTCGTAATACAGCTAAGGAGATATGGGATGAGTTAGAAAGGCAGTTTGAGGGATCATCAAAATCCATGAAGACCAAAAAGAATCAAAGCATCAATGCTTATGAAGGGTTTAAAGCAAAAGATGGCGAATCATTGAAAGAGACCTACAGTCGCTACAACATCATCCTTAATGATTTGAGAAGGAATGGAGTCGACAAATCAGAATCAGAGATAAATTACAAGTTTATCAAGAATCTACAACCAGAATGGGATTCATACTCCATTCAGCTCCAAATGTCTAAGGATATGGATGAAGAAAAGTTGACCGACATTTTCAGTATTCTGGGTCAACACGAAGATAAAGTAAAAGCAGTTAAGGAAAAGGATAAAAAAGTCGAAGAGTCTTTAGCCCTTCTAAGTGAACCTAGGAAGATTGGAGCTGTGAAAACAAAAGCTTTGATTTCTGGGATAAGTATGAAAAAGATGAGTTCTGATGATGATTACAGTAGCAGTTCTGGAGATGATATGGAGGAAATTGCTGAAAAGTTGGCTTTGTTAACAAACAAATTTCAAAACAGGTCTGGTAAAAAGAAGTTTTATTCAAAAACCAGACCTGATTACAACAAAGCTAACAGATATAAAAGGTTTGAGAAAAGGAATGAGAAAAAGGAGGAAGAGAAAGAGGAGAAAGAGGAGAAAGTTGTGAAAAAGGAGAGGGAAGAAACGAAGGATAGAGATGACTGAAACTGTTATAACTGCGGAAAACCCAGTCACTTTGCCAGAGATTGTACACTGAAGAAAGTCAAGGATTCTGAGTACTATAAGAGAAAAGCTCACTTGGCAAAAGCCAAAGAAAGCGGAAAGCCAGTCAACGCTGAGGAAGAAATTTGGCTCATGGATTCTTCTGATGATGAAGAAGCGCACTTTACTAAAGTAAAGTACAGTCTAATGGCAAAGATGAATGAAGAAGACCAGGAATCCGAGGTATCATCTCTATATCCTTCCAATAATTCTGATAATAATGATAATTCTGAAAATGAGTCTGAAACTGAAAATGCTAGATATGAAGAGATGCAAATCGTGATATTTGAACTTAATGAGAAATTTAAAAAAGCTCAAAAGAAACTTGATAAAGTTCAAAAGAAACTTGAAGATGAGAAAAGTTCAAAGTTGAAATATCACGATGAAGCGCTTCTTTATAAATGTTTAGCGGAAGATAAAGAAAAAGAAAAAGAATTTATCAGATTAAAAGTTAAAACGCTTGAAACTGAAATTTCTGAGTTAAAGAACAAAATGAAAGATATAAATGATGAAAACATAGATTTTCAGTTCAAAATCAAAGTTCTTTCTGAATAAAGAAAAGATGATTTTGCAAAGATCAAGGAAATAGAAGATTTAAATTATAAAAGAGGTCAGACTGAGCAAACTCTGAAATTACTAACTAGCAACCCAAAAGATACTCGATTTTATAATCCAAAAATGGATCTAGGATTATCTGATGTAGAGGTTCTTAAGAATGTACCTGAAAATCTATACACAATTGAAAATTTGGGTGAAGGTTTAAAGAAAACTTTTAAAACTAAAGAACCTGAAATTAAAAGTGAGGTTTTGAAGCAAACAATTATAAAGGAGATTCCTCCAATTTCACAAGTTTTTGTTAAATCAAGTAATGAAGTTTTAAAGCAAACTATCATAACGGAGGTTCCTCCAATGACACAAACTTTTGTTAACTCTAATAATGAAAGTTTGAAACAAACTTTTGCTAAAGATGTTGCTTCAAATCCTTCAACTCCCATGTCAAATAAAGAGGAAGTAAAAACGGATAAAGGTTCGGAAGAAAAGCCTAGATTCAATACTACAAACTTTAAATACGATGAACTAAATTCTAGTTACAAAACCAATAAGGTTGAACTAACTGAATTTAGTTTGTTATTTTCAAGTGAATCTATGGCTAAAACAATTGATACAAATATCAATGAACCTGAATCTGTTAAAACTGAATCTAATGTTGAAATGGAGTCAAATACAAAATCAGATTCTGACAAAAAGGAGTTTGTTCATAAAATCTCTTCTGAATTTCTTGATTTGAATTCAGCTTTACTCAAAATTGTTGATTTAGAAAATCAAATTTCTAAATGGCAATTAAACTTTGAAAAATTAGAGGATGACTATGAAAACATTGGATTAGACTTTGATCAAACTCGAAAAGTCAATATTGACCTTAAAAGTGAGATTCAAAATTTAGAATCCAAATTATATGAAATATCAAACTCTAAGGTTTCAAAGATTTGTGAAAAATGTTTAAAACAAGCTGAATTAAAAGATCAGAATAAATCTTCAAGCACAACTGATTCTTTTACAAATGATACTTTAGAAAAAGTTAAATTTTTTACAGAAAAGAAAGCTCTTGAACTAAGATGTGTAGAACTTTCAAAACAAGTTTCAGATTTTGAGAAAGTTCTATTTCTTGAAAAAGAGAAAAATAAAAAGGAAAGAACTGAGTTTGAAATAGAAAGAAAATATTGTGAAGTATATCATAAAGTGTTTTCATCAAATGTATCTAATGTCAAAACAGAACAAAATCTGAAAAGAAAAGAAAAAGGAAAATTATTCGAAACGAAATCAAATTTGTTTCCAAATAATTCTTCTAGTTCTAAGAGTTCTGACAATGTTTCTCATTCTTTCTCAGAAATGGATGAAGAAAAGTGCGTGGATCTGAAGGAGAATGTTTCAAATAGCAAGAATAGGAATACTGATACTGAGAAATGTAATTCTTCAAATAAAAATTGTATTCATTCGTGTAGTGTTTACAAAGTTTGTGAAAATAAAAATTCCGCAATTTCTGATTCTACCTTGTTGACACAAGCAAAAAAAAGAATACATTGTGCTCATTGTTGGGATAACTATTTCAAGCTAAATAGAAATGATCCAAAGAACAAAAAGTCTAATACTTCATCTTTTTCTTTAAAATCTTCAGCGAACAACTTTGATAAAATGTTCGGCTTTAGATCAAACAAACAGAATAAAAAGAAAGAAACAAAATCAGTTGATGTGAAAATGGTTTGGATTCCCAAAGATCAACTCAACAAACCAAATTCACAAAATAACCTTACTTTTAAAGGCAAAATTCAAGGTTCATCAACTGTAATAAACAAACTGACCCGTACTAACAAGAAAGGACCCATACATATATGGGTACCTAAGATGAGGTAATTTTCTTTTTACAGGACCGTCATGTGTGGGTCATTGATTCGGGAGCATCTAGACACATGACGGGGTACAAGCACTTATTGCACGATTTTACTGTACATCCTGGCGGATCGGTGGGTTTTGGCAACGACTCCAAAGGTCACGTTCGAGGCTTCGGAACGTTGAAGAATGACTCGATGCAAATAGAAAAGATCTTGTATGTTGAAGGATTAGGGCATAACCTTTTCAGTATTAGTCAGTTTTGCGACAAGGACTGTAAGGTAATTTTTGACAAGAAGTTTTGCTATGTTGGGGATGAGAACTGGTCAGAGATTTTCAGAGCAAAACGATGCGGCGATCTATATATGACAGATTTTGCGACTCTTGTTGCTTCCAATCAAGTTTGTCTTGTTTCAAAAGTCTCTCAATATGAATGTTGGTTGTGGCATAGAAGACTCTCACATCAAAACTTTCGAAGCATCAACAAGCTCAGAATAGATGGATTAGTTTCCGGGCTTCCTGCGTTGAAGATTGACAAAGTTTCCATCTGTCCGGCCTGTGAGATGGGAAAGATGAAACACGTCTCTCACAAGTCAAAGACTTTGTCTAATTGCAACAATGCCTTGGAATTAATCCACATGGATCTATGTGGCCCGATGCGAACTCAGTCAATGGGTGGAAAGAAGTATATATTAGTAATAATTGATGAGTATTCGCGACATACTTGGCTGGATTTTTTACGACTCAAATCTGAAGCACCCGAGCAGATTATTAAGTTCATCAAGAATATACAAATACTTCTATAGTGCCCGGTTCGAAAAATCCGAAGTGACAACGGAACTGAGTTCAAGAATGCAACTCTTCAAACATTTCTTGAATCCGTTGGAATATCTCACATTTTTTCCGCACTAATTACTCCACAACTAAATGGAGTAGTTGAAAGGAAGAATCGGACTCTTGTAGAAGCGACTCGAACAATGCTTGCCTATTCGGGTCTTCCACCAAGTCTATGGGCCGAAGCAGTTTCCACAGCGTGCTTTACTCAAAACAGAACAATTATTAATAAACGCTTTAATAAAACTGCATATGAATTAATCAACAATCGCAAACCTAACATCAAATTTTTGCGTGTGTTTGGATGCAGGTGTTTTGTTATGAAAGATCGTGAAAACCTTGCAAAGTTCCAAGTTAAGGCTGATGAGGGAATCTTTATTGGATATTCCTTGAATTCTAAAGCATATCGGATCTACAATAATCGTACAAAATCAGTCATCGAGAGCATCAACGTTACGTTTGACGAGAGTGTGACTTTGACTTCTGCACAACACAGTTCAGAACTCGGACAGAAATCTGAAGCTTCTACTCAAAAAGGAGTAGAACCTGTGGCGAAACAGTTTTCAAATTCTGTATTACATAATAATAGTACTAAAGATTTAGATTTGTTATTTCATGATGCATTTATGGATTATTGTGCAGATATGGAACCACCCATCACATCTGTAAATGCATCTCCACAACAGACGAGTGTTAATGTCTCCGGTCCATCTGACGATGTCGGTGCTAGTACTTCTGGAGCAACCAACGAGACTCCGAGTGAACCCACAACTATTCCAGTTTCTGGACCTGAAGTTCAACCTGAAGTTCCGGTTTCAGTAAACACATCATCGGAGGTTTCTACACATGAAATACAACAACCAGAAGTTAACGTACCAGAACCGACACATGTATCTTCAGCTGAATCTACTGAAGAGATTCTTGCAGTTTTGGATGAGAATGATTCATCGAACACTCGTGTAGCAATTCCAACTCTTCCGAGTACACATAAATGGACAAGAGCACATCCTCCAGCAGATATTATTGGTGACATCAATGATGGAGTGAAGACACGATCTGCGACTACAAACGAGTGTTTATATGTCAACTTTCTGAGCTCATTAGAACCCAAGAAAGCATCTGAAGCACTACAAGATCCAGATTGAATAAATGCTATGCAAGAGGAGTTAAATGAGTTTAAGCGCAACGATGTTTGGCATTTGGTGAAGCGTCCTAAAGATAAGGCCATAGTTGGAACAAAATGGGTCTTTAGGAACAAGAAAGATGAAGCAGGGATTATATTTAGAAACAAAGCTAGACTGGTCGCAAAAGGTTACAATCAGCAAGAAGGTATCGATTATGATGAAACCTACGCACCAGTGGCATGGATTGAAGCCATCAGGATCTTTCTGGCATATGCTGCTCACAAAAACATGAAGGTCTTCCAGATGGACGTAAAGTCTGCTTTTCTGAATGGGATTCTTCATGAAGAAGTGTATGTGAGTCAGCCTGAAGGGTTTGTCGATCCGAAATATCCCAACCATTTCTATGTCTTGGATAAAGCTCTTTATGGTCTGAAACAAGCTCCACGGGCATGGTATGAAACTCTAACTATTCATCTGCTTGAAAATGGATACACCAAAGGTACAATAGATACAACTCTTTTTCTCAAAAAGAAAGGTGATGATTTAATACTTGTACAAATATATGTTGATGACATTATATTTGGCTCCACAAACCCTGATATGTGTAAAGAGTTTGAAGAGGTGATGAAAAGTCGTTTTTAAATGAGCATGATGGGGGAATTAAAGTTTTTTCTTGGACTCCAAGTCACACAATCAAACGAAGGCATTCTTATCAATCAATCAAAATATATAAATGATATGATTAAAAAGTTTGATTTAAATTCCTCTTCCGTCATGAAAACACCAATGGCTATCGGTCGACTTTTGGACGCTGATTTATCCGGTAAATCAGTCGATCAAAAGTTATACCGTAGCATGATTGGATCTTTACTATATCTTACGGCGAGTAGACCGGATATTATGTTTGCAACATCTTTTTGTGCTTGTTTCCAAGCCAATCCTAAGGAGTCACACCTGATTGCAGTTAAGCGGATCTTTCGGTATCTCAAAGGCACGAGAAATTTAGGCCTTTGGTATCCAAATGATTCGAGGTTTGAGCAAATAGCTTTTACAGATGTAGATCATGTCGGAAATAGAATGGACAGGAAAAGCACGTCTGGTGCATGCCAATTTTTGGGAGATAAACTTGTAAGCCGGTCGTCAAAGAAGCAAAACTGTGTGTCAACCTCTACGGCGGAAGCAGAATATGTAGCCGCGGCGAGTTGTTGTTCACAAGTAATCTTGATGAAGACACAGCTTAAGGATTATGGATACATCATAAACAAGATCCCAATTGATTCCAAAAGCGCGACTGCAATAACTGAGAATCCTGTTCAACACTCCAAGACGAAACACATCGATGTCAGGTACCATTTTATCAAAGACCATGTTGAGAAGGGAACTATAGAAATGCATTTCGTACCAACAGAACTAGAGCTTGCTGATTTATTTACAAAACCTTTAGATGAAAAAAGGTTCACCTTTCTAATCAGCAAACTAGGAATGTTGAATACTTAGGCATTTCTTAGTTTTCTTTAAAACATTGAGGGGGAGTATCTGTTCTTGTTTATTTAATTATATTCATCTTTTGAGGGGGAGTTTGAATTTTTCATAAAGTGATACAACTAACTGGTATGGACTCATGTTCTATGAGTACCAAGTTTTCATCTGTTTGTGCAGATTTTTCTGAAGAAGAGACAACTAATTATGCATCTGTTTAGGGGGAGCAGATTGGCATAAGTCTGTAAGAATATAGTATATAGTATACAGTTTCTTATAAAAAAAAGTATTTTGAGAGACTTTAAGTAAAAGACTACAAAGATTTTATCTGATGTAAGAGTTTTTGAACAGTTTTTGAAAAAAAAATTCTGAAAAAGTTGTATTTTTTTTGGAAATCTTTCAGATTTCGGACTTATAAGGATAAGAAATCTTTGATTTCGAATCCTTAAGGAATCGAAACCAAAGGTTTCGAACCCTTAAGGAATCGAAACCAAAGGTTTCGAACCCTTAAGGATCCGAAACCAATGGTTTCGAACCCTTAAGGATGCGAAACCAATGGTTTCGGATCTAGAAGGGTACAAATTCAATTTTTTAAAATTTACAACTTTATCTGATTCTAATTATTTTGGAACTTTTTGCATCTTTGTTCATTCGAATTGTTCAGATGAACAGTGCCATGTCTATTTTTGAGACATGCCTTTTTCTACTGTTTGCCAAGTGGGGTACTCTAAAATCGTGCCAAGTGTCCAATTTTTTTGAGTATAAATAAATTTCAAATCCTTCATTTCCCACTTTTTCATTTCTTGCAAACTCTTCAAACGATTCGAATCCTCTCAAACAAAGCACTGTTCATCATCTTCAACCTCAAACTTCATCTGTTCGATTTGTCTTCATCAGGTAACCATTTCAGTTGATTTTAGTCTTGTTAGTTTCGATTTCATCTTGGAAATCTTTCTATCCGTTTAATTTCATTGATTATGATCTTCTGCTATGCTTATTTTGTATCTGGGTTTATGTATTTGTCATGTTCTTCGTGTTCTTCAAGTTCATCATGCGTGTGTGTGGTTAGGGTTTCGAATCCTTTTCAGATAAAAAAAATTGATGTCAAAATTAGTCAAGTCCAGATTTCGGATCCTCTATGATACGAAATATTGGGCAATTCTTGTTGAAAAGAATTTGTGCATAATGTCATGGTTTCGGATCCATCAGGATACGATTTCCTTGGTTTCGAATCCTTTTGGATACGAAATCCTTGGTTTTCGGTTCCTCTTGGATACGAAATCATCTTTTAAAAGATTTTTTGAAAATGCTGAAATCAACCAAGTCATGGTTTCGGATCCTTCTTTGTGTAGAAGTGTTGATTTCGGATCCTTCTTGATCCGGAATCCCCTGGTTTCGGATCCTTCTTGATTCAAAATCCCTTGGTTTCTTGGTCCGAAATCCTTGGTTTCAGATTCTTGTCCATCCGAATCCATCGTGTGTGTATGTGTGATCCGAATCCTACACTTAGAAATTTTCAGAAATGTTTTTCAATTTTTTTTTCAAAGGATAACCTTTTTCAGAACTGTTTTGTTCACGATCAACAGTTCAAATGGCAAATCAAGAAGAACAAAGCCATATTCAAGGCTTTGGTGAACATGTTCCGAGTATACCCGATCCGACACCTGATGTTCCTTTACCATCAACGCGATCTGTACACCAATCACAAGCCGGAGTTCATCCCGATCACTTAATCATTCATCCGATCAACTATGTACAGATCATCTTCAACAACCATCATGTTGATTTTGACAAGATCAACATTCATCCAGTGGTAAAGGAAGTGCTTCGTAATCACCCGTTAGCATACGCATTGACTCACACAGTCAATGTGCCTATGCTATATCTACAACAAGCATGGAAGACAATCATTACATCCATGGAGAACGGAAGGCCGATCTTTATCTTCCAGATTGATGAGTTCGTCACGAAGCTCGACTTTCAAAGACTGAGACTTGTACTGAGGATACCTGAGCCTGATTCTAGAGAAGGAAAGACTGAATTCATTGATTATCCGTCTGAGGAAGAAGTGTTTGAAGGCATACGCGCAATGGGATATACCAAGAATTTAACACGAGTGAAGGGTTTTAATAAGGTGAATCTACCACCTTTGTACTATACAATCTTTTCTATTCTCAACTGGTGCTTAACTGCCAAACATTCGGGAACTGACAGTGCCAGTATCGGATTTCTGAAGTTGTTTCATGTGGTGGTGTATGATCTTCATGTAGATTATGCAGCCTTCTTCTGGCATGAATTGAGTGAAAAGATAGAGCTACGACGTCAAAACAAGGGAAAGCCTTATATTCCGTACATGAGGTTTTTTCAAATCATCATTCAGAGTATGCTTCGGTCTAACCGAGAAATTCCACGAAGAGTAAATCATCCTTCTGTGCCCGAGAAACCAATGCAGTATATTCAACTACCAAAGAGGAAATATGACTATGAAATGTCATTACCGGAAGGGTTCCTTTCATACGCGAATCAGGACGCTGAGTGCATCATTGATTATAGAGAGTCTATGGTCCGGCCAGAACCGGAGAGACCTACCCAAGACTCAACCCCTAGGCGAGAGGAGTCTGTGAGGGTTCAAGATGCAAGGGCTACTGAACGGGGAGAGTCGAGGGAAAATACCGAGAGGGGAACTGGTGGGGGTCAGTCACCTGTACTTGAAGATGCAGGGTCATCGTCTGAGGACACACATATAGATGACCTTGTACAAGACGATTCTGAAGAAGTAGTTCCTAAACACATTGGGGATGCTCCTTTAGTTGAGTATTCTGATGATAGTACAGAGTCTGATAACGCTTCTGATCCCGCGGAGGAACAATATGATGGAGATTCTGATGATAATAATGATGGTAATGATGGAAATGATGGTGCTGATGCAGAAAACATGTTTGGTGATGTTGCTGATATTCTGGTGTTTCCACAAATGAATTTGTCAGCTAATATTGATGTGGAAGAGCTCAACTTTGATGACATGCCATTGATGTCTTCTCAAGTTAGTGAAGGAATGGGAGGTATAAGGAGAACCGAGGGAGAATTAGTTGAAAATATATGTGAGTCTGTGAGAGAAAATGAAGAAACAAATATGGAGAGTGTGAGAGCTACCAAACATTTCTATACCAGAAGGGCAGCCACATCCACCACCAGATCTCATTTGTTGGGATCAGGTGTTGAAAAAGACGTTACTCGCCCAGTAACGCAATTGCACACCTCAGCCAGCCATTCAGCTTCTTCTCAACAAGAAGCTGTCTAATCTTCTCACGGGGCTTTAGCACATACTCTATCCGGATCTCACTTGGAGATTTCGGGTATTGAAATAGAGCGACCTCCTCCCCGGTCCTCGACCTTCATTTCTGAACATGTTGAGTGTCTAGTGCCTATTGCTAATATTTTTAATTCTTTGAATAGGACACTTTCTGGAACAACTGATGCGAGTCTTCGTGACCCATCCGGAACACTCATAGTAGATCCTCTCCCAGGACTACAAGGACAGAGTGGAAATCCTACCAGTGCTAATACTATGCCAACACTGAGCGTAGGTCACACAGTTGAAACAACTGTTGTGCCAACGGCGAACCTAAGTGGTGTTGGTGTTACTTTACCCGTCTTCGTGACAAGGGAAACTCTCGACGGCGCCCTAAAGGCTGTTGAGGAAACATTCATACGGGAGTTACAAGGGGTGAAAACTTTATTGAAAGGAAAAGGGCCGGAAATTGAAGAGCCCGTTGTACGTTCACGACCAGAAATTTACTTGGCTCCACCTCGTGTAACTCAGCCTCCTTCAGTTCAACAACCTCCAGTTGATCAAAGTATTGATGAGTTAAGAGATCTGTTTTATGCTAAGCTGATGTCCATTAGCCCTGAAGATCAACAAAGTAAAACTCTATTATCGCTACTACAAAACTTCCAATCTACACCACCTCCACCTACACCCACATCTACAGTTACATCCACGGAGTTCCAAACCTTATCCACGGAGTTTAATTCTTTCAAGTCAACAGTGGTACAATCTTTGAATGATATGAAGCAGTCCTTAGATGAGTTGAAAGCATTACTGAATCAGAGTTGTAAGACTCAAGCCCAGGGTTTCAAACGAAAGCATGATCAGGATCCCGATGATCATGATCATGAGGGGGAGATGAGTAAGAAGAGAAGGGCTGAGTCTGAAAGTTCACAAGGCCAAAAGAAGAATCCGACTGTTGCTGAGATTTCTGATATGTTTGAATCTGGAGCTATGGGTGATGAAAGCGGAAAACAGATCGTATTATATGTTGATCCGAGTGTAGAACCGACGGTTGAAAAGCCTGAGGTAAATGAGGAGGAGATAAGGGAAGTAGTAGACAGGTTTGTGGAATCTGTTGAATTGATTGAAATCAGTTCTGGTGATGAAGCTGATGATCTGGCAAGAGAATATGATCAGTATTGGAAAGTAAAGGAGGAAGCAGAACCGTTCGTATTGCTTACTTATGAACCAGAGGATCAAGGTGTTGGGTTCACACAAGATGAAATAGACATACTAACTGAAATTTATGGGCCACAAACTCCGGAAGAAATAACCGTAAGTCCTATACATTCACCTGAACATATCTCAAGTACCTTTATACCCGTTCAATCTGATGTTATACCTTTATCTTTTAACCTAAACCAACCCAGTTCAACTCAAACCACTATACCAGTTTCTGAACCAATTCCAACTTCTGAATCCATTCCCATTCAACCTGAATCACAATCTTTTCATGATCCATTCTTAAAAGTACCAAAACCTGAAGAATCTGAACCTCCATCCACTACACCTTTAGTACCACCGGTTATTCCTACTCATGACGAAGCTGGTCCTTCCAATCCAGCTGATCAACCTGGTCCATCATCCTCACGGAGCAGAAAATTGTCTGAACTTGAACAACGTGAAAGAACTTTGTATTTTAGAACACCATTTTTGGAAGAGTCTGAAAGAAGACTGTTTGTGCATAGAATCAGAAGTTTGAATCCCTACGCCGTGTTGGGAATTACTGATCAGACAGTCGAATACAAGTTCGAGTATATGTACTTTCTGAGAGACAATTGCCAAAAGAAAAGAGAGGTGAGGAGCAAGAAGTTAATTGTGACTATAAAAGAGGTAACTGCCAGATTGTATTACAAAATGTGGTATCCAGAGTTTGTTGTTCAGAGGCAGGATTGTAGGGATTACAGATTCTCTGAAGATGATTTTTGTCACATAACGATGGAAGATTTTGAGTTCATGTATCATCATTTCAGAGATCTTCAGATCAGAAGAGAAAACGTGACTCTTGCATTGAATGCCATCAAAAGGTTTTTGAGAAGACACATCTTGTTCACACAGTGTCATGATTTACAGATGGCAGTGGAAAGTTATCAACCAAGAGTTAATTTGTTAAGGCCTAATCAAGATTTGGCTGGAATAATGAAGATGGCACTATTTGCTGTGATTGGAGAACCAGAGTTTGGTGTTGTGTTCAGAAGTGGTGCAAATAAGATATTCATTCGGTTTAATGAGTTGGAAAAGTATTCGGACGGTACGCTCAAGCTTGTAAGACTTTAGTTGATAGAAAATCTTAAAAGACATGATGCTGAACGAAAAGTTACTTGGATGTCTTCAAGACCTAGAAGAGTTTTGTCAAGTGCCATTGAAGAGATAGATGAAAGATTGAATTTCAGGATGGCTATGCGAAGAATTGAAACGCATCTTGGGTTTCGAAGAAGAAGAAGACCCTTTCTGCCTTGATAGCTAAGGGGGAGATTGTTAGAGCATTACTGTAGCTATCAAGACAGTATTAATATCTTGTACTGTTCTTCTTAGTAGAGGCATGGACATGTCATGGCCCTACTATATAAAGAAGACTCTTTTGTTATTTCCATAACAACTTTAAGCATTGTGTCATTTGTACTCATTGATCAATATATGGATGACTTTTGCTCTCTAGATTCTCTCTCTATATTTGATTGCTAGATCTGGGTTTATCAGATGAGACACACAAGCTTTTGGTCCTATAAACGTAAAGTCCTATTAATAACCCTATTAGGACACTAATGAAGGTCCTATAAACCCATTTTTGTTGTAGTGCGTCCTAAATAGGTGGCTTTTGTTGTAGTGTATCTCAACTGTTTATACATTTTGAGCCTGATAAAACATAAATTGTTCACATTCTTTCATACACATTTGTTATAATAAGTGGCTTCATGCTACTTACAGGCATTATTAACTATTTCATCTGTTGATTCAAGGTTACAACTTTCATTCTATCTGAATCTGAAAAGAATCGGATACATATCTTTTGGAATTGACGGTGCTTCAGTTCATAAGGGGAGATCAAATGTTCAGTGGCAATGCTCAGAAATTGAAAGAAACTTTATTTTGGCGAAGAGTTTTGATGATCATGATGCTTACAATCATCAAGAAGGTGTAGAATTTGAGATAATGTCATACTAGGGAAAATAAGTCCAAAAAGTGAGATTTGTGGAGTTTATCTAGGAGATATAACAAAGAGTTGCCGAGATAAAAGTCAATGACAGTTTGTTTATGCGGGAGATTATACAAAGTGAAAAGAGGAGAATATCAAATGAAATCAAAGTTTGTTGGATAATCTTGTTTGAAGAGACTTTTACGACACTTTTACAAGATAATTGTCAAAGATCAAAACAGTCAAAGATGAATGTTTGAAGATTTTTAAAGCAGCAATTCAAACGAAAAGACAAAGATTGTTGATTTTAAAGATTTGAGTAGATTGTTATTGTTACGATTATACCCACACCATATAAAAAGTGCAACGTCTTTATAAATAAACCTTGACGCAAGTATACATCTTGGCCTATTATCGTCTTTAAACAAGTAATAATGGTACAAAAGTACCGAATATCGATCCCACAGGGAAGCGTAAAAAGTTTCTTTTTAAAAGTCCAGTTCGTAAAATCGAGTTTCAGATGGCGAATTCGAAAACAATATTTTTGTTGGAGGTTTTGGTTAACAATTAAGCTAGAATCAATTATAAAGAGTAGCACATGGTATAAAGTTCAGTTGGGATGAAATTAATAACTAGATAAAAAGATGAGACGGCATTCCTTGGTTATCTCAAGAGTCCACTATTTTATGATACAACGTACCGGGTGTCAATTGGTCAATTGTGATCCACCATAAAATATAACCTTGATTTAAATAACTTTGGACAATCATGCAGTACGATACACCTCTTTATTTCATTATCGGTCTCGGTCCCAACTTTACTTTATACCCCGAACTAGGACGTTTAGCCCATCATCATTCGGCTTCTAATTATAAAGGATGTGAAAACAAAAATGCAAATAATGGAGATGGACAATGCAACAAACAACTTACAATAATAAAAATTACGTAACTTGTTATGCAAGTAATCAAGTCCCAAAAATAAAGCAAATATTAAATTACAGAAAATAGAAATGACAATAATTAAAGTACAGAAATGTAAATGACAAGAAATAAAGTGTGTAAATTAAAGAACGATAAAAGTAAATTGTAGTAATTAATATACAGAAATTAAATTGACATAATAATAAAAGCAGGAATTACAAAATGAGAAGTTAACGACAACTTTAGATTGCAGGGAAAATCTTATTTCAAATGTGAATTATACGGAATCCTTCATTAAACCACCACCGGTCACGGTTGAAATAAATCTCAACCGTAAAGCTATGGATTTGGTTACTTTAAAAGCCCGAAAACTAAACTAATGATAAAGACTTATTATACAACCAAAAGTTGATGCTTTTTAGAACGAAACTTGTCGTGCAAGTAATCGAATTTCCTTGTATTAAAACTTCTACAATTCCATAAATTATATTCAACCGTGAACCAATCAAGTTGGGAACCCGAATGTATTAGTCGGACTTCCGGCGAATGATAATAATGGAATCGGATTAGAATTAATAGTAACGAAACCAAATTACGTTGAACGAATTATAAAGAAAACTTGACGAGTAAGTAACGAATTTCTTTATATTAATACTTCTTACAATTCTATAAACTATATTCAACCGTGAACCAATCTAGTTTGGGACCCGAAAGTATTAGTCGGACTTCCGGTGAATGATAGTAACGGAATTGGATTTGGGATTAATATACGAGAAACCGTAACTTACTTTCAAAACCGTAGGGATAAAGAAATGCAGAAAACTCGAAGGTAACCGTGGTTAACAATCGAACATAAACATATGCAGATAAGTAACGATTAAGCTGTAAACGAGAAGACGGAAATGTAATGAAACTTGATAATATAAAACGAAAACCAACAAGACCGAACCGAAAAGGTTCAGGCCGTGAACTCAGCTTCGGATGTGGAACCGAAAACTAGTAGTTCACTATAAAAACTAATCTACTTGATCAATCAAAGTGTATTTGAAGGATGTCTAAAAATGTTTACATAAGTGTTCTATATATAGTAATTGAAATACTTGGAAGAGAAGAACTGACAATGGGTAGTATCCATGGGTCAAAAAGATCCATAGGCCAAAGTCACAAGCCCATCAAAAGTTAAGTATTCTTGAGCCTAAATTGGTGATGAACAAGTCCAAGTCCAAAAATAATGAGTATCTCGGCCCAAGTATAAATCGACCCATAAGTAAATCGGCCGGCCCAAGTGAGATGCGATCCAAAAAAAATTGCAAGCCCGGTCTTCAAAAATCGGAGTCTTCGTTTTCGTCCAAAAATTAGCTTTCCGCAATCTTCTTTAATGTAGAGCTCCAAATGACCGTTTTTTCGCAACCTAAAATACATAAAGTATAAAATAAGTTTTTTTGGTGATTTTTATAAGTTTTGTGTGATTTTTAGCCAAATTAATACCTGGAAGTAATAATCTTTTATTTACGTAAATATTATTAAAATTGCTTAAAAGTGACTTAATGGGATAATAAAATGACTCAAAAATTGAAATTATACGCCTAAAATAGGGTTAAATAAATAACCCTATCACAACCACAAATTCCTTTTACTCTTTAATTTCTAATATATTTGTTTTTCTTAGCAATCAATATGAAAAGGGATATCATTTTATCTAACATCCTCACTTCATAAATGACCTCCATGTAAAACTATATTATAAAATAAAAGTCCCGTCAAATTTTTATATAAGTTATTTTACATTACTCACCTAATATATCCATTAGTTGATATGATCAATGAGTAACCTTAGCTTTAAGCATTTAATAATTTTTTAAGGGATTCATATGCTTTGATGTAAACTTTTATAGCGCTTCATGAGGACAAATGTGTTGATAGCGGGGTGTTTCTCTTGCTATAAATTCATAGAAGAGATACCTATAGAAATCCAATATTTTGCACCTCGTCTCTTTATAGATCGTTGTTATCTATTATACAAGTCATAAGTTGTTATAAAAACGTATTAGCTTCTCCTCATAGCCTATGAAACCATTCATCCGATCAATTTCAATGTCATATAACTTTATTGCCACTAGACCAATGCACATGACCACATCACCATGCTATAATCTTGTGACTTAATGAACGTATTATTTCAAGTTCTTGGCTTAAAATAGCATTTGTTCAAAATGAAAATACTGCTTAATGAAGCACATGAAATTTTCCGAACTATTAAGATATTAACTTAAATAACATAAATTTCAACATGTCTTTTGATTAAATAGCCTTTATACAAAAATAAGTGTAGAAAATACATCAATTTATTTGTCAAATCCTATATATGTCAAAAGTCTTAACAATAGCAAGATAGTTGCTGAAGAATTAATTTCCATGTAATTTAATCAACAAACTTTAAAACTACTTAATTTCCAATGACTAATTAAGCACCGTTGTCATGTGGAAAAATGTTCACTCAATAAAGGAGTTGAAGTTAAAAATTAAAAATTAAAAATTAAAAATTAAAAATTAAAAATTAAAAAAAAAGTTTGGAAGATATGAAACTATTATATGTTGGTAAGAGATTTTGTTTTATTTAGACTGTTGGATGAATAGAAATTTTGATTTAGGATTTTTGATGGTAATATTTTGATTTAGGGTATTGATATGTTTGGTTCAATTTTTTTAGAAGGTCAACTTGCTTTTTTTGAGCTTATGACTACCAGTCTACCAACTAGCTTATGACTTATGAGTCAACATCTAGCTTATCAGCTATCAGCTAACTTATGAGCTAGTTTGCCAAACATAGCCTAACAATCAATTTGAAAAAAATATAATTTATATACTATTTAAGTTAACATACGTGACTTCATAAATAATCTCCATTATATAATATAAAAGCTAATTATTTTTAAAAACGACCCATTAAATTATTTTTCATTTCTAATTTACAAAATTTAACTTGTTTGTGGTTTAGACTTTTTAGCTCCATTATTTCCAAAAAAATTCACAAAGTAGCCTTAATTAAGCTTTAAAGATGCTTTAAAGATTTAATAACTTTTTTTGCTAAGGATTCATGTTTTGAAGTAAACGCTACTCATGTTTTAAACCACATTTGTCTATTGAGGGGTGTTTCTCTTTCTATAAATACATGGAAAAGATGCCTACAGAAATGCAACTCCTCAAAAACCATTAATTTCTCTCTTTGCATTTTTCGATTAGTCAAAAATGAAGTCAACAACGTACATGGCGGTATGTGTAATAGCAATTTGGGTGATAGTCTTGGCTGGATCCCAAGTGATGAATGCGACGACATGCTCTGTGTCAGAGATATTACCATGTATTGCATCCATTCCACTTCCACTACGGTTGTTACTATCGAAACCACATTCACCTCCCCACTCATCACCGCCACCTTCGTCCCCGCCCAGGTCATCACCGCCACATTCGTCGCCGCCCAGGTCATCACCACCAACTTCTTCCCCGCCCAGGTTATCCCCGCCACCTTCTTCCCCACCCAGGTCATCCCCGCCACCTTCTTCCCCACCCAGTCATCCCCGCCAGCTTCGTCCCCGCCCAGGTCATCGCCACCACCTTCGTCACCGCCAAGGTTATCACCGCCACCTTCTTCCCCACCCAGGCCATCACCGCCAGCTTCTTTCCCGCCCAGGCCATCACCGCCACCTGCGTCCCCGCCTAGGTCATCACCGCCACCTTCGTCCCCGCCCAAGTCATCGCCGCCACCTTCGTCCCCGCCCAGGTCATCGCCGCCACCTTCGTCGCATCCCAGGTCATCACCGCCACCTTCTTCCCCGCCCAGGTCATCACCGCCAACTTCTTCCCCGCCCAGGTCATCACCGCCAACTTCTTCCCCGCCCAGGTCATCACCGCCACCTTCTTCCCCGCCCAGGTCATCACCGCCACCTTCTTCCCCGCCCAGGTCATCCCCGCCACCTACTTCCCCACCCAGGCCATCCCCTTCACCTTCTTTTCCTCCCAGATCATCATTGCCACCTTCGTTGCCACCCATGTCATCAACACCACCTTCTTCACCACCCCAGTCATCACCGTCATCTTCGTCATCGCCACCTTTGTCGCCTCCTACAACATCACCACCACCACCTTTCTCACCACCCGTGACATCACCACCGCCACCTTTGTCACCACCCACGACATCACCACCGCCACCTATGTCACCACCAGCGACATCACCACCGCCACCTACGTCACCACCCACGATATCACCACCCCCAGTTTTGTCACCACCAGCGAAATCACCACCGCCACCTTTGTCACCACCCTCGACATCACCACCGCCACCTTTGTCACCACCTGCGACATCACCACCGCCACCTTTGTCACCACCTGCGACATCACCACCTCCACCTTTGTCACCTCCTGCCACAACACCACCGCCACCTTTGTCACCTCCTGCAACATCACCACCGCCACCTTTGTCACCCCCCGCGACATCACCACCGCCACGTTTGTCACCACCCGCGACATCACCACCGCCACCATCCAATCTTTGTTGCAGGAAGTTGGCAGAACAACTCTCATGCATATGTGGGTACATAAGGAACCCAATACTGAGAGAGTATTTTATTTCTCCTAAGTTCAAGAAGCTTGCTAGCATTTGTGGCGTTACCCTTCCCAAGTGCTAATATATTGACCCCCAAGTTGGTTTTTAAGAGAACACTACTGATCCTATATAATATTTGTGTTTTTATCTCTCTCTAGATCTCTTAAGTTACTAGAGTTGTGACTAATATGTCTTCTATATTTAAATATACTAGTTTTATGATGGAATAAAGAGTCTGTGAGAACTTTTCGTCTTATTGGTTCAAACTTTCAATATAATGTTGGTTTTGATTTTCTACAATGTTGGTTTTGAGTTTCAATAAAATATGGTGTTTGGAAAGTACTTGGAATTACTGTTGTGAGATTTGATTGGATTTCCCTCCAAAAAATTGAAATTTTGATATCAGACGTACAAATAAATTTTCTTAAAAGTACTTATCATTTTGAGTTACATATTTTCTATTTGGTATTCAATTATAAATTATTGGCAAGAAGACAATAATGTTTCATTCATCATTGCTCAAGCTACATTTACTTTGCATATTAACAATCAATTTGAAAAGAAAAAAAAAATTAATTTAAGTTAACATACGTGACTTCATAAATAATCTCCATTACAAAATATAAAAGTTATTTATTTTTAAAAACGACCCAGCAAATTATTTTTCATTTCTAATTTACCAATTAATTGTTACAAAATTTAACTTGTTTGTGGTTTAGTAGCTCCATCATTTCCAAAACAAACCACAATGTAGCCTTAATTAAGTTTTAAAGATTTAATAACTTCTTTTTCTACGGATTCATGTTTTGAAGTAAACGCTATTCATGTTTTAAACCACATGTGTCTATTGAGGGGTGTTTCTCTTTATATAAATACATGGAAGAGATGCCTACAGAAATGCAACTCCTCAAGAACCATTAATTTCTCTCTTTGCATTTTTCGATTAGTCAAAAATGAGGTCAACAACATACATGGCGGTATGTGTAATAGCAATTTGGGTGATGGTCTTGGCTGGATCCCATGTTACGAATGCGACGACATGCTCTGTGTCAGAGATACTACCATGTATTGCATCCATTCCACTTCCACTACGGTTGTTACTATCGAAACCACGTTCACCTCCTAACTCATCACCGCCACCTTCGTCGCCGCCCAGGTCATCATCGCCACCTTCGTCCCCGCCCAGGTCATCACCGCCACCTTCGTCCCTGCCAAGGTCATCCCCGCCACCTTCTTCCCCGCCCAGGTCATCACCACCACCTTCGTCGCCGCCAAGGTCATCACCGCCACCTTCGTCGCCGCCAAGGTCATCACCGCCACCTTCTTCCCCACCCAGTTCATCACCGCCATCTTCTTCCCCGCCCATGTCATCACCGCCACCTTTGTCCCCGCCCAGGTCATCACCGCCACCTTCGTCCCCGCCCAGGTCATCACCGCCACCTTCGTCGCCGCCAAGGTCATCAACGCCACCTTCTTCCCCACCCAGTTCATCACCGCCATCTTCTTCCCTGCCTAGGTCATCATCGCCACCTTCGTCCCTGCCCACGTCATCACCGCCACCTTCATCCCCGCCCACGTCATCACCGCCACCTTCGTCCCCGCCTAGGTAATCACCGCCACCTTCTTCACCGCCTAGGTTATCACCTCCACCTTCGTCCCCGCCCAGGTCATCACCACCACCTTCCTCCCCATCCAGGCCATGCCCTCCCAGGTCATCATTGCCACCTTCGTCATCACCCATGTCATCAACACCACCTTTCTCACCACCCCAGTCATCACCGCCATCTTCGTCATTGCCACCTTTGTCGCCTCCTACAAAATCACCACCACCACCTTTGTCCTCCGCCTAGGTCATCACCCCCACCTTCGTCGTTGCCAAGGTCATCACCGCCACCTTCTTCCCCACCCAGGTCATCACCGACATCTTCTTCCCCGCCCAGGTCATCACCGCCACCTTTGTCTTCGCCCTTGTCATCACCGCCACCTTCGTCCCCGCCCAGGTCATCACCGCCACCTTCGTCGCCGCCAAGGTCATCAACGCCACCTTCTTCCCCACCCAGTTCATCACCGCCATCTTCTTCCCCACCTAGGTCATCATCGTCACCTTCGTCCCTGCCCACATCATCACCGCCACTTTCATCTCCGCCCACGTCATCACCGCCACCTTCGTCCCCGCCTAGGTCATCACTGCCACCTTCTTCACCGCCTAGGTTATTACCTCCACCTTCGTCCCCGCCCAGGTCATCACCACCACCTTCTTCCCCATCCAGGACAACCCCTCCCAGGTCATCATTGCCACCTTCGTCACCACCCATGTCATCAACACCACCTTTCTCACCACCCCCATCTTCGTCATTGCCACCTTTGTCGCCTCCTGCAACATCACCGCCATCTTCGTCATTATACAAGAGTTTTTGCCGGCGAACATAATGTGTCGCTGTCAAATATACATTTGCCGGCGAAACATAGTCGTTGGTAAAAACTAGTCGTCGGCAAAAACTAATCTCAAATAATCATATAAAATCCTTTATCCGAAGGCTAAATACTTTTGTCGGCATAATTTTACCGTTGGGAAAATTTTCTTTGACTTTTTGGTCAAAACTTTGTTGGCCAAAAATCCGCCGACAAAAGTTTTTTTTTTAAACAAACTGTTTATGTGATAATTAAAACACATGGATTCTTGATAGCATCATGTTGTTTCCCATATGATCAAATAAAGATGATTTTATATACCAAAACTACTATAAAGTTGGTTTTATATGAGACCTAAAATGCCTAATTGTATAATATATTACTTTATGCAACTTAAGTTTAATTATATGGCCAAACTATATATTAAACACCGTATTTAAAGCGTTACAAACGGTTTATAAGAGGTTTTTAAGCGTATTATACACTTTTGAAATGAAGTGTCTTATTAACTTTTTATATGACACTTTTGAGAAAAGTCCTATAAACACGTCACGTCTTTTTATATGACATTTGTGTTTCTAGAAAAAATTTACAAATAGTGTCGTACAAAATAACTAATAAGACATTAGTTTTGAATCTGTATTGTTCTCAATTCTTTTTTAGTAGAAAACAATACTTCAATTGATTGAGCGTCCGGTTAATTTTAGTGTTGTGAGTTTGCTTAACCTAGGTCAGCTGCACCATCTTCTTCACCACCCAATCATCACTGCCATCTTCGTCATCGCCACCTTTGTCACCTCCTGCAACATCACCACTGCCACCTTTGTCACCACCCGCAACATCACCCCCGCCACCATCCAACCTTTCTTGCACGAAGTTGGCGGAACAATTCTCATGCATATGCAGGTACATAAGGAACCCAATACTGAGAGAGTATTTTATATCTCCTTAGTTCAAGAGGATTGCTAGCACTTGTGGGGTTACCCTTCCCAACTGCTAATATATATATTAGACCCCAAGTTGTTGTTGAAGGAGAATACTATTGATCCTAATATTTGTGTTTCTCTCTCTCTCTCTCTCTCTCTTTATCTCTCTCTCTCTCTCTCTCTCCCTATGTCTAAACTATATCTTATGTATTTAAATATACCAATAAAGAGTCTGAGAGAACTTGTTGTCTTATGTATATTGGTTTTAACTTTCAGTACGTTGGTTTTAACTTTCACTAGAATGTGTTTTTTGGAACGCATATGGAATTACTTGTGAGATTTCATTGGATTCCACTCTAGAAAAAATAAAGTTTGGTGTCAGACGTACGAATAAGCATTCACTACAAGAAAAATGAGCTTAGGAAGAAACTTTTAGAAAATGTTTTGAAGCTATATCTAAAAATGATTTTTAGGGAAGGAATGAAAAGGTGTTTTTGAGTCAAAGGATACATTATCAAATATGTCCCTAAAGGTTTTAGAGACACTTCTTAAAAACGTCTCTAAAAGTAGAAACAAAACCTTTAGCGACATATACTTAAGGGTCCCTAAAAGATAAAAGTTTTTTTTAAATAAAATAAAATTAGAACAATCGTTTAGTTACGCTTTCATAACTTAATAAAGTGTATCTGAAAGATTTTTAAAATAAATAAAAATTATATAAGAAATCGTGATTTTTAATTGAATAGAACGAACCCTAGTTTTTCTCTTCTTGCCTCCCACGTCCGTCTCTCTCGCCTTCCGCGACCAACAGTCTCTCACTTTCCTTGGGGGTTGGGACCATCGCCAAACCCTTTCATTCCTTGCCTCTTCTATCGGGTTCGGTGGTTCCTCCTTCTCCGATTGAAAACCAAACCCTACTCGATTCGTAACCACTATTCTACACTATGCTTGATGTTCTACCCTATGCTTGATGTGGTAATGATTTGGAACTTGATGCTTAAAGTGTTTCATGTGTGCGTTTAATCCTCCTCTTCTATCATCGGCTATCTACACTATATCATAGTTTCACCATGCTTCTTTTAATAACCGAATTCGAAATCCAATATATTTGTTACTGTAATTAAGATTTGGTTTAGATTTCTACTTCCACTTCCACCCAAGACGCTGCCTTGTTATCGTATCCTAATCGTATCCACTTCTTCATTCGTATTCCCTTTTGAGGTAATACTTTAGTTCTCCATGGAAAACTATGCAGTGAAATCATGAGAAAATCGAGACCAAAGAAACAACAACCGGAAACTATCACCAAACTATGGAAGGAACTCTCAGAATCTCATAATCTTCAAAATAGGACACTATTAAATTTATTATAAATACAGAAAAATCTGTCCAATTTTATTAGGAAAGATTTCTTCATTCCCCCCATCAAGTTACACTACACCAAATGTCACTTAGGCAACAAATGAAAAATGTTGCCTAAGAGAGATTTATGTGTTGCCTAAGCAGTGTTGCCTTCTCAATGTTGCATAAGAACCTAGGCAACATAGACAAACATTATATGTTGCCTAAGCAGACTCCTTAAGAAACACACAACAGGTTATATTGCCTATAAAAAAACATATGTTGCACCAAACAAACACTAAGTTAACATTAAATTTATACATGTGTTTCCTAAGATATCAACTTAGACAACATACTCTATTTACGTATGTTGCTTTTGAAATGTGAATAATATAATATTTATCTTTAGGCAACACTTATAGATAAGTTGCCTAAGATGTTTTATGTAAAAAAATATTACTGCTCATTTTGTGCACCATGATGCAGTTTTTTACTTCATGATTTCTACAAACTCTCATAAACAAACAAACTCGTGTGAGTCGGCAAACAACTCCAATAACCATACAAAACTAATAAATTAAATAATTGAAAGATAACGTTTTTCCTAAATAAGTCCAAAAGTAGGCAACAAGTTCAAAAACATAAAAATTAAAAAATTAACCTAAATCATTGTTCGTCGGGGTTGTTGAGTTGGAGTTTGCATCACTAGCAACACCGCACATACGCATTAAAGATTCTATCATGTCTCTTTGTTTGGCGGCTTCTTTTCTTTGTTCAGCGGCTTCTTTTTTTGCCTCCTCTTGTCCCTCTTTCAGTAAGCGAATCTGCTCGTCGCGCTCGGCAAGTTCTCGCCGCAAATCATCCTCGTTAACCGTAGACACCGACATAGAGGTTCCTTTTGCCAGACCTCTCATCCTCGGAGCTCGAACCACCAAGCTACCCATACCTCGAACAACCGTCCCTACCGACGGACCAAGTATTTGCTCAATCATTGATATTTCTTTTTCAATTGGGCAAAGCATTGGAGGAACAACAGAATCTGAAGTGTCATCAAAATCATTCTTTATATTCTCAATAGCTTCCTCAACAAGTTTATGTAAATATGATTCAAACAATTATTAACATGTTTAAAACTATAAACAACATTTTTTTAATTACAATTATTGCAAGTGTTTAAATTATATATGGATAAAAAGTGCATTAATCATTTTTTTACAAATCATCATACTATAAGTACTTACTTTATGATCTTCGCTTTTAGTGGTCTCGGCAATTGTACCGAGATATGGAGCCACATGTCCGTTAGCTTCAAGTCTATTAGCCCTAAACCGGAACAAAGTCGGTCCCGATTTATGCTCGATCCTATTTTTGGACAATCTTGTTTCCGACATTCTTTTTGATTTATTCTACAACATGAGAAACACTTATTTTACAATCTAAACTCAACAATAATTTGTATATTTAATTATTTACTCGTTAAATACCTTCCATGTTTCTTCTTCAAAAAGCGTGCACAAAAAGTCCCACTGATCTGACCGATGTACAAAGTTTTTTGGAATGGGGAGACGACCTTGATGCTTGTACAACGTGTGGCAATCAGTTTTCCACCTATTGTATGCATGACACGCAGTTTTGTAGATCCACTCAAATAGGGCTTTACCCGGAGGTCCATCAAAATCAATCTAAAAAAAACCTAAAAAGCAAATACAAATCAAAATGAAATAAAAAGTTAAATCATTATTAATAAGATGTACAAATCAATTAAAAAAATAAGAACTAACGATAAAAATGTACTTACGCTAAGTTGATCAACTACAATCATAAAATCATTTCTCGTGTGCTTAAAATAATAACTTTCGGTCAACATCGGAATATGTTCACGAACAATGCTCCCGATTTGCTTTGCGATCCTAGTAACACTGTTTGTGTCAGGCAAACCCTTATCCATGCTCCACTTGAGAGGGAGGCGTTTATTTTCATTGTTTGCGATGTCTCTCTTGATCACCTTTCCCGTGATAATCCCCCATCTTGCCTTTTTTGTCACCGGCTCTTCCGTCGGTTCAACGTGGATGCGGGTGCGGCAAAAATTAATACGTATATCTAAAGCCGATGGCCCACTAGTAGACGTGCGCATCTCGATGTCTGGAAGTGCCACATCCGTAGTCGGTGACACCGGTGTAGTTTGTTGGCTTTAATGTCGCCCTTAGATTTTCCATCAAACCCAAGAATAGTACCAAGAATGTTGTCACATACATTCTTCTCGATGTGCATTACATCCAAGGCATGTCTCACTCTAGATTTCTTCCAATACGGGAGCTCCCAAAAGATACTTTTGTGAGTGCAACACAACTTTGGCTCATTCATCCCCTATAATGTTTACAATAACCCTCAGTTCAACTTTCATATATAAAAAGTAAATACAAGTTTTGAATGTAATAGATTTGCAAACCTGTCTCAATTTCTTCTCTTTAACCAAACTCAAACGAGGGTATCAGTGGGAGACGGTTTCCTGTAAATCTGGATCGCGGTTCAAGTTTGTGGAGTTAATCGAAATTCGTCCTTTCCGTTAAAATCTCTCCCTTGGGTTCGAAATTCATGGTTCCTACCTAGCCATCTACGTGTCCCTATATACGACATCCTACCATGAGAGAACTTAGCATCAGTGTCATCCAAACATATGGGACACGCCTTGTACCCTTTCGTCTGAATACCACCTAACATTCCCAACCCCGGAAAATCACTAATGGTCCACATCACCGCAACTTTCATCATAAAGTACTCTTCCCCATATCGATCTCATGTCCTAAAACCTGTATCCCAAAGAATTTTGAGCTCATCAATCAATGGTCCCATAAACACATTGAGACATTTCCATGGGGATTTTGGTCCGGATATCAACATCGTTAGTATATTAAATTCCTTTTGCATGCACATCGAAGGAAGTAAGTTGTATGAAATCACAACAATTGGCCAAAGGCTACAGAGAGTAGCAGAAGCCCCGAAAGGACTAAACCCGTCAGTCGATAAAGCGATGCGAACATTTCTAAGGTCACTCGCAAATTGAGGATATGACCTATTTTGTGTCAAAAAAATATAAATATATTAATAACATTTAATTGTTAAAAAATATAAATATATTAAAAACATTTACTTGTCAAAAAAATATAAATATATTAAAAGCATTTACTTGTCAAAAAAATTTAAATATATTAAAAGCATTACCTATCAGAATCTTTCCATGTTTCACCATTTCCGTTGGGTGTCTCAATACATCATTGTACGGAGACATTTCCCTTTGACCATGCCATCGCATATGACCTCCAACATATTTTGACATGTACAAATTAAACGCTGCAAATAACGAACAATCTTCATTGATACTTTGTTACCGACATCTTCATATCTTGTCAATCCACATATGGGGCACTGGTCATGCATGTCACCTTCTTTGTAGTATAAGAAACAACCATTTAAACATTCATGTATAGGCTCATACCCCATCCTAACGCCTTTAAGGATTTTTTTCGCTTCTGCGTATGATTTAGGAAGCTTGTTTGGAGTGGGCAATAAATATTTTTGAAACCCCAAATGCTTATCAAATACCTTGATATAAATTACAATTTCTTCTTTAAGAGAAATTTCTCTTATAAGGGCACCCAAGGAAGTTTATGTACAACCGTCGTACAATGGAGTATTCGTTTCCGCTATCAGTCGTGAATAGGCATTAGTCACTTTAAAAGCAACAGTGTCCACATCACAAACATGAGTACCCTCCTCGGCGATTGATTCATAATCATTGTATCGCTCACGGAATGGAAATGCATCTTCCACGAATTGTACAACATCATTGACATTGTGACTCGAAGATGCTCGATCGCGTATCATATTCAGCCTTCGTTGCGATGCAGTAGGTATATTTGTAACCTCACCGTGTTGATCCCACACAGTATAATCTTTCATTACACTAACATTTTTCAAATGATAAATTATATCCGCCTCATTTTGAAATAACATGTTGCCACAATCTATGCAGGGGCATTTGTAATAACCATTCCAACTCACTGAATTATTTTTAACAAATTCCAAAAATGAATATATTCCGAAAATGTATTTTTCTCGAATCTTCTTAAATTCATCCAACTTTTATCCACATTTTCTGTCATGTCTGTATGTGAAAAATAAATACATAATTAAATTAAGAACTAAACGTATTTTTAGACACGTAGCAATCCAAATTTACATGAGATAAACATGGAATAACAACAAAGTTAGACTAAATAGGATAATAATTACCTAAGAATCTCAAAATGTCTTTTGATGATGAAAACGTTTGTTGAAAGCCAAAAGTCGCCAAGATCGCTCCAAATCACGTTCTAATTTTACATGATATAAACATGAAATAACTACAAAATCACATAAAATAATAAAGCAAGAGTTCAACGTATTTCTAGACACGTAGTAATCCAAATTTACACGAGATAAACATGAAATAACAACAAAAGTATATATACAAAATCGGATTATAATTACCTAAGAAAATCTAAATGTGTTTTGATGATGAAAACGTTTGTTGGAACTTGGAAGCAAGAATCGCTCCAAATCACGTTCCAAGTTTAAATGATATAAACGTGAAATAACTACAAAATTAGACAAAATAAAATAACAATTACCTAAGAATCTTTAAATGACCTTTGATGATGAAAACAACGTTTGTTGGAAGCCAAAAGTCGTCAAAATGGCATCCAATTCTTTAGAAACGTTTTTTTTTAAATGGAGAAGAAATGTTAGAATGAAGATGAAATGTTGGAAATGGGGGAACTATCAATACATATTAGTAACTGTGATCTTAGACAACATAGAAACAAGAAAATATGTTGCCTAAGTAAAAGCAGGTGTCAACCATAAATCGCCCGCACACAAATTATTACATTTTCAACTACCTATATTTATTTATACTTTTGACCTTAGGCAACATATAAACAATAAAATATGTTGCTAAGCGAGATCTTACGCTACAAATACAACAGATTATATGTTGCCTAAGAAAAAGTAGGTGTCAACCTTAAATCATCCGTACATAGAGTTATTAAGTTTTCAACTACTTATATATTTATTTATTTTTTTTTACGTTAGGCAACATAGAAACAAGAAAATATGTTGTCTAAGATAACTTTCATTGATTTAAAACAAAAACATTATACAACTAAGACAACATAAGGGAAGATGTTGCTTAAGATACTTGAGACAACATATAATTATTCATACGTTGCATAAGGTCTCACTTATGCAACATAGAACTACACTTTGCCTAAGAGAAAACTTAGACAACATATATTAGCCTTTGTTGCCTAAGCTTATCTTAAGCAACGTAGGCAATTAACCTTAGTTGTCTAAGACAACATTTGGTGTAGTGTTAGGTTGTGTATGTTTTGCAATGCTAGCTTGGAATTTAGTTCTTCAAAGTTGATTCTAGGAAGAGAATATATACTGACGGGATGGTAAATTTTTTAATTTTTATTTATTTTTAATAGGTGGTCGGTAAACTGTCGGGTAATTTTATCAATTACCGACGGTTTTGCACCAATCCCTTTCAGTTTTTATATTTACTTATTGTTCATAGCTTGTCGAAAAACCGTCGGAAATTTATTAATATCAACGATTTTTCGACGGTTCTCTTTTAAATTTATAAATTTCTTTTATTTTTAGCAGATCGTTGGAAACGCGTTGGAAATTGTATTCAGTTAGCGACGGTTTTCCAACGGTCCATTTCAATTTTTAAATTTTTATATATTTTTAATAGGTCGTCGGAAAACCATCAGGAATATTTATTAATCACTAATGGTTTTTCGATTATTTTCTTTAATTTTCTATATTACTTTTTATTTTTAATAGGCTGTTAGAAACCTTTCGGAAAATGTTATCAGTTACCGACAGTTTTCCGACGACTCTTTTCCATTTTCAAATTTTATTTAATTTATTTTTAACAGGTCATCGGAAAACCGTTGAAATTTTATATATATACTAATAATTTACTTCAAATCATATTTCCAGTTTTCACGTGTCATAAGAGAAATCCTAAATTACCGACAAGGCGACAATATTCAATTTCACAATATATATATATATATATATTCCAAATTTCATAAACCTAAAATCCATTTGGACCTTAGGTATTAATTATTAAATAAGATGGACTAAAAGCCTAAATCCCAAAATCCAAATGGCCAAAGCCCTAAATGCATAAACCCGATGTGGTCTATAAGGAACGCATTCTCCACCTGTTTAATACTTCATCGCCTCATCGGTTTACAAATTCTGTTCTCGAATTCATGAATCACGCACTTGCGATAGTCTCAAACCACAAGACTCGCGACTTCATGCTCTCGGCGTCCAGGCTCCGGCAAGGCGGCAACCTATGGATTCTCTCTGCCTCTCACGATCTCACATCTCCCTTCTCTGTTAGTTGACATCTTTAGGGTTTATTAGGTTTAGTAAATAGTAATTAGTAATCGTTCCTTAGAGGCTTAGAGTTGATTAATTGACATGTTTGGATTGGAATATGCGTATATGCATGATGTTTCTTCTATCTTGAATGATTCTGATTTATGTTATCCGACTAACACACACATTTAGTTTGGATTTGGGAACTTAAGCTTTGACATTTTTCTATTGTTTTTTTTGGGAACTTTGTTTGGAGTTGGGAACCTAAATGTTAGTCCTGATATATGCATACTAGTTTGTGGAAACTTTGATGGTGAATTTGCAGCAAACTTGAGGAACGAGAAGATCTTAGGGTGTTTCAAAAGTAAAATTCTCCATCTTCCATTTTCTTGTTGCATCCTTGGATATTTCTATCTATATTCAAGCATTATTGCTAAATTTTGTTTCAGAGAAAACAAGGAATGGTTGACGGTGAAATGTTTACGACCTTAAAATTGTGAAGTATCTTCTGTTAATTGATTATGAATACCAAAAGGCCAAGATCTCCCAAAAAGAACTCAATACAAATTATTCACAACGAAAATATAATTAGTGAAGCATATGATATTGTTTAGAACTCTTAAGATATAAACTCAAGTAACATAAATTTTGACATGACCCTTGATTAAATAGGTGCTTTTCTCAAACCCTACATATGTCAACACTCTTAATAATGAAATTATAGCGACATCAATGCATGAAAAATTAATTTCCATGTAATTTAATCAATACAACCCACTAAACCACGAATATAATCTCGGGTGTGATGGTCAATCTATCTATACTGATATATGGATAGATGTATGATCCAACATTTAGGTATAGGTGCTTTTCTTCTAGTATTCAAGGACAATGAACTATTGGTTCTAAGCCATCTGTGACGATTAATCAACAATTCGAAATCTCCGTCCGGCCTAAGGAAACCTTTGCACGCCTCCGTACTTTTCTTATTAGCCCATAAGGATCAGACACAGACTAGCTTAATATGATCTTTTATGACTTGTTAAGGCTCAATAACACCAATACTGACTTATTATGTGCTTGTATGCATGGATGACTGCATAAATGCATGTGTTGTGTATGAAGTTCGACAAGACAACTAAGAACGACGATACCCGAATACAAACCACTAAATCACCATTTAGTTTTATAATAAGTTTATGGGTGAAAAAAAAAGAATTACAATTCTCGATAGATTTCCGAAGGAATTTAATTAGTGTTTTTATTAAATAATTCCGGCAGGAATTCTTCCAAAATTTTAATTAATTAGTTTAATGAATTATTAATTTTAAAGAAAAATTAAAAATATTTGTGGCGGATAGCAATTCCACCATAAATCCGCCACAAATATTATCTGAAAATATATAACTTTTTTTAAATTCAGTGGCGAATCTATGTGGGTGTTGATTTTTTTTACTTGTAGATGATCCGCTGAAAATCCGTTGATGAAACCTGATTTTTTTAATAGTAAGCACATGACCACGTGGCAATTCTATATAATCACGTGACTTAATGAACATACCGTTTTAAGTTCTCGACTTCAAGTAGTATTTGTGCAATCAAATAAATTTTTTTAATTGATTACTAAGCTAAGATCTCCAAAAAAAACTCGTACAAATTGTTCAAAATGAAAATATTAGTTAATAAAGCACATAATTTTTTTTATAAACTCTTAAGATATGAACTTAAGTAACATAAACTAAACATGTCTCCTAATTAAATAGCCTTTATATAAAATTAATTTCTAAAAATGAATCAATTTATTTTGTCAAACCTATATATGTCAACAGTCTTAATAATGAAATTATAGCAACATTGTTGCATAAAAATAATAATTTCTTCCACGTAATTTAATCAACATGCTTTAAAGCCACTTAATTTCCAATTACTATACCATCGTCAAGTGGAAAAATGTTCAATAAATAAAGGAGATTGAATCTAAATATTGCAAAAAGAATGAAGTTTGGAGATATATAATCATTTTTATTTATTTCTTAGGACACAACATTGGCTATTCTATGTTTTTTATGAGAGTTTTTATTTAGGTTGTTGGATGAGAAGTTTTATGATTTAGGGTATTGATATGTTTGGTTCAATTTTTTAGAAGGTCAACGGGCATTTTTTTGCTTATATTCTTCTGTTCGTGCATGTTGAAGGTTTGATCAAAAATTGTAACATGTGTTCTTCAAGTTCATGGTATAGATGTTAGTAAACCTGTTTAAGTAATAAGGAGGTTAACGAAACGACAGCGAGATATAGATGGTCGACGATGAAATTTTTCGTAGATAGAGAACGCAGTGAAGTGAAATGGTCTATATGAGAAAAACGTGAAAGGGTGCAGCACATTGCATGATTTTAGTCGATGTCTGCTATACAATTTTTAAATTTTTTACCGAAAAATGAAAGTTGATAAAATACCCATTTTGCTAACTTATTTAACTGAATATTTTTAATAACGTTAGGGGTAGGCCCGAATACGACGTTATAAAATGCATAGAATTGGATGTTATATAATACTTATGAAGCAAATGGACAAATAAGAGTGTAATTTACTTTAAAGCTTACTATAGTTTTATAATCGTAAAAAACTATATTCCAATTATTGAATTAATAAGATTATACTCAAGCAACAACAAATCATGTCTAGCTCAGTTGGTCTACCTAAGGACGGTAACATCCTGGGGGGGCTGTGGATGGTATCCCAGTCTACCCGGGTTCGATTCCAAAGGGAGGCAATTGAGGGCATGAGGAGTACCCAGTCCTTGTGCGGTCCAGTCATTGACTGGGCTTACCCCCCAGCCTGTGGTTGGGCCTTAGGTCCAGCGTAAGTTGGGCCGGGACAGCGGCGGATTAGTGGACTGCCCTCGGATGTCCGATACCGCCGGGGAGGCGTGCGTGCGTGTGTGCGTTGTGTTCGTGGTAGTTGATCAAAAGGGTCGATGCCGCTATGCCTTCCAAAAAAAAGATTATACTCAAGCAACAAATATCAAAACCATATTCGACGTTGTATGAATTAAAACAAGGCCATTATAATATGCGTTTAAGAAAAACTATTTTGCTTTTACCTCAAATACTAGATACAACTTTATATATTATGAGACATGAAGACTATTTATGATGTTTCATTCATCATTGCTCATACCTACATTTGTTTTGCATATTAACAATCAATTTGAAAAAAGAAATAAAAAACTATTTTACATACCATTTAAGTTAACATATATATATGTCACTTCATACAAATTTATTATATAGTATAAACGTTAATTATTTAACGTGTTTGTCAATTAGTCTTTTTAACTCCATCACCCACACAAAAAATCACAGAAGTGGCCTTTAGTTTTAAAGACCGAATAACTTTTCTTTAGCGATTCATGTCTTTTGATGTAAACGCTACTTATAGCCGCTTTATGAGGACCACATATGTCCATTAAAGGATGTTTCTCTTTCTATAAATTCATGGAAGAGTTCCTACAGAAATGCAACTCCTCGAGAACCATTAATTTCTCTCTTTGCATTTTTCGATTAGTCAAAAATGAGGTCAACAACATACATGGCGGTATGTGTAATAGCAGTTTGAGTGATGGTCTTGGCTGGATCCCACGTGACGAATGCGGCGACATGCTCGGTGTCAGAGATACTACCATGTATTGCATCCATTCCAATTCCAGGACGGTTGTTACTATCGAAACCACGTTCCCCACATAACTCATCAGCGCCACCTTCGTCGCCACCCAACTGCAAATATATTGACCCCCAAGTTGTTAAGGATAATACCACTGATCCTATATAATATTCGTGTTTTTCTCTCTCTCGTTGATCTCTCAAGTTACTTGAGTTGTGACTAAACTATGTCTTCTATATTTAAATATACTAGTTTTATGATGGAATAAAGAGTCTAAGAGAACTTGTTGTCTTATGTATATTGGTTCAAACTTTCAATACAATGTTGGTTTGATTCTCAATATAATGTGGTTTTGATTCTCAATATAATGTGGTTTTGATTTTCAATACAATGTGAGTACTTGGAATTACTATTGTGAGATTTGATTGGATTTCTCTAAAAAAAAATAGTATTTTTGGTATCAGACGTATAAATAAGCATTGTTGGCAAATAAATTAGTTGAAGAAAAAGCATCACTACAAATTAATAAATAATATCCGGTTGGAAAACCAATTTCTATTATAGAATCGAACCCGATTTGTTATGAGGAACTACGTAACATTTGCTATAAAAAGAAGATATGGGTTGTAATTATTACTTAGCATTGTAACATAACCAAAACCTAAGATGACAAAGAATCATTGTATTTAGAATATTATCTATTAAGCCTTAGGCCTTTGGTACCCGGCTCGGGATGAGCTGCGGGATGGTGCGGGGTGGGCTACGGGCCTTGCGGGGATGGCGGGGCGGGATGGATTCCGGGGATGGGATCCCGATTCATCCCGAAGGTTTATTAAAAAAAAATTATTTAATTTTTAAAAATAATGCCGTTGAACGGCTCTTTTTAAACAAAAATAAATAAATTTTTTTCTCAATTTAATCCCACTATATATTTAACCCTCAACCTCTTATTTCTCACACCTCTCAAACTCTCTAAAATTCTCTCAACCTCTTATTTTTCACACCTCTCAAACTCTCTCAAATTCTCTCAACCTCTTATTTTTCATACCTCTCAAACTCTCTCAAATTCTCTCAACTTCTTATTTTTCACACCTCTCTCATCATGAATCCAAACAGAACACCTACATCCCGTCGTAACCGACCGAATACACCACAATCGCAAGAAGATCAAGAGCTTGGTTTCCAAGCGTTTACACAACAAGGTTATCGTCCGCAATGGTCGTAACAAAATCCGCCACAATATCCGCAACAATTTCCCCAACAATTTCACCAACAATTTACTTACCAATTTACACGTCCCGGTTTGATTGAACAAGGTTTTACTCCGGCCAACTACAATCTTCCTTCACCCGCAATCAATCTCGACGACGACATTGTTCCGGAAACCCAACCTTCTACCCCGAACACACCACAATCTATCCCGACACAACAATCTAACCCGGAACCATCAAATCCGAGACCAACGAAATCCGCCAAACAAACGTGGAGTAAAGCCGAGGAACTCGCGTTAGTGTCGGCGTGGGTTGACGTTTCGGAGGACCCCGTTATCGGTAACGCACAAAGCGGTGGTAATTATTTTTATTGTTATTATTATTATTATTATTATTATTATTATTATTATTATTATTATTATTATTATTATACTTAATTTTACATAAATGTAGGAAGTTTTTGGGCCCGAATCGGGCATGTGTTCTTTACTCGCTTGGGTCGTGAACCAGGTTATAGATCAACCCATCAACTCAATAGCAAGTTCAACGACCTCAATAAAAGAATTAATTGGTTTGGCGGCATCTACAACAACTTGCTCAATAATAGATCAAGCGGGATGAGTGAGGCCGATATATCCCGAACGGCACACGAACGGTATCTAGCACGTCATAAAGTTGCTTTCACTCACGAACAAGCTTGGGACGTCCTAAAAAACTGTCCAAAATGGGAAGTCGTTCCAACGATGACGACAACTTCATCGCGGGGTTCAAAACGTACCCAACCTTCCGATGATGACGATGACGAGCAAATTCAACGACCCATCGGGAGAAACAAGGCAAAAAAACATCAACGAGTAATACGTCCGGGACGAATACGGACGAAAGTGTTACTCAGTTGTTGACGACGTTCAACGACAAGATTGATGATACAATGGAATACAAAATGAAAAAACTCGATCTCGAAATCGAACGCTCAAAACTCGAACGACATAGGTTGGAACAAGAACTCGAAATCGAACGCTCAAACCGATTTGAGAAAGACTTCGAGTTTTTCATGACCCCGCATGATCACCTTACGGGAAACGCTTTGAGGGTTACTTTAGCGAGAAAAGAGCAAATTCAAAAATTTCATAATTGGTAGTGTTTTGTATTTTGTAATTTTGATTTTTAATGAATTGTATGAATTTTTATTTTTATTATTTATCTTATTTTTATTTATTAAAAAATATATAAATATTTTTATTTTGTTAAATAATTAAATATATAAATAAAAGAATTAAAATAAATGAGGTGGCAAAAAGGTTTGAAGGAATGGGGTAAGGGTGTTTAGGGATTGAGAAAAGCTGATGTGGAGCTGAAATCTTTGAAAGATGGGGTCATGGGGTACTGATGCCTTATAAATGTTAGGATTGATGGATGACAATCTTTGTACACGTGGAAATTTTATGGTTCCAAGATGATTTCTAAAGATAGGATCAAGGAATCAAACTATATTCTGAAGACAACTTAGAATCAAGTGCTAGAGAATTCAAGACATCGACAACTATCAACTTTCTAAAGATGCATAATTAATACATAAGAATGAGAAACAATATTCTTGGGGGTGTTTATCCCACATTCAAAAGACTTCAACGATGAAGATATCATAAAATCATTAATGTAGATTGTTCAAGATCAAATTATTTAGCAAACGTGTCTAATGGATCTTAAATCCACCAAATATTAATTAAATCCTAATATCTCTTGTTACAATACAAATTTTACTAGCTATAAGTAAGGTTGATTTTATCTTAAGTCATGGCTAATTATGAATTGCATGCCAAATACATCTGAACACGGTGATAAAATCACCACTCTCGTAGGATTGTCTTCAGTATTAAACTGATCATCACCACTCTCCTCTGTGAACAGTTTGTTGAAATCGTCCCCCTCCTTGTTTTGTGGATTTCTTGCCCCAGGACCGCCCTGGTCCATCAAGTCAGCCAAGCGAGTGGTCATGTGATCAATCATCCGTTCGAACCGTTCATCCATTTGATCCATCATACGTTGTTCAAACTCACGTCAATAGATCTCGTCAAGTGGTTGCACACGTGGCTGACTCCTTGGCACCATCAAACGCGATCGAAACCAAACATAATTAAGGCTCTGATACCAACGGATGCAACGAAGAATTAACTGAGTTAACCCTCATTTAGTGCACGGATAACCGATAATTAATTAAGGCTCCAACCCTCGTTGCTTCCATGAAATATCGAGAGGAGTGAACCTAAATAGTTGAGCGGGCTCAATTGATTATCATTCAAATTAAGAACCCAAAAACTGCCTTAAACCTATTACAAACGTCTTTAAATAATGAAGAAAACAAGAAAATGAAATAAAGCAAGAAAGGAAATAAGAATCATGTACTATCTAAACATCAGCTTAAATCAAGAGGGAATAATTCCCAAAAATTAAGAAACTAAATTATCAAGACCGAAGATTTAGATATCTTCCGTATATTCGAACAAAAAACATCACGGCTTGTCTTGACCCACTTCCGTATTCGTACCTCGACCCGCACCCACATTAGATTTCAAAATTGTGGTGTGTGTGTCGTTTCTTTTTAATGTTTGAAATTGTGTGTTAGTGCACCTTAGAGCATTTTAATGGCCATCAATCCTTATCTATTCTCCTCAAAACCTTCCATTTATTAGCCTGCGCTTGACTCTTTTTCCAACCTATTAACATAGATTCCCTCAATAGTGCATCAATTACACTACCTATTTTACCAAAGCTTTAGAACTTTCAAGTTTTGCACAATATTACCTACCAATTAACTTAATTTATTAGGCCAATATATAGCGCATGCATTTAATTTACGCCGAACAAAAAGCAGTACAACATAGGCCAAACTAGAATGATATACCCATGACGAACTAAAAGACAAAGTAATATTTCACTCAAGGTTATGACTGTATCTGTTCAAATTACAGGGATATGTTACAAAAAGATAGAAGAGGGCGTAAAGACTATAGTCTGACTTTATTTCAACGATCTTACATAACTCATGAGTGACACAATGCAAGAAAAAGTATAACCCTCAATTTATACAATTCCCTAAACACGACTTTTTGAGAAAGTTTTAGATGTTGATCCATAATGCTTTATACATGTTAATTGTCTTTTGTTTTTCTGGGCACAATTTAAAAGTTTGGCCTAAAATTTATTGTTGTTTCAGAGGGAAGTTGAGGATGTGAATCTATTGAGATGATAGGATTTCCATGTCGTGTAATCTCAGTTCTGAGTGAGGCAGAATTATCAATTACGAAAATAGATAAATCGGCCTTGATACACAGGGATGACAAGTCCCTGAAAATGACTATCTACCACCATAAAGCAAGTAGATAAAGCAAGTAGAAACAGTAAGCTCGTTTGTCTAAATGCAACAAACAAACCATGTGTAAGTTCATTAGTCCAAATACAACAAAAATAACATCAAAATTGTGAGCCAACATAAAGGAATATAATAATTATGTAAATGTGTGCACCTTATTCCCATACTCATCAAAATTGTTGTCCTTATGGCTCCTACACGAATGGTCACAAATGTGGTAATTGGGCACTTCCTCATTTTGGTAATTTTGTGGTGTTCAGGCGTAATTAGGATGGAGTATTATGGCCTAGAAAGTTCGAGTACTATTAAATTTTGTATTTTGAATATCTTATTTTTATGTGTATTGAAATTTCTCTTTTTTGTCTTAATATGTGAATATTTAGGTTCGGTTTGAGGTTTATCTTAAGAGTATTATTAATTCGATGGAGATTGTAGCAAAAGCAAGGGTCACGAGCTTAGATCCAGATGAGTTGGTTGGTGGCGAAGAGATTGACCCATATTGGTTTTATTTGCTATTAAAAAGAGGGAACGTTTGGTGAGACCATATGGCCTGTCCATTACAATTGAAGATTCCATTAGAGCAACTATTGCATGGCGTTGCCCTTTCATTTCGGTACGTTGTCAAGCTTGTAATGCTCTATAAAAGTAAGATTTATAAACACATATACAAATTTAAACATACATGTATTTTTGAATTGTAGGTGGTGCCCGAGGATGAAACATGATGATAAAGGATTCATGGGCGGACCTAGTATGGTGGTTACGGTGGCACGTGCCACCGTATTATTTATTCGGCAAAGGGTAAAAAAATGTTGGTTCGTAAAAGGTGCAACCGTATCGTTTTGGAAGGTGATACCGTATTATTTTGGAAACTTTAAGAAGGTGTAACCGTACCTCATAATCGACCAAAAAACCAAAACATACTCTTGAAATCAACCAAAAAACCGGGAAAAAACTTTTGAAATCAACCAAAAATACCGAAAAATTTCCTCGAAATCGATAAAAACATAAAAATCACTCGAAATGAAGCAAAAGGTTTTAAAAATCTCTCGAAACGGTGGAATTAGGCTAAAAGCACATCTATAAAAACCGTGTTTTTTGTAATTATTTTTTGTCTATATTTTATGGTATCACTGTAGGAAAATTTTTATGGGTCCGCTCTTGAAAGGATTATTGTGAATTTAGTTTGACGAAGATTTCAAGTATTTGAAGACTCTGTTTTGTCGTCATAAACATAAAACATGAGTTGAGATATACTAAATATTACTCAATCTCTTATAAGTCGTATATGTTTTTATTTATATAAATATACTATACACAATAAGTTTTTATAGGTCTCTACAATTTTGTTTTGTATAGGGATAAAACTTATTCGGGCATATCTTGGTCCTATAAAGCCGTTTCTTAGGAGGCTCATATGTGTTTCTAATTAAATCTAATACATAATAGTAGGAAAACATATTTTAGTACCACAAAAAGTCTCCTATTTTATATATGTTGGTCCCGAAGGGCTATACAATTTTGTAGAAGGGGGGGGGGGGGGGGGGGGTGAATACAAACACACAAATTTATTTTTCTAAATTGTTTATTGATAAATCATTAACAATTTACAGCTTGTTGCGGAACAAGATTAAGGATAAACCTAAATCTAAACAAGTTGGAACACTAAGTTTCTTGCACTAAGAAAGTGAAGGAAATTACTAATAATAACTTATCTCAAGATAAGAAAGATGACTTGACCAGAGTTAGCAAGTGACTCGTCCAGAGTTTTCGAGTGCTTCAAAAATGAAGCTGGAGTCCTTCTTATATACTGAATGCATTTAATGCATGGCAGTTTATACTTTACACGTGGCAGCAACTCATTGGTTGTATGTCATTGACCTTTGTAGACAACCTTAGTAGCCGCATGTTTGAACAGTGTAGTATCAGAGTGGTTGTACGATTTCAGACAATAAGGAGGTTCTTTTCTGACATATCGTACGGAGTCGTGCAAGGGTGGTTAAGACAAAAGTACTTTGTACGGAAGACTTCATGATCAGCTTTCGTTGAATCAGAGCTTTAACATTGTTTATCAGCGAATGATAAAGTTCAGCGATAGCTGAAGTCTTGTACTTGATACTTCACGTTGAGTGGACAAATCTGAGTCTTCGTTGATCCGCATCAGTTCATTAGGAGACTTGTCGCTGGTTCTTGAGTTTGATCTTCGACTTCAGCGTAGAACCTATGTTGACGTGAAACTTGTCTTCAGGGATCATAAGTAAACAACTAACTTATCAGCGATCACCATAAGGACTGAACAGACTCGGAGCATTATGGTGAACAGTGTTTGCTGAATGTTTAATCTAAAGAGCGAAAGTTCCTATCAGCGGTACTGTAAGGTCTTAGTACTTATCAGCGATAGTGAAACTCTGATACATATTGTTTACTTACAATTTTCACTAAGTATTTAAGAGAGGGTCATTATCAAATCACTGAGGGTTTGGATCAACAATCTCCCCCTATTTGATTATGACATAGCAACAGAGAAAATTGCTATTTAATGAAAACATAAGGATTAAAAGAACTCATAAAATATTTGTCCCTTTTATTGTTTTCTGGGATCTTTTCTGTACTGATGGAGTAAAGTACTTTCGCTGAAGTCTTTCTTTAAAAGTTCGAATCAGATTACAAAGGGAAGTGGAAAGATTACAAGTACAAGCGAAATAAATTACAAGTACAGAAGAATAACTGATAAAATAGAAGAATAAGGCGATCCTATCAGTTTATAGAGGTTCTTCCTTAATGAGAAGTTCATCAAGGGTCTTTGATGTGGGAATCATCCAGTCAGGGACATTTACTCCTTGATTCCTTTTGTTCAGAGCTTCTTAAAAAATCAAGGGTTTAAGATGTCGTGCCTGAATGTCGCGTTTGAATTCACACCAGTAGATGAGATCTTTCAGCTGTTCGATGGGAGTGGTGGGACATTTGAATTTGTTTCATATTAATTCATATAACTTGTTAGGTCACCTAATTTTGTCTTTAAAACTTTTAGTTAGGACGCACATATTTTTTCTCCTATAAAATAAAGAGTTCTATTAGAAAGCTTTTGGACGCTAATAAGCGTCCTAATAGGTGCCTTTTGTTGTAGTGAAGTGACAATATATATGCTTCTACATTCAAGTGGGCTTTACATCAAGTCCAAGTCTAACATTCAGTACTTACTAAAAACAACGGAAATAATTAGAATCCTTAAAAAAACTTTTCATTATATTTTGGATAAAGCTGAAAGCCCAAAACCTAAAATCCTTAACCTCCAGCCTCAAAGCCGTCTGTTTACTGTTTGTCTCAAGCGATCGACTCCAAATGTTTACCGCACTCGATTGAAGAGAAAATGATGCAGATGGATCGGAGACCTTATTTGGATGAGTATGAAAAACTTTTCGTTCGTATGAACACTCCAAGGTCAGTTTCTAAGCTCTTTAATGGTTTTCTAGGGTTTATGTTGATGGCACTGCTTTAATTTCGATAGAAACAAGTATTTGCTCGTTGTAATCAACAATAAGCTCGTGATTACTTTTCAGATTGAAGGAATAATCTGGATTTTCGCTAAATTAGGTCTAATCTTCGTTCCATGGGATCCAATTTTGACTTTTTTACCTTTTTTGTTCGCCTGGATGATTTGATATCCTTTCTACTGTTCAGAATTTGAAATTCCTTTTGTGTAATGCTTTTTTGTGACTTCTGTTTGCGTGAATCGCAGGTAATGATCGACAACGCTAGTTGTGTAAACGCAGCTCGATTCATCGTAATTTTTAAGCTTGATTGATGAGTTTCTTCCATTAATACGTAATTTTGATTCTAAATTTGAACTGAAATGAATTACAAAATCTCTAAATCTCAGATTGATAGTGCGAGGAAAGATGAAATATTGCTCGAGGCGGTTCAAGTTCTCACAGATCTTAACCTTTCTATTAAGAAAGGTTATGTTTCCTCTGATGGAATGTGATATCTTCGATTGGAATAGGGGTAAATTCTGCTCAAAGAAGTATATGAAATTTAATTTCCGATTCGAATTCCAATTTCATTTCAGGTTATGTAATTGGAGCATATGATAAAAGCTTTCCGATTAATGTAAGACAATCACAGTAACCCATAATAAATCTGATATGTTTGTTAGTTTTCTCTGATGGAGAAAAAAACGAATCCAAACACAGTAAACCATACTAAATCTGATATGCTTGTTTTTTTTTTGCTGCATTCTATCTTGTTTCATTCGTTTTAGTGCTATTATATGTTTGTTAGTTTTCTCTGATGGAGATAAAAACTTCAAAGACAGAAAAAATATGCCTCTATTTGGGTCCCTAAGTCTGGCATAATATCTATCACTAAAACTTTGCTCAAGGCTTAGAATCATCCAAGTAGTCCATCTTTCTGCAGTGATTGAATCACATTGATGGTTAGATGTATGTGATCTTTTGTTGATTTATAATAACAGAGTATGTTAATAATTTATTAATGTAATAACGGAGTGTAACTAATTCAAAACATAATATATATGTAATCAAATGTAGCAACTGGTATTTCTTCCTTTCAAATCATACCGACATACATGTAACTTATATCTTTCTGTTTAACATCTTCATAAAACAGTTACGTAACACACACACACACACACACACAGATATATATATATATATACACATATATTATGAGATCTTGTTAACTGTCCAATATGGTGTATGGCGACTAACTTGCTGATCTAACACGGTACAGAGGTAACTTGTAACATGTATTTGTCCTTAACAAACTCGGGTTATCACCTTTCTAATGAACTTGTATCCCAATGTTTAAAACATATATAGACGTCTATCCTAATTTTAAGTCGCATGAGACTCACCTGATCGTGCAGAGTTCCTGAATTTGACATGGATTAACACATACACACACCCAACATATGTATTAAATGTCTAATCATGTCGTTAAATATTACATTAATAAATTATTTTGCATTATATAGTAACTTCTACAAACAGATTTTGGAGTGATAAGGTGAAACAAATGATGCAGAAAGTGATTATAACTTGTTCTCAATGCTCGTTTTCGTTCTTTAAAACCTTGCTTATTCTTTTATAATGTAGTTATTCATATAGCAAATGTTACAGGAATCTTTGTCGGGACGTAAACCTAGTCGAATAGAGTTGTTTGCTGCATGTTTCTCTAAAAATGCCACCTCCAAAAATGTCGAAGATGCAAACGCTATTGTATGTTATATTTGTAATTTCTTGACTACATATGCAAGTTTTACTTGAGCTTTAGCACAAGCTTTATCATATTTGTTAGTGATAATTTATTTGATTATAGGAACAAATGCTAGACCTCAACTTTCAACTTCCTGAGGGTTCACTTGATGAGCCACGACCTGATGATGTATTTTCAAAAGTGATGGGAAAAGACAAGCATGGCAGCGCTCGCATGTACGGGATAGGTGTTCGAGCTTCAGATATCTGGGTGTCTTACCGAGTCGTTCTGTCTTTTATACGGAGAGCATGTTTTGGAAAAGTGCACATAAAGATCTTATGGAAAAGAGCAATGAAGTAGCTGAGCTGAAAGCTATGATATTAGAGATGCGAGGGTCAAATCAAAATACTTCTAGTGCTTCAAGTGTTCTCGTGACATCGGTAGGTCGTCCTAAAGCCACCACCGAACTTCAACCTCTAAAGGTTCGTGTCACATTTTCATTTGAACTTTGTTTAGCGTTTGAATTATGACTAAAAATGGCTGGAATTTGCTATTTTCACTTGCACATTTAAATACTCCATGTGAGATTTATGGTGACGAGTCAGAGTTTTCATCGGAGTTTTCATCGGAGTTTGAACCTGCTGTCAACAATGAATTTATGTTTTTCTCATTAGATATTTGTAGGTTTTGTTAGAAATGAATTTTAGGTGTTCTAATTAATGTTATGATCATATTATGTGTTTGTTAAATTGTCTTTACCAAATATGAAGTGTTATGTATATCCTTTTGAATATGAGGGTCAATTGAGCTTTACATTTGACTTTTGTAGGTTGGGGATGTTGTTTATCTCAAGAGTATTATAAATTCGATGGAGATTGTGGCAAGAGGTTAGGAGCTTAGATCCAAATGAATTGGTTGGTGGGGAGGAGATTGGTCCAAACTGGTGTGAGGTACTTGTGCTAGTAGCTATTAAAAAGTGGGAACGTTTGGTTAGACCATATGGATTGTTTATTACAATTGAAGATGCTATTGGAGCACCCATCGCATGGCCATGTCCTTTCACTTTGGTATGTTAATCTTATAAAACTTGTGAGCTTTAGTAAGTATAGAATTTTTTATCATATAACTTTAAGCTCATGTATGTGTTCTTTAATTGTAGGTGGTGCATGACGAAGATTATATCTCTCTTTCATAAGGGAAAATAAGATTTTTTGTATTTGGTACTTAGTTTTGTCATGATACGACTTTGTGGTAGTTGATACTCATATATGAGTACTTGTACAACATTGAATTTTGTTCTATCGAATCAATTCGTCAAAGTTTCATATATGTTTTAAATGTAACATACAGGAGATTATAATTGAATGAAGCGTCCCATATTATAGTCTTTTAGGACGCTTTTAGTGTTACTCATTATAGTCTATTAGGACACTTTTTAGTGTTACGAACCCTAGAATTTGTTTTATAATTATATAACCTATTAAGACAAATATTTTGGTACTATATAAATGTTTTAGCGACATCAAGTTTCGTCCTATAAAACCATTTTTTGGGACGCCGATATTTGTTTTTAAATATAAACACTTTATGACAACATAAAGTGTCCTATATTGTAGTCTATTAGGACACTTTTTAGTGCTACTTGATCCATTTTATAGGACTACGGAATTTGTATCATTATCATAGAACTTATTAGGACGCTTAAATTCATCCTAGTAACCTAATACAACGCCTTTAGATGAGACACACAAGCTTTTGGTCTTATAAACGTAAAGTCCTATTAATAACCCTATTAGGACACTAATGAAGGTCCTATAAACCCATTTTTGTTGTAGTGCGTCCTAAATAGGTGGCTTTTGTTGTAGTGTATCTCAACAGTTTATACATTTTGAGCCCGATAAAACACAAATTGTTCACATTCTTTCATACACATGCACATACACATTGGAATATATATTCATGTCATAACATTCGTAGATTCATGTGTACGTATTCTCAATGATTGAATGGCAGACCTGGGGTGAACATCAAAAAGCTTCTTTTCAAAATACATTTGTTGTACTAAGTGGCTTCATGCTACTTACAGGCATTATTAACTATTTCATCTGTTGATTCAAGATTACAACTTTCATTCTATCTGAATCTGAAAAGAATCGGATACATATCTTTTGGAATTGACGGTACTTCAGTTCATAAGGGGAGATCAAATGTTCAGTGGCAATGCTCAGAAATTGAAAGAAACTTTATTTTGACGAAGACTTTTGATGATCATGATGCTCACAATCATCAGGAAGGTGTAGAGTTTGAGATAATGTCATACTAGGGAAAATAAGTCCGAAAAGTGAGATTTGTGGAGTTTATCTAGGGAGATATACCAGAGTTGCCGAGATAAAAGTCAAAGACAGTTTGTTTATGCGGGAGATTATACAAAGTGAAAAGAGGAGAAGATCAAATGAAATCAAAGTTTGTTGGATAATCTTGTTTGAAGAGACTTTTACGACACTTTTACAAGATAATTGTCAAAGATCAAAACAGTCAAAGATGAATGTTTGAAGATTTTTAAAGCAGCAATTCAAACGAAAAGACAAAGATTGTTGATTTTAAAGATTTGAAAAGATTGTTAGTGTTACGATTATACCCACACCATATAAAAAGTGCAACGTCTTTATATATAAACCTTGACGCAAGTATACATCTTGGCCTATTATCGTCTTTAAACAAGTAATAATGGTACAAAAGTACCGAATATCGATCCCATAGGAAAGCGTAAAAAGTTTCTTTTTAAAAGACCAGTTCGTAAAATCGAGTTTCAGATGGCGAAATCGAAAACAATATTTTTGTTGGAGGTTTTGGTTAACAATTAAGCTAGAATCGATTATAAGGAGAAGCACAGTGTATAAAGTTCCGTTGGGATGAAATTAATAACTAGATAAAAAGATGAGACGACGACATTCCTTTGTTATCTCAAGAGTCCACTATTTTATGATACAACGTACCGGATGTCAATTGGTCAATTGTGATCCACCATAAAATATAACCTTGATTTAAATAACTTTGGAGAATCATGCAGTACGATACACCTCTTTATTTCATTATCGGTCTCGGTCGCAACTTTACTTTATACCCCGAACTAGGACGTTTAGCCCATCATCATTCGGCTTCAAATTATAAAGGATGTGTAAACAAAAATGCAAATAATGGAGATGGACAATGCAACAAACAACTTACAATAATAGAAATTACGTAACTTGTTATGCAAGTAATCAACTCCCAAAAATAAAGCGAATATTAAATTACAGAAAATAGAAATGACAATAAATAAAGTACAGAAATGTAAATGACAGGAAATAAAGTACGTAAATTAAATAACGATAAAAGTAAATTGTAGTAATTAATATACGAAAATTAAATTGCAGAAATTAAATTGACATAATAATAAAAGCAGGAATTACAAAATGAGAAGTTAACGACAGCTTTAGATTGTAGGGAAAATCTTGTTTCAAATGTGAATTATACGGAATCCTTCAGTAAACCACCACCGGTCACGGTTGAAATAAATGTCAACCGTAAAGCTATGGATTTGATTACTTAAAAAGCCGAAACTCAACTAATGATAAAGACTTATTATACAACCAAAAGTTGATGCTTTTTAGAACGAAATTTGTCGTTCAAGTAATCGAATTTCCTTGTATTAAAACTTCTACAATTCCATAAATTATATTCAACCGTGAACCAATCAAGTTGGGAATCCGAAAGTATTAGTCGGACTTCTGGCGAATGATAATAATGGAATCGGATTAGAATTAATAGTAACGAAACCAAATTACGTTGAACGAATTATAAAGAAAACTTGACGAGTAAGTAACGAATTTCTTTATATTAATACTTCTTACAATTCTATAAACTATATTCAACCGTGAACCAATCTAGTTGGGGACCCGAAAGTATTAGTCGGACTTCCGGTGAATGATAGTAACGGAATTGGATTTGGGATTAATATACGAGAAACCGTAACTTACTTTCAAAACCGTAGGGATAAAGAAATGTAGAAAACTCGAAGGTAACCGTGGTTAACAATCGAACATAAACATATGCAGATAAATAACAATTAAGCTGTAAACGAGAAGACGGAAATGTAATGAAATTTGATAATATAAAACGAAAACCAACAAGACCGAACCGAAAAGGTTCAGGCCGTGAACTCAGCTTCGGATGTGGAACCGAAAACTAGTAGTTCACTATAAAAACTAATCTACTTGATCAATCAAAGTGTATTTGAAGGATGTCTAAAAATGGTTACATAAGTGTTCTATATATAGTAATTGAAATACTTGGAAGAGAAGAAATGACCATGGGTAGTATCCATGGGTCAAAAAATCTATGGGCCAAATTCACAAACCCATCAAAAGTTAAGTATTCTTGAGCCCAAATTGGTGATGAACAAGTCCAAGTCCAAAAATAATGAGTATCTCGGCCCAAGTATAAATCGACCAATAAATAAATCGGCCGGCCCAAGTGAGATGCGATCCAAAAAAAATTGCAAGCCCGGTCTTCAAAAATCGGAGTCTTCGTTTTCGTCCAAAAATTAGCTTTCCGCAATCTTCTTTAATGTAGAGCTCCAAATGACCGTTTTTTCGCAACCTAAAATACATAAAGTATAAAAAAACTTTTTGGGTGATTTTTATATGTTTTTGTGTGATTTTTAGCCAAATTAATACCCGGAAGTAATAATCTTTTATTTACGTAAATATTACTAAAATTGCTTAAAAGTGACTCAATGGGATAATAAAATGACTCAAAAATTGAAATTATAGGCCTAAAATAGGGTCAAATAAATAACCCTATCACAACCGCAAATTCATTTTACTCTTTGATTTCTAATATATTTGTTTTTCTTAGCAATCAATATGAAAAAAGATATCATTTTATATACCATTTTATCTAACATCCTCACTTCATAAATGACCTCCATGTAAAACTATATTATAAAGGGAAATTAATTAAAATACCCTAAGTCAAACATTGAAAAAATGATTAAAATTAATTAAAATACCCTAAGGGAAATTAATTAAAATGATCGCGGGACCTCATCGCGGGTATTTTGGGTATTTTTGCAAAATTGAAAAAATTTAGGGTATTTTGGTAACAGTTGGTCAAACTTAGGGTATTTTAATTAATTTTCCTATTATAAAATAAAAGTCCCGTTAAATTTTTATATAAGTTATTTTACATTACTCACCTAATATATCAATTAGTTGATATGATCAATGAGTAACCTTAGCTTTAAGCATTTAATAATTTTTTAAGGGATTCATATGCTTTGATGTAAACTTTTATAGCGCTTCATGAGGACAAATGTGTTGATAGCGGGGTGTTTCTCTTGCTATAAATTCATAGAAGAGATACCTATAGAAATCCAATATTTTGCACCTCGTCTCTTTATAGATCGTTGTTATCTATTATACAAGTCATAAGTTGTTATAAAAACGTATTAGCTTCTCCTCATAGCCTATGAAACCATTCATCCGATCAATTTCAATGTCATATAACTTTATTGCCACTAGACCAATGCACATGACCACATCACTATGCTATAATCTTGTGACTTAATAAACGTATTATTTCAAGTTCTTGGCCTAAAATAGCACTAGTGTTCGACATCGCGCGTTGCGCGATGATCAAATTTTATGTTAACAAAACTATAAAAATTGTTTTTATTATTTTCATATGTTAGGACACAAAATGTCCTAGTTATAAGATAGTTTTGTAAAGGGGTATTAATTGTAATATGGGCTTGGGTTATGTTATAAGGGCTTGGGCTTAACTATGTAACAAGGGGGTATATATTGATAAGTGTGTGTAATTAGGGTTAAGAGAGTCATTGCCTCCATATGGTGTAGTGTGTGTAAACTAGAGAGAGATCCATTCTCTCTCTAGGTGTTCTTCCATTTCAATAATACACCATTTATCCTTACCTATCTTCTTGTTACCAATCTCTACAATATATGAATCGTTGCCTTGTTAAAATGGGACTAACAAACATCTTAGGCAACTTATCTATAAGTGTGGCCTTAAGATAAATATTATATTATTCACATTTCAAAAGCAACATACGTAAATAGAGTATGTTGTCTAAGTTGATATCTTAGGCAACACATGTATAAATTTAATGTTGACTTAGTGTTTGTTTGGTGCAACATATGTTTTTTTTATAGGCAACATAACCTGTTGTGTGTTGCTTAAGGAGTTTGCTTAGGCAACATATAATGTTTGTCTATGTTGTCTAGGTTCTTATGCAACATTGAGAAGGCAACACTGCTTAGACAACACATAAATCTCTCTTAGACAACATTTTCTATTTGTTGCCTAAGTGACATTTGGTGTAGTGTAACTTGATGGGGGAATGAAAAAATCTTTCCTAATAAAATAGGACAGATTTTTCTGTATTTATAAAAAATTTAATAGTGTCCTATTTTGAAGATTATGAGATTCTGAGAGTTCCTTCAATAGTTTGGTGATAGTTTCCTGGTTGTTGTTTCTTTGGTCTCGATTTTCTCATGGAATAATTTCACTGCATAGTTTTCCATGGAGAACTAAAGTATTACCTCAAAAGAGAATACAAATGAAGAAGTGGATACAATTAGGATACGATAACAAGGCAGCGTCTTGGGTGCAAGTGGAAGTAGAAATCTAAACCAAATCTTAATTACAGTAACAAATATATTTGATTTCAAATTCGGTTATTAAAAGAAGCATGGTGAAACTATGATATAGTGTAGATAGCCGATGATAGAAGAGGAGGATTAAACGCACACATGAAACACTTTAAGCATCAAGTTCCAAATCATTACCACATCAAACATAGGGTAGAATAGAGGTTACGAATCGAGCAGGGTTTGGTTTTCAATCGGAGAAGGAGGAACCACCGAACCCGATAGAAGAGGCAAGGAATGAAAGGGTTTGGCGATGGTCCCAACCCCCGTGAAAAGTGAGAGACTGTTGGTCGCAGAAGGCGAGAGAGACGGACGTGGGAGGCAAGAAGAGAAAAACTAGGGTTTGTTCTGTTCAATTAAAAATCACAATTTCTTATATAATTTTTATTTATTTTAAAAATCTTTCAGATACGCTTTATTAAGTTATGAAAGCGTAACTAAACGATTGTTCTAATTTTATTTTATTAAAAAAAAAACTTTTATCTTTTAGGGACCCTTAAGTATATGTCGCTAAAGGTTTTGTTTCTACTTTTAGAGACGTTTTTAAGAAACGTCTCTAAAACCTTTAGGGACATATTTGATAATATATCCTTTGACTCAAAAACACCTTTTCATTCCTTCCCTAAAAATCATTTTTAGATATAGCTTCAAAACCTTCTCTAAAAGTTTCTTCCTAAGCTCATTTTTCTTGTAGTGAATGCTTATTCGTACGTCTGACACCAAACTTTATTTTTTCTAGAGAGGAATCCAATGAAATCTCACAAGTAATTCCATATGCGTTCCAAAAAACACATTCTAGTGAAAGTTAAAACCAATGTACTGAAAGTTAAAACCAATATACATAAGACAACAAGTTCTCTCGGACTCTTTATTGGTATATTTAAATACATAAGATATAGTTTAGACATAGGGAGAGAGAGAGAGAGAGAGAAACACAAATATTAGGATCAATAGTATTCTCCTTCAACAACAACTTGGGGTCTAATATATATATATTAGCAGTTGGGAATGGTAACCCCACTAGTGCTAGCAATCCTCTTGAACTAAGGAGATATAAAATACTCTCTCAGTATTGGGTTCCTTATGTACCTGCATATGCATGAGAGTTGTTCCGCCAACTTCGTGCAAGAAAGGTTGGATGGTGGCGGGTTGTTGCGGGTGGTGACAAAGGTGGCAGTGGTGATGTTGCAGGAGGTGACAAAGGTGGCGATGACGAAGATGACGATGATGATTGGGTGGTGAAAAAGATGGTGCAGATGACCTAGGTTAAGCAAACTCACAACACTAAAGTTAACCGGACGCTCAATCAATTGAAGTATTGTTTTCTACTAAAAAAGAATTGAGAACAATACAGATTCAAAACTAACGTCTTATTAGTTATTTGGTACGACACTATTTGTAAAATTGTTCTAGAAACACAAGTGTCCTATAAAAAGACGTGTTTATAGGACATTTCTCAAAAGTGTCATATAAAAAGGTAATAAGACACTTCATTTCAAAAGTGTATAATACGCTTAAAAACCTCTTATAAACCGTTTGTCGCTTTAAATACGGTGTTTAATATATAGCTTGGCCATATAATTAAACTTAAGTTGCATAAAGTAATATATTATACAATTAGGCATTTTAGGTCTCGTATAAAACCAACTTTATAGTAGTTTTGATATATAAAATCATCTTTATTTGATCACATGGGAAACAACATGATGCTATCAAGAATCCATGTGTTTTAATTATCACATAAACAGTTTGATTTAAAAAAAAAACTTGTCGGCGGATTTTTGGGCCGGCAAAGTTTTGACCAAAAAGTCAAAGAAAACTTTTCCCAACGGTAAAATTACGCCGGCAAAAGTATTTTGCCTTCGGGAAAAGGATTTTATATGATTATTTGAGAGTAGTTTTTGCCGACGACTTTAGCTTTTACCAACGACTATCTTTCGCCGGCAAATGTATATTTGACAGCGACACATTATGTTCGCCGGCAAAAACTCTTGTAGCGGCCAGCTTTTCACGGAAACTTTTGCCGACAACTTTTGAGACGTTTGCCGGCGAATTTTTCCTCCGGCAAAAGTAATTATTTTTGTTGTGAGTATAACTGACTAAAATAAATAAAATCACTTGGCAACATGATGCGAAAACAGGGCATAATGATGTAAACCTGTGCCATAACGTTAAATCCATGGAGACTCAAAATCTCGTTGATTTTCTGGAAATTGTAAAAGCAAAAGAGGAAAATATCGATTCTCTTCTACAATGGTACGAAAATCCCAGAACTGGAAACAAGAAAATTATGCATGGGTCAACTCTCTGTTGATCGAATGTGGTAAATAGACAACTTAACTACGTAGTAAAATAAATATACAAGTGGGTTGTTGCGCAAGATATCCAAGTCGGTGTGTAGAGTCGCACGAGTCATGGTATCAGCAAGATCCTACCACATGCACCCAAAAGTAACTTCAACATTAAATAATATCTTATTTAGACCATATAATACGTTGATTATAGCATACTATACCTAAAGAAACAGATTAAAGGGATTTGCATTTGGCATCCCTCCTCCTGCTGCTTATGTAGGTTGTACAGATACTAGAGTAGGTGATGGCACAGTTGCAGGTCTGCAATGGTAGTTAGTTAGGTGTGTATCCATAACAGTTAATTTCATACAAGAGAAGCTAATTAATGCACCTTACGTAGTAGAAGGAGCTTAGGAGAAACAAGAGGAGAAGGAGTACAAAAAATTACAGAAATCCTAAATAAAACCAAAACACATTTACATATACTCAAACTTCATTAACTCCCCAAAGAAACCTAATTAAGGCTGGACAAGACCAGGGCGGTCTTATGGTTTTTTATGCCCTGTGCAAAAATATTAAAAAATGCCCATATACCTATCTTATAAGTAAATGAAGCAATGAAACATGCGAATTTTTAAAGAGTTTGGAACCTAGTCAAGCTAGGTGACTCATCCTCACGTTTATTTTTGTTAATTATAACTAAAGAAAATACAAAGGGGGAATAAAAACCAAAACCCCGAATTAAAAAATATAGAATGGCAAAAGGATAAAACCTGAATTAAGATCATGATTCTCTTTTACCGGTTTTCCCTTTTCCAAATTGAAATTAGCACAATATAGCATTTACTTCAATAGATGGACCTTAAAATAAAATGATAAGGAAACTCTAATTAGTTCTAACAAAAATAGTAAATTACATCGAAGTTAATATCATAGTAGTAAGCAAGGAGCAAAACCCATAAAGTTACAACTCTAAAAACTAAAGTCTAAATTTGATGTGGTAATGTCAAACCTCAAAGTAAATAAAATTCAAATGCACAATGATATATTGTAAAACTCATAATCGATGCCATTGTGCATCGCAAAGAACAAGTGCCCAATAAGGCAATATCAAAATATATTGTTATTCTTGTGCAACATGCTCCAATTATGCTGATACAGTAACGTGCTCATGTGCATTGCAAATTTCAATATGCAACACAAACCAAACATACACGAACGAAGGCTTATTCGTGTCATTTGTTTAACTTAACCGAACAAACAACGAACACGAACAGCAAATGATTGGAAGTTTTTTTTGTTCTTGTTCCTTCGTTTAACACTTTAACTTACTTGAACAAATGAACGAACACGAACAGTAAATGATTGGAAGTTTTTTGAGATCTTGTTCCTTCGTTTAACTTACTTGAACAAATGAACGAACACGAAAGGTAAACAAACGGAAATTTTTGTATTCTTATTCATTCGTAAAGAAAATGTGTTCATTAATGTTCATTCGTGAAGACGTTAAATGAATGAACGTAAACGAACACAACTTTTTTGCAATCATAGTTTTTTCATTTAGAAAACTTTTTTGTTCGTTAAGATGCTAAATAGAAATCGACTTGAGTTGTTGAAATGTTGAGCATTCTATGGTTCACGATGGACATCTAGTATCCATCACTACCAGACCTTGGTTTGTTTGTTTTTATATTTAAAGCACAAGTGTCCAATTCGAAAATTATTAAACCCAAAATTAGTAATAGATAACAACCTGATGATGCCCCCTTGGGCTTTAATGCCCTGTGCGGTCGCACATGCTGCACATGCCCATGGCCGACCCTGGACAAGACCAAGAATACAGACTATATGAGCAAGAAACATGAACGGTACCCTGGAGTTTGGATCGCATTAAGATATTAACAATTCGTTGAATGCACCATCCATTAATTCCCTGCATTGTAACAAATAGGCCACCAATTTTACATTCCGATCCAACTAATTCCCTGTAATATCACTTAAGCATAGCAACATAATTGAACCAGATGAGAAGACTAACGACTAAATTTGCCACTTGTTTATCTTACCTCAATGAATACGCAGGAAACAAAAAGAACAATCAAATCGAGAAGTTGATACTTAAACCCTTAAACCTCACCAATGTTACAACTCTACTATCAAAACACCATTCTTATAACATTTTGGAGTTAAATTACAGATCAAATAGCGCATAAAACCCTATCCTCCTATCAATTGCATATAGAAATAAAGAGAGTTGTATGAAATGAACCGTGTGATGCGGTTTTGCTTTGATTTTGAGGCTACTCCCCTTCAGTTTTTTAACAGTAACGTGCATTATGGTGTACAACTACAAATCAATCAGATACAGTGGTAGTACCTCAATATTCTTAGGCTTTGATAAAAGGGGTGGCGACGCTATGTATTCTTTTAACTTTTGTCACACCCGTTCATGGTCGTACGTCAATTCAAAGGCCATGTTCTTTCTCAAGACGTTATAAAATAAATGACATTTATCTGAGGATCTTGAGATAAACCTGTTCAAGGCTGCAACTCGACTAGTGAGTCATTTGATTTCCTTGAAATTCCGAGGAGACTTGATGTCGACGATTGCTTTGGTTTGAATGGGGTTAGCTTCGATTCCACGTCGTGTCACCATGTATCCCAAAAACTTTCTTGCGCTTACTCAGAAGGAGCATTTCGTCAGATTCATCTTCATGTTGTATTCTCTAAGTATGTCGAACGATTTCTTCAGGTGGCCGATATGATCCGACATAAGTTTTGATTTGACAAGCATGTCGTCGATATAACTTCCATTATGTCACCCAGATGTTCTTTGAACATTTTGTTCACCAGCCTTTGATATGTCGAACCTGCATTTGTAAGACCAAAAGGCATAACTTTGTAACAATAGATAACTTTGTCCGTCATGAAGGCGGTTTTTTATGGTCATCGGGGTGCATCAGGATCTGGTTATACCCGGAGTATGCGTCCATGAATGTTAGGAGCTCATGACCTGCTATCGCGTCGACCATGGGGTCGATATGTGGTAAGGGGAACGGGTCCTTGGGGCAATCCTTGTTGAGATCTGTAAAGTCTATGCAGACTCTCCTATTTCTGTTCTTCTTTTGCACGACCACGACGTTGGCTAACCATTCGAGATATTTAACTTCCCTAATATTTCCGGTCTTGAGAAAATTGTCGACTCCGTCGTTCATTACTTTGTTTCATTTTGGGGCAAACTTTCGACGCTTCTGTTTGACTTGTTTGTGAGATGGATCGACATTCAAGCGATGTGAAATGACTTCATGATCTATTCCGACCATGTCCTCATGCGTTTATGCGAAACAATCAGAGTGTTCCAGCAAAAAAGAGATTAGAGATTCTTTGATGTGGGGGGATGATCCAACGAAAGGCTTATCCTGATCGAAGACGACTTCCTCCAGGCGGTAATCGCCGACAGTTTCAGGAACGTCCTGAATCTATAATTGCTAGATTTCCTGCTTCCGGGATTTCTTCGTGGTCTTATAGCAATCTCGCATGATCTTCTGTTCGCTTCTGACTTCCTGGATCCCCCATGGTGTCGGGAACTTGACTGTCTGGTGATACGTCGAGGGGACGAATTTCATGTCGTGGATGCAAGGTCGACCCAGTATGACATTGTAGGCTGATGAACAATTAATGTCGTTGAATCTGGTCTGCTTATTGATCCCTTTAGCGTATATTGGGAGAGTAATTTCTCCGATGGTGTTGGATACGTCTTCGTTAAATCTAACCAGCATGGTCAAGCGTCGTACGATTTTGGCTTTGTCGATTCCCATGGCTTTAATCGTGCTAAGATAATGTTGGCAGAATTGCCTCCATCGACCAGGTTTCTCTTGGTCGTGCAATTCCCAATCGTGAGTTGAATGATTAGACCGTCGTGTTGTTTCTGCCACGGGTCATTGAGATCATCTTGGTCGAATGTTATAGGCATGGCCTCCAGTTCCAACTCCTGTTTTGGTCTCAACGACCTGAAGATCGGTTGTTCATCAGATCGTCGACTAGCATGTCTTTTAGCCGTCAAGTAAGTTAGTCCACATATGTTTGATCCTCCCGTTATACAGTTCACCACCTTTGCATCTCCGGGTAAGGTTGGTCGAGTACCTAGTCTAGCGTCCACTAACTCTTGAAGATGCCCTTTTGGAACTAACCATGCCAGCACTTTCCGCAATGTTATGCAATCCTCGGTCGTGTGTCCATGGTCACTATGGAAGTCGCACCATTTGGACTTTCCTTTTTTTGTCGTCAGCTTTGTCACCACGGTCCGGATGTCGCAGTTTCGGATATTGATCATCTCTGAGTTGAAGCGGTTAAAATAACTGCGGACAGTTTCTCCGGTCTTCTGTGTGATGTAATATAGGTCGCTAGTCTGTTTTTCCATCTTGCGACTGCTGGCAAACTATTGGAAAAACTAATTGACTAGCTCAGAAAATTTGCTGATGGATTTGGGTTTGAGATTGATCAACCACTGGAGTGCAGCACCCGTAAGAGTCGCACCAAAGCTCTTACACATGCAGATCTTTTGGTACTGATGAGGGATCAACACCGTCCACATCAATTAATTGTAGTGCGTGACGTGTTCTGTCGAGTCAGTCAGTCAAAGTACTTCGGGTGAAAGCGAGGATGTTAAACCTTTTCGGGACGTCGACCGTGGCGATCTCGTCGATGAAGGGGGATGCTTGAATTCCTTCATGAGGGTCGACGTTGACGGGTATGGCGGCACCAGGTAGCTTAGAAAGTAACAACAACATCTTCTCGTTCTGCTCCTCCAACTGCTTGGGTCGTCGTGCGACTGGATCATCCGCTCCATTGTTGCCTGAAAGATTTATTGGGATGGACCCCGAATCCTGAGTTGTCATCTCAATGGTCGTGTAAAACCCATTCTGAAAGGACGATTCGACATTTCCTACATTGGTTGGCATTGGTACCGACGACATTGGCATCGTGGGTATGGAATATGTCGTGACGCCATTATATGTAGGTTTCTCTATGCCCATGTCACATGAATACACTGCTGACGTCAGATGAACCTATGAGGGTCGCACACAATTGAGTACGTAGTTCTCGGATAAACCATGATGGTCGTGAACCAAATACAATTACATGTTGTAATGGGAATAACTATTATTCTGGTAGAATAATAATCGTGTGTGTACATATATATAATTATGTTTATTATGTATATTGGACTTAATTCAGATAAATTAATATGTTAATAATTAAACCGAAAGGGCCAACGTCTAATGGGTAATTTTAAGTTAATATTAGTTATTATGTTAATAATTAATAATAGGCTTAAGGCCCATGAAAGTTTTATTTAATTAAGGCCCGGTCTAATTTATGGAAAGTGGAATATATAAACCTAACCTTAATTAGGTTTAAGAGAATTAAGTTGTTGAAAAAAAACATAGAGAGCAAGAAACTTCTCTCCTCCCTACTCTCCCCCTGGTGGCTTTGACACACACACACAAAATCGTTTTTTGTGTGTGTATTGGTTTGGTTCTCGTGGGCTAGCAACCGTTCGGGAATCACGACATACTCTCGTGTGGATACTTTAGAGGAAACCTACGTTGGTTTCTATTGCTTTGATTTCATCCCGATTCAACCACTTGAGGTATTTTCTAAACACCCTATGGTTTGGTTTTTGGTCTTTATTTTCTATGTTACGGATCTGGGGAGATTTTTCTTTTATATTGTGTATGCATGTTTGTATATTGTTTTTTGGCTGCGATCCTGTCGAAACCCTTCATTATATGGTGGTGGTTGCGGGATGAAGTAACCAGGTGGTCTGGGTGGAGGAGGAGGCAGAGGGGTCACTCCCTGAGGAGGCGCGTTGAAAAGCGGTCTTCGACCATTTTGTGGTCCAAAAGGGTTCCTTGCGTTCTGATTTCTCCAAAACGCGAACTCCTCGGCTGCTTTGCGATTATGTTCGTCCAATTCATTGATGCGATTTCGCGTTGCGTCCAATTCCATACGCATCTGCTCGAAAGGATTATGATTTACCCTTGTCATACTCCTGAAAACAGAAAAACTAGAGCCGATTGTTAGTAGGACGTGCGTTTATCGAAGATCTTCTCTAGATAGGGACCCCACGGTGGGCGCCAAACTGTTAAAGCCAAAAATCACCCAAAGGATAACTTAAGGTCGGTTTGGAGCTTTAACACCTAAAGAATACGAACCTTCGATAAATCGCACGACAAACAATAGAAAATAAATAAGATAGAAGATTTTGGTGACGCGGAAAACCCCGTCAAGGGTAAAAACCGCGGACGACATGTTAGGTCGTCAGTGCACTATAGTCGTCAATAAGGGACGACGTTCTGGTGTAACAAGTGTCGAGAGTACAATAGATTACAATAAGATAGAAAATAAACTTAATCGTGAAGTTTCTTCGTATGTCGTAAGTAAAAAGAAGATGTCGTGAGTTTTCTTCGAGGAGAAATGCGACTGATTGCTTGAATGCTTTTGAGAATGATTCTGTCACTTGTCTTTTCGAATGTTAACTGAGTCTTGTTTATACAGCTCTGATCGTCTTGAATGCATCTTTAATTGATTGGTAATGGTCCATAAATGCTTTTGATGACTACTTTGGGTTATGACCATTGTCTCATTAAAGGCTTGTGACCTGCATTAAACAGAGACAAAGAAAACTTATGGTCGAGAGTTAGTTAATCATGGTCGTGAGGTATCTTACGACGATCGTGAGATACTTTCGACTAACGACGGTTGTTAGTTCGCTATCACGGTGTCCTTGCGACCATCCCCACAAAATACGATCATGGCCTTGGTCGTACGTTATTGTCAAGACCTTATCTTAAAACAAGACCTGTCTTAAGTCATTGGTCGTTATATTTCTTCTGTCGGTCGTGACCTGTGGTTTTTTGCCCAAACACTCACCTTGCTAGATTTAGGCTAAATATAGGTTTTTCCCCAACTTGAGCTCCTTTGAAGAAATTTGAATTCTCAATCCAAATTTTCCAAAAACCTAGATCCACAAGTTTCCAACAATAAATATTCATAGCCAACCATTAAGAATCATTCCCCAAACATTTTACATCAAAATCTCAACTTATATCACGACCCTAATTACCATATATGAGGAAAAGAGAAGACTAGCTTAATCATAACTTGAATCCACCAACCCAAAACACCTATAGGGTTACCAAAATGAACCACAACCTCCAAGTCTTCAAAATGGAGAAAAGAGTTGGATGAAACCCTAGAAATTGAGAAATCTCCATGAATGAGGGTGAGATGAAGAACTCCAACCCTTGCATCCAAATCCTTGCTAAAAGTTGATTGTTCCCTTTACAACTCAAGGATTTAAACTTCTTGAAACTCAAAAAACAAGGTAGAGGTAGAGGGTTTCGGCTTGGGAGAGTTTTAGAGAGAGGGGGAGAAGATAAATGGCAAAAAGGGCTGAAAAATCAGGGTTTTAATGTCTCATACCCCGTCGGCGACATTGCCCCGTGAGAGTGACACTTTGTCACAATCGCGGGCATAGTCGCCCGCCACTCCCCACTTGCGGTACATCTCCCGCGAGAGTGCGCGGCGACAGTGACACTTTGTCACAATCAGCATACTCGCACGACCGGTACCGGCCTAATTCCAAGATTTCTTTCTTCCAAGCTGAGACGTACGCGATGCCACTCTGATTCCAAACAAAAGTTTCCCTTTAAGGTTTACAAATAGGAGTTGATAAGGAAGGGACGAGATACGGGTTTACTGAAAATACGGGTGTTACAAGTAGGATGTGTGTTGGTCGAATAACTTTTTTAGTTGGGGCCTCACGATGGGCGCCAAACTGTTAATGCCAACAATCACCCTTCGGGTTAACTTAAGGTCGTTGTGGATCTTTAACGACTAAACGGTATCCTCCGAATAACACACGACAAAAACATAAATAAGAAATGAAGACAAGGAATTTGGTGAAGCAGAAAAAACCCCAGTCGACGGTAAAAACCGCAGACGTCATTAGAAGTCTTCGGTGCACTATGGACGTCAAATAGGGACGTCGTTCTTTAGTAGCAGGTGTCGAGAGTACAATTGATTACAATATGAACGAAAAGTAAGCAAATCGTGATGTAATTTGTTGTCGTAGAGAGTATCGCGTGTTTCTTCAAGAGAGTATATCATGTTGCTTCAGAATTCACTTGCCCTTCTGAATGACTCGGTGCTTCGTTTATAAAGGTTCTTGGTCACTAAATGAGCCTTTTATGATTCTTAAATGGCAGCAACGATCTTCGTATCGATGATGTTTGATTGCAACCTTCAGTTATGACCGTTTGACAATGAGCAATGACCTGCATTAAACACATAAAAACACGGTTTCGTCGTGGTCCAGTAACGGTTAATATGCGTCGTTAGATACCGATGATTGTCGTTACTTAGCGACGTTCGATGGTACGGATGTCTATAGTCATTGGTCGTACGTCGAGGATATCTTACGATTGTCGTCTGAAATGACGACCGCTAATCTTAAAGTCTTTTGTCGTCAGGACATGTCTTTATGGAATGTCTGGTCGCAAGAATTTTGCGTCGGTCGTGACTTCGATATTTTTTAGCAAAACAATAGCATACAATTTTTACCAAAATTTTCAATTTGATCGCCGATTTTAAATTAAGAAAAAGACTTCAATTTTGTTAAATACTAAATTTAAACCTAATTTTTTATATGAATTAAATATAAATAATAACAATCAACATTGTTGTGACCGAATAATGTATAGTGTTAAATAACTTCTGTTATAAATAAATTAAGCATGAGCAACTAGCATGGTACATGGTTAATTCACGTTACAAGGTTTGCCATATTTTCTAATTCTTTAATTTTAATGACCAAATTATGAATAAATTAAAGTTAGATTGCATTGGTTAACAATTATTTTCAAATATAACTAATTGTGCCATGTAAAATATAATTAAAATATTATTTTAAATTTTGAATTTGGATTGTAGTTATTGATTACAGATTCATGTATTAATGATTTATACTATAAAATTTTTACTTCCCATTATTCCACCAAAGTCACCCCTTCATCGTTTGCCACCTCTCTTGCTCCATCAACGTATGTCATAATTGTGCCATCATCGTCATCCCTCTCGTGCATCCCACTTGTAATAACCTAGACTCGTGTAATTAGTTTTTTTTTTTGGGTGAAAGTGTGATTCTCTTCATTTTAGGGGGCTGGTTTGGTAAATTAATGGACTAAAAGACGGTAAACCCTATGTGTTGGTTCATGTTTTGCTTAACAATGATGTTTAAATCTAATAGTTCAAATAAGATGTAATGCGGAAGCGTATTTGACGAACTAAACAGATATAATATGGCAGAATAACACACAATATCAAATACAAGTAATACAAATAAGACAGATAAATAGCTTAATGATTCACTGTATTTGATATATTAAGAACACCAAGAACACCGAAAGGTTTAACAATAATTTGTTCTAATGGTGTGTGTGTTTTTCAAAGCTTAAATAGAAGAGCTCACATGAGTCTTCTATTTATACTACTTCTAAAGGAGACAATAAGGACTAAAGGTACAAAGACACTGTTTGAGGAATAGCAGCCGGAAGGTACAAAATACTATTCTGGAAATGTTGCAGATACAACGTTCATTAAATGCTCCGTATTCAGCTTTAGGCGGAAACCTATCAGAGTTTGACACGTGGAGTTGTCAGGTCACGCCTTTGTACGATTGATCTTTAGAACCTTCGAATGGCAGATATTGTAAGAAGCATGTTCGTTCTTGTTAAGATCTTTTGCGTAGATCTTCTTTTTACCACAGAAGCTCTGTCAAGTATGACAGAAGCTCTGTGGTCTTGTCTTCTTAGAAGTGTCTTCTGTTGCTTCTTTACTTCGGTCTTCTTGGTTATCCCGGCAGAGCCTCTATCGAAGACTTATGTCTTCTCGATTACTCGGCTACTCGGCAGAGCCTCTGTCGTACACTTCTATACTTAGCCTATTTTTCAATACTTCTATTTACAGAAAGATTGGAGCTAACAATCTCCCCCTAAGTATTGAAAAATAAAAAATTGAAAAGTGCAGAGATTTAGGCTAAGTACATAACAAGAGGTGAAACATTATACCTCAAAAGATTTTACATTTCTTTCATACATAAAATATGCCAGAGACACTTAGGGGTTGTTTACTTGTGACTTATTGGTCTTAATGGGGAAACTGGCTTATTCGCGCAGACAAAATTGGGTGTTTACTTATGACTTAATGGGACAGAAGCCGACTTATTCGCGCAGTTAGTTTTTGGCACTTGTCCCCATTCAGACGAAAAAAGGACCATTATACCCTTAGAAGAAGAAAAGAACATAAAACAAAAACCCTACTCTTCTCAGTTCTCTCTATCGCGCCTCTCTTCTCTCAATCGCTTCTTCTCCACCGACGGGCAACCACTTCTCCACCGGCGACGGCAGCAGCCTCTTCTCTACCGGCGACTGCAGCAGCCTCTTCTCCACCGAAGGTATGCCCTTTCTTCTTCGTTTTTTTTCTGATTCTTGGAGCTGTTGATTTTTCACTCTTTTTTGCTTCGATTTCACTCATATACAGTACAAATGGGTATGCTTTAAATGGAGGAAAATGAAGAAATTCAAATGGGTATGCTTTAAATGCTCCAGTTTTGGCATCTAGAGAGAGAATGAATGTTCAATTTGGCATCTTTCTTGAAAAAGATGAATCATTTTCAAGAGAAATCAAAAAGGTTTGGTTCAAATTTTGCATCCAGAGAAAGAAAGATTGATGAATTTGAAGCTACCTTTAAGTGGGTTTGAACAGAGATCACATGAATTTGGTTCAGATTGTTACAGCCATGTTGCTTCTGTGAATATGTGTGTAGAACTAATTATTAGCCATTGTTACAAATCACAGAACTAATTAGTGGATTTATTTTGAATTTATGAATTTATGTTTTGATTTATGAATTTATATTTTGATTTATGAATTTATGTTTTGATGATTAAATAATTTTGTGTTTCAGATATATAATTTGGTTTAAAAAATAAACAGAATATATAAAACAACTTATAATTCATACTCAGGGGTAAATCGGTCATTTATGTTATTCAAACGGTTGATTCAGATAAAAAAGTAAACAAGAGCAACAATTTATCCAGACGAAAAAATTTAACCAGACAGACACATTTATCCATACAGGACTTAATGAAAAGTTTGGTAAACAGCCCCTTACATTGATTACATTATGAAAGGAAATGTTTGCAGAGGTTGATATAGGATTTCAGACGTTGGCGTTGTGAAGTCGTTGAACCTTCTGTTGTCGAATCCCAATTCTTTGAGCTCGTGATAGAAACTGATGCAGAGGTTTCGGAAGTTGATTGTTGAGTCGATAACTTCTATCAGTCTATCGGCAGAGGCTGTGTCCATCAGTTCTGATTCTCTGTGCTCCACGAGGCTTGCTCTGAACTCTATCAAAGTATTTGTTGCGTACTTCTGACAGTCCATCTCTACGAATAGTCTTGATTTCCTAGCAGGATCTTGATAGACTAACCCAAACCTTGGAGATGTTATGATTGAGTTTGGAATGGCAGAGTATGGGCAGTCATTTTCTGGTGGTCGGAGAGCGAGGTTTCTTACTCCGAGATCTCGTGCTAACTGGAAGTCAATTAAGCTATACAACAGAAGCTTCTCACGCATGGCTTTCCTTATTACCCTGTATGCCCTTCGATGTGCATCTGTAGTGAAGTTCTCTTTTGTCCAGAGAAAAAGGTCGGGTAGGTCGTATGGATTTAGATTTCTCAGATCAGCATCTGAGAATTGATTCTCTTTTCTGTTCTCCCTTTTGACCTTGTATATATTGTAGGAAACCTTAGGTGGAGTTCTGGTTTGAGAAAACTTACAATATACGACTTTGTCGATTTTGGACTCTGAGAAGAATTCGTGTTTAGGCTTGGGTTTTGTTCTTGTGAAGGTGTTCTCGAGGTCAGCACGAAGTTCGGGATCTTGGACCATTGGTGGCATTGGATCTCTGGCAGTTCTGTTGTAGAGATACCTGTACACCACTTCTTCCATCTGTTGAGGAGGTGCATCTGGTGGAGGCATGGGCCTTCGCAGAGCATCCATTTTCTTCTTAATCTCTGCCACTCGATCTTTTGAGACTTTTGCCTTTGGATCCAGAAAAGGTATTTTTGACAGAGGGGTAACACCGAAAGCCTAGTCTTCTTCTTCTGGCGTTGGTGTTACATGTGCGTCGAAGGCACTCTTCATCAGCTTCTTAGAGGGTTGATGCTTTGGTTTCTTCTTTTTGGGTTCCTCTGTCATTATCCCCTTGCCTTTGTCTTTTGCCTTCGGTTGAAGATCTTCTTGTAGAGATGGGGTTGCCTCTGTGGGTTTTACCATTTGGATTTCTGAGGGTGCTTCTGTTGTTCTGGTGGTTGCCTCTGTGGTTTTTGGCACTTGAGTTTCTGAGGACTTAGATGGTGATGTGGGTTTGGTCAGAGGTTTGGTTGGAGAGGCTTCTGCTGATTTGCTAAGATATTTTCGTTTTTGAGCAATGGTTTTGGTTCTGGTTTTGGGTGTGGGAGATAGAGGTTTTGTGGTTGCAGCTTCTGGTGTAGGGGATGGTAGTTTGGTTTCTTCTGGTGTTTTTGGTGTTGGAGAGGGGAGTTCTTTTGGTGATATAGGTTTTGGTGATTGGGATGGTTGTTCTTCTTAGGAGGATGTGAGGATTTGATGTTCTTCACGCATTGTTGCATCTTCTCCGAATACAGAGGTGTATTCCACAGAGGTGGGTATTGCCTTTGTGGTATGTTGTTGGTTTTCAGTGGTTTGGGGTATTTGGGTTTCATCTAGGGTTTCTTCATGGGTTGTATCTACAGAGGTGGTTGTTGCCTCTGTGGTCTGTTGTTGTCTTCCTTGGGTTTGAGTTGGGGGAACTTGGTTTATGGGTTCTGCGGATACCGGTGGAGCTGGTAGACCTCTGCTTGCAGCTTCTTCCCTTTGTTTCTCCCCATCTGGATGATCTGATGAATCGTCAGAATCATCATCAGAGTCATCCTGACCCTTATCTGTTGTACCCTCTGCCCTGCAAGATGTATCTGGTTTCTTCAGATGAGTTGCACCTGCGGCTATTAGTTATGCGCATACATCATCACAGAGTCCAAGAAGAGTTTGGAGCTCTGCTTCTGTGTTATAGCGCATTCTGCCGACGCTTTCTCTGAAGTCTTTCACGTAATTTGCGTTGGCAGCAGTGAAAGCTCTGATCATTTCTGTTACCTGATCGATCACGCTTTGGCTAAGTTCTGTGAGCTGAGCTCTGGTCATATAATCTGAGGGATTCATGGCCAGAGTTGCTTCTGTTATTTGCTCTTGAACTTGGTCGAGGGCCTTCTTTAAATCTTCAGGAGTAAGGCCCTTGGGGGTGGAGGCTTGATCTTTGAGTTGAGCCAAGAGATCTTTGACAGAATTTGGGAAGGCAGAGGTTGTGGCCTTCTCAAACTCAGCAGCAGAGGTGGCAGAGGTCGTAGCATTTGTCTGCATCTGGGCTAAGGCTTTTTGCACCTCTGTGGACAAGTTGTCCATTTTGGTGTTTTGATTTGTGATTGCCCTGGATGTAGTATCTGCAAAAGAATTAAAAGAGCTTTGCAACTCTTTCAATGTATTGTCCACAGAGGTGACACGGGTTTGGAACTCATCCCTTGATACACGTGGGCGTTGTGTAACCTCTGGGGGAACACATTCGTCCCCAGAGTGAGTTCCTGTTCCTGGAACACCTTCTTTCACCCCTGTTTGTATGTTGAGGATGGAAGGATTTCCTTTTGATCCTTGATCTAAGGGTTTTGAGGCCTCATGAACTACAGAAGTTCTGTTAAGAACAGTGTCTTGATCCACTCCAGAGGTGGGTACAAGAGTATCCTTAAGTTGACTCGGGGATTTGTCTAGAATCCCTTCGTCTATGTGCACTCTAGGCTCCTCTGAAGAGCCTATGGGTCCTAATGTAGTGTGCGTGTCAGAGGAAACAAATTCCTCTGTTGGGATATCTGGTGTGATCTGGGGCAATTGATCACTTACTAAGGGGTTGGTTTGAGCTGTGCGGCTCTTGTTCAATATTACCTTCTGCCACTAGACTGGCGGTAATAGGTATGTGGGTTGCACTGGGAGTTGGTTGTTGTTGAGAGACTCTATTATTCCAGGCTTCTGTTCTAGTTTCTCCCTCTGTTAGGCATCCAAGCACTACTTCACCATCTATAGTTTCAATCTCTGTCGCTACCCTATGGCTTGGAGCTTCTTCCCTAACTTCTGTTGCAGCTTCTGTCCTAATGAATAGAGAGTCGTACATTGGATGTGATCCAAATAATTGTTGTACGTGGGGATGATAAAGACCTTTTCTTATTTGGTCAGCTTCCTCTACATCAGAATCCACTTCTGAGACTTCTACCCTAGTCTCCCTAGTTTCAACCATCTCCTCTGTTGGACCTCCTAACATGGTGTCCATGTGATGGTCTTCTGTGGCTACTTCTGCCTCTGGGCTTGCCCTTAACACATCAAAACCTGTTTGAAGAAAGGGGTTCTGTAGTACCTCTGGTGTCTTACTCTGAGCGTCCCTTGGAGTTTGGTCATCCTCATCCAAGTCGGAAGAGATTCTGAAGTCTGTTTCTTCTGTTGAGTGACCGGAGAGGGCTTCTGCGTTCCAGCCAGAGGTATCCAGAGTATCGGCTATTTCAGGATTCTCAAGGAAGGAGTTGAAGTCACCCTGATGGTCTGCATAGTTGATAGGTGAGGGTGATTGCAGAGGTTGTGTTAGAGCATTATTGTATTCAAGATTTGTTGTAAAGTCTTGTATAATGTCAAACATTGTAAAGTCAAAGTATTAGTCAAAATAGTCAAAGTCATGTAAAGTCAAACTAGCTTTAGTGTTTAAAGCTTTGTAATTAGGAGATATAAATAGGTTTTGTAAAGCTTCGTTTGTAAGCAAGTCTCAAGCAAGTCATTAAAGAGAGATCATATTGTAATTTTCTAGAGAGAGAAATTCTAGAAAGAGAAAGCTTCATTCTTATGTAAAATCTAGAATTTCTCAAGATCAATGGAAGAATTCTTGTTTACCTAATAGTTCTGGGTTTAACATTTGGTATTAGAGCTTTGGGAGATCGAATTATGTGCAAAATTCGTCCAAATTCATGAAGATTTGAAGATTTTTTGAAGATTTTTGAAGAAAATCTCCATTTTTGAAGAACTTGAAGAACACAAATGGGTTATGCATTTCTTGTTTGTTTTTGTGTTTGTTTTTTATTGCAAAGTGTTTCTCCATCATTCTAAATCTGTTTTGCTTCATCAATTTCACAAAAACAATTCAAGAATTGAGGAATTTGAAGATTTTTAAAAATTTGTGTTCTTGAGAAAAAGTTCTCTGTGGAAATTTTAGAACATTGATTTTGCAATTTGGTATTGTTTTGATTCATTTTTGTGCAAAATCCTTTCTAAAAACATGTTTTTGACATGAATCAATAATTGTTTTCAAGTTTTAATCCATAAATTTCATTTTTGAAATTTTTGGTGTTCTTCATGTTCTTGAGGTGTTCTTGAGATATTCATGTTAAAAGTTTAGATCTTGAATTTTTGATCCTTTTCTGTTAATGAGTTGTTATTAAAATGTGTTTGTGATTGTTTTGATCTTAAAAAAAAGTCAAATAACTAACTTGTTTGTGAGTTTTTGATTTTTTTAGAAAATCAGCAGGTGATCGTGAAAGATACAAAGAAAAGAAAAGAAAAATCAATAGAATTGACTTTTAAAGTCAACTGAATTTTTTTTGCATGTGTGTTACGTGTGTTTAGTGGTTAATGTGTGTGCATGAAGTGTGTGTGTGTATGCTGACATGGTGCATGAGGTGTATGCTGATGTGGCAATTGAATGTGTGAAGAGTATGTGCTGAGCGTGTGTTAGTGTGTGTATGGCGTGTGGTTTTTAAGTTTTAATCCATAAATTTCATTTTTGAACATTTTGGTGTTCTTCATGTTCTTGAGGTGTTCTTGAGATATTCATGTGAAAAGTTTAGATCTTGAATTTTTGATCCTTTTCTGTTAATGAGTTGTTATTAAAATGTGTTTGTGATTGTTTTGATCTTAAAAAAAAGTCAAATAACTAACTTGTTTGTGAGTTTTTGATTTTTTTAGAAAATCAGCAGGTGATCGTGAAAGATACAAAGAAAGAAAAGAAAAATAAATAGAATTGACTTTTAAAGTCAACTGATTTTTTTTTGCATGTGTGTTACGTGTGTTTAGTGGTTAATGTGTGTGCATGAAGTGTGTGTGTGTATGCTGACATGGTGCATGAGGTGTATGCTGATGTGGCAATTGAATGTGTGAAGAGTATGTGATGAGCGTGTGTTAGTGTGTGTATGGCGTGTGTTTGTGTGTGTTAGTGTGTGTGTGGCTTGTGTTTGTTTGAGTACAGTGTGGGTGTACTTGTGGGTGTACCTGTGTAAGTGTGTGTTTTCTCTTTTTGGTGTATCTGAACAAACAACGTGAAGAACCTACATACATCAGATTTCGGATCATAATTACATCAGATTTCGATCTCCACTGCATTCGAAACCCATCTGATTTCGGCACCTGCTTCATACGAAACCCATCAGAATTTGTATCCTATTACATACGATGTTAGCCTCAATCTTCCTAATCATAGAAGTAGTTACAAGTAGTGAAAAATAGGCTAAGTGAAGAAAGCCTCTTACAGAGGCTCTGTCGAACTTACCGAGAGATCAAGGTCAAGAAGCTACAGAAGCTACAGAGGCGTCCTACAGAAGCTCTGTCATACGCGCAAAGAAGACCAAAGACTCGGAATCCGGTGAAGACTGATCTACAAAGGACCATACCGCAGAACCTCTGTAACACTTTACAGAGCCTCTGCGGTCCTCACTAAAGACTTGGAAGATATTTATAATATCTTGCTACTGTTCCTGGACCTGTTCATCAACTTGCATGGCAGCGTGCCCTGTCCAACTTCAACGTGTCAAACTATGAGTGGACTCAATAGGGCTTAGTACATAATAGACGTCTGCGACATTAAATGCAATACATCACGTTCAACTGTTCATACCATCCGTTCAACTGTTCATGCCATCCGTTCTAAACAGTAGCTCATGCTTTATGGTCCCCTTGTAGTAGTATAAAAGGAAGACTCATGTTGAGTTCTTCCTAATCGAATAATATAGTTAAATCAACACAAGAACACATAGCTTATGCACATTGAGAGTCATATCTGTTTTAAGCTTTGCATACTCACTTTTCTTGAATCTGTTCTTGCTATTTATTGAAACTCAGTAAACTTTGAGATATCAGATTCTGATCACTGTTTATTTATATTGTGTGTTCTAAATCTATCAAACATATCTGTTAGTTCTTCAAATACGCTTCCGCATCAAACATAAACTCGAACTAATAGATTTGATAATCTTGTATAAGCAAAATGGGAACCAACAATTGGTATCAGAGCCTTCCTTGATTTTCAATATCAAGTGATCCTCGTTTTACAACATTATTGATAGATTTCATTCTGTTTTTAACCTACTCTTCATCACATTAAAAAATTTCTGTTTTCCTATCACTTTTCGATTCATTCGAACGTGATATTCTGATAGAAACTATTTTTTCCAGGTTAGAACACCATTAAAGTACTTCTGGAAATTATTTATTACCCAGAAATCCTTCCAGATCATCATTGTAATAACCAAGTATTTTATTTATATATATTTTATTTATTTATTTTATACATCTTTATTTTAGGATTTTATGAAGTAGAAGTTACGGGGTAAGTTATAATTATTATTTGAAAGTTTAAGGGTTAAGGTTGCCATAAGAGGAAAGTATGGGGTTCATTTGGTAAGAGTGAAGATATTCTTCACCCAAACCGACTCATCCCTTTTAGGCTAGATGAGGTGTCTCTTTTAGAAACATTCTAGCAAAAACTCAAAAGTGTTGTGTGTGTGTCTTGTGTACGGAAAGGAGGAAAGAGAGAAAAGAGTGAGAGATTGAAGAAGGAAAGCTGTAGATTTTCTGCTGGAATTACCACAAACAACTGAAGGGATCAAGGTAATAATCCTACACAATCCATCATCTTTATGTTCATAAGCTATTAAATGGGTATGTAAGTGGGTTTTGGTATTTTTGTAAGATATGAGAGTTTTGGGATGAGAATAATGTTCTAAGGATAGTCTTAAACATATCTGCAATTTATCAGTAACATGCATAGTATAAAACTGCAAATTTCTGGGTTTAGGACGAACTTAGTTAACTGAGACATTCAACGAAGTCGCAATAGATGACTGCGACATTCAACGAAGTCGCAATGGTTGGTTGCGACTTGGTCTTGAAGTCGCAATGGTCGTTTGCGACTTGGCTTGGAATCGCAGTAGTTGATTGCGATTTGGGATTGGGATCGCAGTAGTGGATTGAGACTTAGGATTGAAGTCGCAATAGTGGGTTGCGATTTCGGGGTGAAGTCGCAGTAGATGGTTGCGACTTGGCACTGTGCATTGCGATTTTAATTTACTTTTAGTAGGTTGCGATCTCAGTCGAGGATTTCATAAGTTTAGTTTTAAAAAGAGATATTTGGTATTTTGTGTGATTTCAGATTCTGTGAAGGGTGGTCATACGTGATAATTATCTTGGAAAAGCTTTTGTGATAAACATATCAGGTGAGTTTTACTTTAAAAGTATTTTACTGGAATACATTACGTGAATAACAAATATTTGATATGTAGTATGAATATGTCATACGTGGGTGATTATAATATATTGAGATATTATAATTACGTGAGTATTATATGGGAATATAATACGTGGCCGGGCTTTGGACCGGTGTGTTAAATTGGCTCGCAACCAATAAAGTTGGCCATTGGTGGAGGGATAAGGTGGGATGAGACAGGTATGAGGCATCAATCTTGATTGGTATTAATTTACGTGTGATATATGTGTATTTATATAAAGAGTATTTTATATAAACGAATTCTTAATGATTTTCAAATGTCGGGAATTTTCTCACTAGACCCTTAGGTCTAACCCTCATTTTCTGTTTTAAAAATCTATATTCCAGGTGGTGGTACCAGTAAGAGTAAATGATTAGATTACTTGGTGGATAAATTTCTGGGATGATGATCATTATGAAGTTGATGATGCTTTTGTACTTAAAATTTTGTTATTAGCTATTATCTGATCTAAATAGGATCAAGTTTGTACTGAATTTTATATTGATTAGTCAGACTTTGGGACCAAATGTGTAATGTGAATTATTTTTGTTGAAACCATGTTATGAATTATATGTTATATGTACTTTTGGATATGTGGGATGTTACAGATGGTATTAGAGCCCTAGTTTAAGGGATTTAGGTATTAGTATCTGTACCTAGACTTAAACTGCATGTGAAGTAGGATGTCCCTATTATTTTAGAACCTGGGGATGCTAAGTATAAGAGGTAGAAGGAACATCATGTAAGGTAATTTCAAATTACACCAGGCCAGTGTAATTATGATCTTACAGGTACATGTTTGAACTGGAATACCTTGTTATATGGGGTATGTGCTTATGTGTATATTAACTTTGTTTGAATCTACAGAATGGCAAGTGGCACTAGACAAAGGAATCAAAGAGGAGAAAGGAATTCGGGTGGAGAGAATCCACCAATAGGAACAGGGGGAAGAGGAGGAGATCGTGGTCGAGGCAGAACCGGAAGGGGAACTGGGGGCCGAACTGGAGGAAGAACACAACCGCAAGGTACAGAGTTTGTTACACGGGATGATTTGACTGCGGAAATGGGGAGATTACAGGATAGCATACAAGCTATGTTCGAACATAATCGTCATAACGAAACTGAAAGACCAAGTCCGGAACACGAAGTTGAAATACCACTTACCTCTACGGTCTTACCGATGATGAAAAGGTGTGACTATAAAATGTTTCTTAGTTGCAAGCCCCCTACATATTCAGGAGATCGGGATCCGGTAAAAGCGATGAGATGGCTGAAAGAAATAGAGGCTATCTTCAAGACGTGTAAATGTGCTGAAGAAGATAAAGTACTTTATGGAGTTGCGATGCTGAAAGGCGATGCTTTGTATTGGTGGGAGGCTCATATAGAATCGAGAGAAACGGATGTATATACTACCTTTTCGTGGGAGGAATTTGTGTTAGCTTTCCCAACACACTTCTGTCCACAAGCTGCTGTCAGACAGTTGGAAGAAGAATTTATGAATCTACAACAAGGAAATCTGTCGGTTAGAGATTATACTGCGCGATTTTTAGAAAAATCTCGTTTTGCAGGATATTATGTTGCTACGGAGAAGATGAAAATGGAAAGATTTATCTATGGGTTAAATTCAGAGGTCCGAAGATTGGTGACTGCCACAGGGCCAAATACTTTTACAGCTGCGGTGAATGCTGCAGAAAATGTAGAACGAGATAATAAAAGGGATGTCGGAGATAGGAGCTTCGGGAAAAGGAAATGGGAAGGACCACCACAGGATTCAAGGAAGCCTAGATTTCAGAGGTTTGATAACCGTCCGACGTTTCGACCAGTGGATAGACCATGTCCAAGATGTAATCGCTACCATCAGGGAAATTGTCAAGTGGAGTCGCGGGTTTGTTTTAAGTGTGGGAAAACCGGTCATGTTGTTAAAGATTGTCGATTAACGCGGTTTTGCTTTTTGTGTAATTCTCCGGATCACCTCCAATCAGACTGTCTACGAGGTAGAATACAACAAGGGGGTACATCCGGGAAACCAACCATTACTAGACCAGTAGTCCCAAGAATAGAACCGCCGAAAACGAGGGGCCGTACATTCCAAATGACAGCTAAAGAGGCGGAGGAAACTCCGGATGTGGTCACAGGTACATTTTTCATAAACTCCACGCGTGCTAAAGTGTTATTTGATTCCGGTGCAAACCGATCTTTTGTGTCTCCCTCATTTGCTGCTCACATGCATTTAGAGCCAAAAATGTTAAAACATGCTTTATTAGTAGATACAGCAAATGATAACCAAGTGGCAGTTAAAGAGGTTTTTGATTGTTGCATGATAAATATAGAGGGGTGTGGGGTACCGATACAACTATTTCCTATAGAGTTAATCGAGTTTGATGTGGTAGTAGGGATGGATTGGTTAGCTGAAAATCGGGCTAACATAGTTTGTGATAAGAAATTAATCAACGTCGTTTTACCTGATAAGAGGTCAGTAGTGATTTATGGAGATCGTAAGGATCATCAGTCCAATCTTATATCTATGGTAAAAGCCCGTAAGTGTGTCAATAAGGGTTGCTCTAGTTATCTAGCTTATGTGATTGATAGTAGGCCTGAAAAGATTAAGTTGGAAGATATTTCTATCGTTAGTGAATATCCAGAGGTTTTTCCTGAAGACTTGAATAGTCTTCCTCCTGTTAGACAAGTAGAATTTGGTATTGACTTAATCCCTGGAGCCGCTCCAATCGCTCGTGCGCCGTACAGACTAGCACCTCCAGAAATGAAAGAAATGATGGCACAGCTTCAAGATTTATCTGATAAGGGCTTCATCAGACCTAGCTCTTCGCCATGGGGTGCACCAGTTTTGTTTGTAAAGAAGAAAGACGGTTCAATGAGAATGTGTATTGACTACCGGGAGTTGAACAAGCGTACGATCAAGAACAAGTATCCACTTCCGAGAATTGATGACCTCTTCGATCAATTGGTTGGAGCTTGTTACTTCTCCAAGATTGATCTCAGATCTGGCTACCATCAGTTGAAGGTTAAGGAAGAAGACGTTCTGAAGACTGCCTTTCGTACGAGGTACGGTCACTACGAATTTTTGGTGATGCCCTTCGGACTAACGAACGCTCCGGCCGCTTTTATGGATTTGATGAATCGAGTATGTAAGCCTTATCTCGATAAATTTGTCATTGTGTTTATCAATGATATACTTATTTATTCTCGATCCAAAGAAGATCACGCACAACATCTTCGTTTGATTATGGAGTTACTGAAGAAAGAAAAGTTGTATTCTAAGTTCTCTAAATGTGAATTCTGGTTGCGAGAAGTTCAGTTTTTGGGTCATATAGTTTCAGAGAAGGGTATACAAGTTGATCCGGCGAAAGTGGAAGCAATTGAAAGATGGGAACCGCCGAAGACGGCAACCGAAGTACGTAGCTTTCTGGGTCTAGCTGGATACTATCGAAAGTTTATAAAAGACTTTTCTCGAATCGCGACGCCATTGACTAAGCTAACTCGGAAGAATTTAAAGTTTGAATGGAAAGCAGAACAAGATGAGGCATTCAGAATATTGAAGGAGAAACTCTGCAGCGTGCCGATATTAGCATTGCCAGAAGGTTCCGATGATTTTGTGGTCTACAGTGATGCTTCTAAGCTGGGGTTGGGATGTGTACTTATGCAACGTGGAAAGGTGATTACCTATGCTTCTCGTCAGCTAAAGGATCATGAAAGACAATATCCTACTCACGATATGGAGCTTGCAGCAGTTGTCTTTGCATTGAAGATTTGGAGACATTATCTTTATGGTTCTAAATGCCAAATTTTCACTGACCATAAGAGTCTCCAACATCTTTTCGATCAGAAGGAACTGAATATGAGGCAAATAAGATGGTTGGAATTGGTAAATGATTACGATTGTGAAATCCTTTATCACCCCGGGAAGGCGAACATGGTAGCAGATGCATTAAGTCGTCAAGAAAGAAGTGGAACGATAAAAGCGATATCGCTACGAGCTGAACTCCTTCCAAATATCTTTGACGAATTACTGAAGTGCCAAATAGATGCTTATCAGGAAGAAAGTTTGAAATCTGAACGGTTAGTGGGAATATCAGCATTGCTTGGGAAAGACGACCGTGGGTTATTGTGTATGGGAAACAGAACTTGGGTACCTCGTTTGGGTGGATTACGTGATCGTGTACTACAAGAAGCTCATCAATCTCGATTTTCTATTCATCCAGGTACAAATAAAATGTATAGAGATTTGAAACAATTCTATTGGTGGCCGGGAATGAAGAGAAGTGTTGCTAAGTATGTAGAAGATTGTATTACTTGCAAGAAAGTAAAAATTGAACATCAGAAGCCTTTTGGTCAGTTACAACGACTAGATATACCAATGTGGAAATGGGATCATATCACTACTGATTTTATTACCAAGTTACCTAGAACTTCAAAGGGATTCGATTCTATTTGGGTAATTGTGGATAGATTGACGAAGTCTGCTCATTTCTTGCCGATAAAGGAAACCGATTCCTTGGAACGTTTGGCCAAATTGTACATTAATGAAATAGTAACTCGACATGGAGTTCCAATCTCGATTATTTCTGATCAAGATAGTCATTTTACTTCCAGATTCTGGAAAAGCTTTCAAAAAGAGATGGGAACGCAGGTAAAGTTAAGTACAGCATATCATCCTCAGACTGACGGGCAGAGTGAAAGAACAATCCATACTTTAGAAGATATGCTTCGGGCTTGTATAGTTGATTTTGGGGGATCATGGGATAAACATCTGCCTTTGATAGAATTCGCCTACAACAACAGTTATCATTCCAGCATTCAGGCGGCACCGTTTGAAGTATTGTATGGTAGAAAATGCCGAACGCCTTTGTGTTGGAATGAAGTGGGGGAGAAGCAATTAGCAGAGCCAGAAATAGTACAGATAACAGCGGATAAGATCACTCGGATTCGGGACAGATTAAAAGTGGCTCAAGATAGACAGAAAAGCTATGCAGATCGACGCCGGAAACCGTTAGAATTTCAGGTTGGGGAATTTGTGATGTTGAAAGTTTCGCCCCGGAAAGGAGTCATACGTTTTGGGTAGCAAGGTAAACTCAGTCCGAGGTATATTGGGCCATTTGAAATTACGGAAAGAATTGGTGAAGTAGCTTATAGATTGGATCTTCCGTCGGAATTGAGCAGAATTCACAACGCCTTTCATGTATCAAATTTTCGAAAGTGTTTAGTTACACCAGACCAGGCAGTCTCTCTACCAGATATTCAGATTGATGAAAAGCTAAACTATGTGGAGGAACCGGAAGCTATAGTTGATCACAAGGTCAAAGTATTGAGGAATAAAGAGATCAGACAGGTAAAAGTTCAATGGAAGCATCATCGAGGTCAAGATGCGACGTGGGAATCAGAGTCGGATATGAGAGCCAAATACCCTCATCTGTTCGCTTAATCGAATTCCGAGACGGAATTCTTTTAAGGGGGAGATGTTGTAATAACCAGGTATTTTATTTATATATATTTTATTTATTTATTTTATACATCTTTATTTTAGGATTTTATGAAGTAGAAGTTACGGGGTAAGTTATAATTATTATTTGAAAGTTTAAGGGTTAAGGTTGCCATAAGAGGAAAGTATGGGGTTCATTTGGTAAGAGTGAAGATATTCTTCACCCAAACCGACTCATCCCTTTTAGGCTAGATGAGGTGTCTCTTTTAGAAACATTATAGCAAAAACTCAAAAGTGTTGTGTGTGTGTGTCTTGTGTACGGAAAGGAGGAAAGAGAGAAAAGAGTGAGAGATTGAAGAAGGAAAGCTGTAGATTTTCTGCTGGAATTACCACAAACAACTGAAGGGATCAAGGTAATAATCCTACACAATCCATCATCTTTATGTTCATAAGCTATTAAATGGGTATGTAAGTGGGTTTTGGTATTTTTGTAAGATATGAGAGTTTTGGGATGAGAATAATGTTCTAAGGGTAGTCTTAAACATATCTGCAATTTATCAGTAACATGCATAGTATTAAACTGCAAATTTCTGGGTTTAGGACGAACTTAGTTAACTGAGACATTCAACGAAGTCGCAATAGATGACTGCGACATTCAACGAAGTCGCAATGGTTGGTTGCGACTTGGTCTTGAAGTCGCAATGGTCGTTTGCGACTTGGCTTGGAATCGCAGTAGTTGATTGCGATTTGGGATTGGGATCGCAGTAGTGGATTGCGACTTAGGATTGAAGTCGCAATAGTGGGTTGCGATTTCGGGGTGAAGTCGCAGTAGATGGTTGCGACTTGGCACTGTGCATTGCGATTTTAATTTACTTTTAGTAGGTTGCGATCTCAGTCGAGGATTTCATAAGTTTAGTTTTAAAAAGAGATATTTGGTATTTTGTGTGATTTCAGATTCTGTGAAGGGTGGTCATACGTGATAATTATCTTGGAAAAGCTTTTGTGATAAACATATCAGATGAGTTTTACTTTAAAAGTATTTTACTGGAATACATTACGTGAATAACAAATATTTGATATGTAGTATGAATATGTCATACGTGGGTGATTATAATATATTGAGATATTATAATTACGTGAGTATTATATGGGAATATAATACGTGGCCGGGCTTTGGACCGGTATGTTAAATTGGCTCGCAACCAATAAAGTTGGCCATTGGTGGAGGGATAAGGTGGGATGAGACAGGTATGAGGCATCAATCTTGATTGGTATTAATTTACGTGTGATATATGTGTATTTATATAAAGAGTATTTTATATAAATGAATTCTTAATGATTTTCAAATGTCAGGAATTTTCTCACTAGACACTTAGGTCTAACCCTCATTTTCTGTTTTAAAAATCTGTATTCCAGGTGGTGGTACCAGTAAGAGTAAATGATTAGATTACTTGGTGGATAGCTTTCTGGGATGATGATCATTATGAAGTTGATGATGCTTTTGTACTTAAAATTTTGTTATTAGCTATTATCTGATCTAAATAGGATCAAGTTTGTACTGAATTTTATATTGATTAGTCAGACTTTGGGACCAAATGTGTAATGTGAATTATTTTTGTTGAGTGAATACGGTACAATCGAGATGCATTTCGTGCCCACAGAATACCAACTCGCGGACTTATTCACCAAAGCATTAGACGAGAAAAGATTCAATTTCTTGGTGGGTAAGTTAGGAATGATTAATATGACGTGAAAATTCTCTGTAAGTATAGCTTTGTCTTCTGTGAATAAGTATATATTCCTGTTTACTTTACTTATTGCTTTGATTGATTTATTTCTGTATATAAATTATAAAAGCTAAAATAGTTCTTGGCAACACATAGCTTCTGTGGGTCCGCTCAGAACCTCTGACGACCCCTACAGAACCTCTGGTAAACGTGACCTATGTTCTATGCAAAACTTATCATACTTTGATCCAAGCATAGGTCAAGGGGGAGAAGAAGGAAATTACTTGATCTACAGAGGTGATTAGATCAAGGGGGAGCAAAAGGGACCATGAAATGATCTACAGAGGTTAATCTTTCAAGGGGAAGCCAAAGAAGAGTGTCGATGAATCTATATCGACAGAAGTCAGATATCACTGCCGAGAAAAGAAGAACCAAAAGGTATGTCTCTCGTACAAAAGTTTTTTTTCCAGTTTTCTGGGACGCAAATCGTCAAATATGTCCTAAATATACCGTTGATAACATTTCAAAAATCAAAAGATCAAAAAGTTTCATAAAATTTGAGTTATGAGAAATTTGAGGTCATAGAGCCTCTGCTGAGCTCAACAGAGGTTCTGCCAGAAATATGCTCTGTGATCGCAAACTTAACCTCTATCGATATTTTGGAATGTCATCTCGGAAACCGAATTCGCACAAATATACACACCATGACCTTCTCGAACAAAACTTTTTCCATAACAGTTTTCTCAGACACCAACTTTCAAATATGTCCGAAAAACAACTCTTAAAACAAATCAAAAATTGGATGATCAAAAAGTTTCATAGAAATTTAGTTATGAGAATTTTTCCCTCATAGAGCTTCTGCTGGCCCTGACAGAGCTTCGCCAAGTTCCAACATAGCCACAAAACCTCTGAGTAAAAATTCTTCACTAAAATCCTATCGATCCTCTCCAATGCATTTACAAATGTTTTGGTTAAAGAATAACCTACTTAGTCATGATAACAATGAGATATATGAGAAAGGGATGAACATCAAGATTTTCAAAATCACAGAGCTTCTGTAAACCACAGAGGTTCTGTCATTTTGTTACTTGGGCATTTCTGTAAAAGTAACGATTACTTTTACTGAGAGTGAAATTCATGTGGCTAAGAACAACCCCACGCGCCTATCATTAATGAGCCACACACGATGTCCTGTCATCCTCTGACATGGCCTACGTGTCTCATTTTTATTGGGAGTACATGGCACGTTTCTTATGGAAAGTTGAACCCGCCGTTCTAACTCAAGTACGGATTCCAAATATTTATCCATTGCCATATATTTTTACCCTTTCGAATTCTACCGTTTTACCAACCTATAAAACCCAAGCTTACCCTCTTATAAACCTTTACGAACTCTCATTTCTTCTCCGGCGAAACCCTGCAAAAACCTGCAAGTATCTTATTCTTCTTACCAAATGGCTTCATCTTCTCAAGCTATCTACCCTGCACACTCTCCGGCGAACTCACCGGAACATTCACCTGCTCATTCTGAACATTCAGAAAACCCCCACCTCGCCAAAAATATCGAACAAGAAGATTCCGGCGACTCAGCAGACTTTGCTCCGACCACCCATCTTCAAAACTTTATCGCAAAGGAACACTTCGAAAAGGTACTACCAATCAAGTCAAATAACTGCTTTCGGCGAAGCCCATGCCCTTCTTCTAAACATCATGGAAAATCATGTCCTCTTCCCTTTACTTTCAAGAACCCCAAAGAAAATACCTGTTAGGTATTTGAACCAGTTTTGGCAAAGTTGCCGATATGATAAAGATGATTCTATTATCAAAGGATACATCTGAAAGCCAGACAAATCTGAACATCTGGAAATCAAGTTTAATAGAACAATGTTCTCACTTGAGTTCAACCTACCAACTAGGGGTCTTCTTGGACTGAAGAAATATGCAGATCAACCAACAGACGACGAACTCTGTCGTTTTGTAGAAATGCTTCGGTACAACACCCACCTTAGGAAGATAAATGACTTCCGCAGAGGCAGACTACCACCTCTGTGGAACACCTTGTTTTCGATCCTCAACAGATGCCTGACAGGGAAGATAGGCAGCATTGACCAGAGCTCGCATCAGATCTTAACCATCATGTATGGGGTCTACTACGATCTCCCACTCAATTACGCGAACATCATGTTGCAGGAGATCATCAATACGATCGACAGAAAGAACAACACCAGAAGGGTAAAAGAGAACGATCCTAAGTTTCTACCACCTCTGCAATTCCAAAGGATATTGGGAGTCCTGTTCGAACCTCTGCTGATGATTCAGAACTGGCCAATGGAAGGGCCGACTCCCAAACAGTTCCCAATGAACAAAAACATCCCCACCGATCATACAGATGGCTACACCCACTGCAGACCTCTGTCAAAGAAGCTTCTGAGCTACGCCACGAACAAAACCCTTAAGTTAGAATATATACGCGAACATAGAACTCCAAAACCGAGTCCTATGAAACCCCCGCGTTTAGGACTCCCCCTAGGAACAATGGTTGTAGAACCCCTCTCTACATAAGCGAAGAAGCAGAAACTAGCAAAACACTTGGCAATCCAACTTAGTTTTATGGCCAAACGTGACGAGCTCATGGGAAAGTAGTCTTCTTCTAAAACCTCTGCCCCAAAAACAAAGAACAAGAAAACTACAGAAGGCACCTCTACAAACAATGCAGAAGATCAACCTTCACCTCCTCGTGCCACAGAAGTTGGCTCCTCTGCTCCTCCCTCTTCTCCAAAACAAAAGAAAAGAAAATCGAAACCCACAGAAGAAGGGGCACCAAAACCCAAGAGGAGGAAGTCCAAAAAGAAGCATGGGAAATCACTTGATCAAATGGCTACCATAGCAGAAGAGGCAACTGCATAAGTAGTTGAAGAAGAGGTCGAAGAAACTGCAGAAGAAGAAACTGCAGAAGAAGAGAATGCAGAAGTTGAAGTTGCAGAAGAGGGATATCAATCACCTTATCAATCCCCAGATCGATTCGCTCATCAAGGTAGCTTAAACGATTTCCTTCAAAACCCTGAAATTGCTAACACCCTAAATACAACTGGGTGGACGGCACAACCACTTTACCACCACACCACAGAAGAACAAGACTTCTCTATCTCTGGCATTGACACCAATCTGCAAGAAGATGATCAAACCTCCAGAGATCAACCATCTGAAACCCCTTACATTCTACAGAACCCCTTCATCCAACAGGGATTGGACGTCCACAGAAGGAGTCTAAGCCCAGCTTCAGAAGAAGGTATAGAAGAAATAGACATGTCAGATGATGCCATTAGAGAAAGGTTAAGGCTACAAACAGAAGCTGAGTGGAATAGAGATGAGGTTACAGAGGTTTTAGAAAGAATGGGAGGAAAAGAAAAAAAAAGGAAAAAGAGGCCGAAGTTGTAGAAGACCATAACATGGACACCATGTTAGAAAATCCAACAGAGGAGGGGTTTGAAACGAGGGAGACAAGGATAGAGGTCTTAGAGGTAGATTCAGATGAAGAAGAAGTTGTCCAAATACGAAAAGGTCTCTATCATCCACATGTCATGCAATTATACGGCTCTCATCCAATCTACGACTTCTTAGTCACAGAGGCAGGAACCACAACAGAAGTTAGGGAAGAAGCACCAAGCCATAGGATAGCGACAAAGACTGAAATGATAGATAATGAAGTAGTGCTTGGATGCCTAACAGAGGAAGAAAGAAGAAAAGATGCCTGGATTAATAGAGGCACACAACCAAAACCAACTCCCAGTGCAACCTACACATCTAACTCCGCAGGTCTAGCTGCAGAAGGAGTTATTGAAAAAGAGCAGCACCGCTCGATCCAAACCCAAACCATCCAGCCAGAGGTTATTCTTTCAACCTCTGCGCCCACAGAAACCTGGGAATCCATTCCTAGGGAGTCTCCTCAAAGAGACTCACCTATAGTTCGTGATTCATCGCCCCGGATCACACTAGAACACCTAACAGAGGAATTTGTTTCCTCTGCCACGCACAATATAGGGCCAAAACTTCTTTCAGAGAGAAGTAGTGAGCACAAAGACGAAGAGACTCTAGACAAGTCTCCGAGTCAACAGAAGAACATTCCGATACCCACATCTGGAGTGGATTTGGACAATGTTCTTCACAGAACTTCTGTAGAGATCGAAACTCAGGTTCCTTCTCGAAGATCAGATGGAAATCCTTCCACCCCCAACGTACAAACAAAGGTGAACGAAGGTGTCCCAGGAGCAGGGACTCACTCTGGAGACGAATGTGTTCCTCCAGAGGTTACACCAGGGACACAAGTATCAAGGGATGAGTTCCAAACCCTTGTCACCTCTGTGAACCAAACCATGAAAGAGTTGCAAAGCTCTTTCACATCTTTTGCAGAGACAACATCGACGGCCTTACTAAATCTGAACACCAAAATGGACACTCTGTCCACAGAGGTGAAATCCGCCATCACCCAGATAAAGTCCTCTGCTGAAACAACTGCCACGAAAACAGCCATTTCTGCCGCTAAAGAATTCGGGATAGCCGCAACTTCTGCGTTCAAGAAATCAGTCAAACATTTCCTTGAACAAATGAATAAGCAATCCAACAAAGCAAAGGGCATTACACCTGCAGATCTACAGAACGCCCTAAAACACGTACAAGAAGAAGCAGTGCGCAACACTGTGATGATGCAGCCTAAAGACTACATGACCAGTGCACAGCTAACAGAGCTCGGGCAGAATGTGATAAACCAGGTCATAGAAGTCATTGTCTCCTTCACTACTACAAATGCCAACTACGTCAAAGAGTTCAGAGCAAGTGTCGGCAGAATGCGCTTCAACACAGAAGCAGAGCTTACAACTCTAATCGGCCTCTGTGATGATGTATGCGCAAAGTTGATGGCCGCAGGAGCAGAACTACCAAAGAAACCCAAAGCTTCTTGCAGAGCAGAGGGTACTTCTGATAAGGGCCAGGATGACTCTGATGATGACCATCCCGGTCCATTAGATCATCCTGAGGGGGAGAATACAATGGAGAAAGCTACGAGCAGAGGACTACCACCTCCATCAATCGCAGCAGAACTAATCAATCAAGCCCCCCCCCCCCCCCCCCAGAACAAACCCAACAACAACAAACTCAACAGACCACAGAGACAACACCCATCTCTGTGGAATCAACTCCTGAAGAAACCCATGTACCAGAAACTGATCAACAAACCACAGAGGCAACAACCACCCCTGTGGTAATCATCTTGGAAGAATCCGAGCTCACAGAAGAAGTCACCAAAGAACCTCCAACAGAGGTTACAGAGCAAATCAAGCCAACAGAATCAACGCCACAAAAGTCCTCTCAAACACAAGTGTCAAAACCTATAGAGGCAACCCCCATCATTCCAACAGAAGCACCAACACCCAAACCTACAGAAACAACAGGTTCTGCACCTCCAAAAGCCAAAGACAAGGGCAAAGCAATACTGACAGAAGAGCCCAAGAAAAAGAAATCATTGCCCAAGCCTACAGAGAAACTGATGAAGAGCGCTTTTGATGCCTTTCAAACTCCAAAGCCTGAAGAAGAGGACTGGGCATATGGAATGAAGCCTCTGTCAGACATTCCTCTAACAGGTAGAGCTGCAGAAGTTGTTCGAAAGATGGAGAGTCTCAGAAGACAAGTACCACAACCTGGTCCAACACAAGAAGAAATGGAAGAAGTGGTATACAAATACCTCTATAAACAATCCTTTCAGACCAATCATCCAACAGATCATGTGACAGATCCAAAGATCAGAGAAGAATTTGACAACGTCTTCACCAGGACAAAGCCAAGAACCAAAGCAGACGTCTTCTCAATCCACAAGATCAAAAAGGTAATCTTCTGTAGGTACTCCTTTACAAGAACCTATCCAAGGGTCAGGTACAATCTTTATAGAGTCAGAAGGGTAAACAATTCAGAAACCACCTTCGCTGATGCTGACCTAAGGAATCTGAATCCCTATGATCTACCTGACCTTCTGCAATGGACGGAGGACAACTACAACACAGAGCCAAACACCAGAGCCTATCAAGTGTTGAGAAAAGCAATGAGGGAAAGGCTTCTGATCTACAGTATGACAGACTTTCAGCTGGGAAAGGATCTTGGTCTCAAACATCTGAACCTACGACCACCAGAGGATCGCTGCCCACCTGACGCCGTGCCCAACTCAATCATTACAGAACCAAGGTTCGGGTTAGTATTTCAAAACCCACAAGGCGAAGTCAAACTTTTTGTGAGCATGGACTGTCAGAAGTACGCAACTAGTACTCTGAACAAGTTCAGAGCAAACCTTGTAAAATACAGAGATACCGAGCAAATGGATAGAGACGCTGCAGATACCTTCATCAGAGAGATTGATGCTACAGTCCGCTTAAGAGAACTCTGCATCAGTTTCTACAAAGAGATCAGAGAAGTCGGAAGAGACAACAGAAGCTACAACGATTTCAAAGACGCCAAAATCTGATTCTCAAACAACCAATCTCTGCAAACCATTTTTAAGTTTATCTTTCATTATACTCAAATGTAAAATGCCTCTGGCATATTTCTGAATGAAAGAACTTTCGAGGTATTGTTTAACCTCTGTCTTATCTAACTTAGCCTAACTAAACTCAAGTTCAATTTTTTATTTTTCACTACTTAGGGGGAGATTGTTAGCCTCAATCTTCCTAATCATAGAAGTAGTCACAAGTAGTGAAAAATAGGCTAAGTGAAGAAAGCCTCTTATAGAGGATCCGCCGAACTTACCGAGAGATCAAGGTCAAGAAGCTACAGAAGCTACAGAGGCGTCCTACAGAAGCTCTGTCATACGCGCAAAGAAGACCAAAGACTCGGAATCCGGTGAAGACTGATCTACAAAGGACCATACCGCAGAACCTCTGTAACACTTTACAGAGCCTCTGCGGTCCTCACTAAAGACTTGGAAGATATTTATAATATTTTGCTACTGTTCCTGGACCTGTTCATCAACTTGCATGGCAGCGTGCCCTGTCCAACTTCAACGTGTCAAACTATGAGTGGACTCAATAGGGCTTAGTACATAATAGACGTCTGCGGCATTAAATGCAATACAACACGTTCAACAGTTCATACCATCCGTTCAACTGTTCATGCCATCCGTTCTAAACAGTAGCTCATGCTTTATGGTCCCCTTGTAGTAGTATAAAAGGAAGACTCATGTTGAGTTCTTCCTAATCGAATAATATAGTTAAATCAACACAAGAACACATAGCTTATGCACATTGAGAGTCATATCTGTTTTAAGCTTTGCATACTCACTGTTCTTGAATCTGTTCTTGCTATATATTGAAACTCAGTAAACTTTGAGATATCAGATTCTGATCACTGTTTATTTATATTGTGTGTCCTAAATCTATCAAACATATCTGTTAGTTCTTCAAATACGCTTCCGCATCAAACTTAAACTCGAAATAATAGATCTGATAATCTTGTATAAGCAAAACGGGAACCAACATACGAAACCAGGGTTTCGCACCACTCAAGAACCAAAACCAAGCATACGAAACCAAGGTTTCGCACCACTCAAGAACCGAAACCAAGCATACGAAACCAAGGTTTCGCACCTCTCAAGAACCGAAACCAAGCATACGAAACCAGGGTTTTGCACCTCTCTTGAACCGAAACCAAGCATACGAAACCAGGGTTTCGCATCACTCTTGAACCGAAACCTATTTGACACAAAAGGGTTTCGGACCCTCTTTGGTACGAAATCCTCATATTTCGACTTCGCCGGAGCCTCGCCGGAAAAACGGGTTGTCACCGGAAAAATGTGGGTTATCGAAAAATCGTGCATGATTGAGATATTTTGGTTGTAATTGACTTGTTTTCGATTAAGGATTGCAACGAAACAAGTTTTGTTGATTTTGGTCGAGAAATGAGAAGGAAAATCGAAACAGAAGAGAGCAGATCGTAAACCCGTTTCATGTTGAAGATGGTGAACAGTACTAACGGAACTCCGTTAGTTCCGTTAGATTTCTAACATGTTTGGTCCTAATTCGTTAGTCAGTTTTAGTTTTTGTCAGATTTGGTCCCTGTAGTTTACTTTAAGTCTTTTACAATTTTAGTCCCTGGACTTAGAAGTTTCAGGTTTCGTCATTTTTGATCCTTGTAGTTTATAGTTTTGAATTTTATCACTTTTAGTCCTTCTAGTTTTTAGTTTTAGAATTTTACATTTTTAGTCCCTTGAGAATTATTTTTTAGTTGTTGTCATTTTTAGTCCTTGTTTTTGTTAAGTCTTAGTATTTTTTACTTTTAGTCCTTATTTTTCATTTTAGTGTCGATTTTTTGTCATTTTACCTGCTTTTATTCGTAACTGACATATTTTTCTCTTGTTTTGCAGGTTTATCAATTAAAGTCCAATATTTTCGCGCAAATTTTTCAGAATTAATTTTTGGAAGACAAATTTATAATTTGTTTTTCAAATTTTATTTTTGAAAATTTTTCTGACTTTAATTGTGTTTTTCTATAGTTTAAGAGTGTGCACATAATTCTAACTTCTAAGCGAAGTTTCTCTTGACGATTACTCTATTAGGTATATTTTTGTTAATATTTTTTGTATTTTTCATCTAATTTTGTTTGTGTTTCTTTTCAGGTTTACTTCAAGATGCCTACTTATAAAGAAGATGGGGTTTTAAGATTGAAGCAAACACTTATAACAGAGATTCCTCCAACTGCACAAGTTTCTGTTAAATCAAATAATGAAATTTTGCAACAAGTTCTTATAACAGAAATACCTTCAACACCACAAACTTTTGTTAAATCTAATAATGAAAGTTTGAAGCAAACTATTGTTAAATCCATTGGTGAAGGTTTGAAGCAAAATTTTGTTAAAACTAATACTTCAAATCCTTCAACTCATCAAGATGACATGAAGGAGTTTCAAGGAAGTATAAAAGCATTGGAGGAAGAAAATGCTAATCTGAAGAGACAAATTTTAGACATTTCTTCTTCAAATGATAAACTTATTAAAAGAGTTACTGATCTTGACGTTTATATTGCAGATCTTGAAGTTAAGAGAGACAACTCGAGTCTGCACGATCAAATCAAGAAACTTCAAGAGAAAGTAACAATCTTTCAAAAAGAAAATGCTGATATGAAGATTAAGGAAGAAAAGAGAGTGAATTGGAACTTAAAGTTACATGCTCAATTAAAAGAAGTTCAAGAGCAAAGAACAACGTTGGAAGGTGAAAACGTTGAATTGAAGAAGAAGCTTTCAGAACGTGAAAGAGAGTCACTTTCTTCAATGAAAGTTCTTAAAGAAAAGGAAGTAATTGAGCTTAAATATATAAAACTTTCAAAACAAATTTCTGATCTTGAGAAAGTTTTATTTTTAGAAAAAGACAAACTCGAAAAAGAAAGAGCTAAATTTGAAACTGAACGAAAATATTTTGAGATTAAAAGTTCTGAACTTTCCGTGAAAATCTCTGATTTAGAAAATCTTTTGGAAAAAGAAAGAAAAGATTTTGCGGAAAAGAAAAATCTCTTTGAAAAGGAAAGTAAAACCCTTAAAAAGAAAAATATGGAAATTTTCAAAGAGATTACTGATAAAAGAAAATTTTTGGAAAAAGATTTTGAATCGGAACGCAAATATTTTGAAGATGTGATTCTTAATCTTACCAAAAGATTATCTGGTTTATCAGCTGATATTATGAAGAATCAATTGATCAAATCTGATCTCCAAAAGAAATTTGATCTAATCTTTAAAGAGAAAAATGTTTTGATATACACAGTTAAAGAACTTGAAGACATCATTTTTAAATTTGATGTCTCAAAGCAGACCAGTCATAATTCTATCTTTCAGACTCCATTTGTTGATTCAAATGATTCTGAATGCTCTTTTAAAACTGCTTCAAGTTCAAGTTTTAAAAACATTCCTTCTAAACAATTAAATAGATCAACAGATTTCTCAAAAGATCAGTTTCGTTCAACAAATCTCTTCTATAATCCTCTGCTTGATAAATCAGATAACAAAACAAATGTGCCTACAGTTAATACTTCCAAACCTAAAGAAGTTCCAGTCTTCAAGAAGGTGAAGATGGAATGGAGAGTCAAAGGCACAACAATTCCGAAGAAAGAAGTACCAAAATCATCTGCTTCCACATCAAAGGCCAAAAAGAACAATGCGCCGAAAGGTAAATCTTCTGCTAAACCTAATCCTATTCATTCCGCAAATTATCTGATTAGGTTGGCACATAAGAAAATCTGTTGTTCTTACTGTGGATCAAATGATTTTGTGCATAAAGATTACACTTCTTATTGGTACGGTACTTACAGTATTCCTTTTAAGAAATCTACACCTAACACACTAGGACCTAAGTCCCGTTGGGTACCAAAATCTGCTTAATCTGTTTTGTAGGTTCTTCATATGTTGTACTGAATGTTACATATATACCACACACATGATTGATAACAGAAGAGAAACGGTGAATTTTTTGAAGAATGTATGTACCATTAAGGGGGAGTAAAAAGATAATGGTTTCTAAACACATCAGTTTAGAACCCGGATTTCAACGTCTATGGCTTCTAAACATCTCAGTTTAGAACCCGTGCTTCAATGACTATGGCTTCTGAACAATTCAGTTCAGGACCCGTACTTCAAAGACTAAGACTTCTAAACAAATCAGTTTAGAACTCATACTTCTCAGGTGATATCCTTAACTGTCAAATCTTTCTGTTTCAAGGAACAAGTGGTGAAAGGTAACATTGCATTATGTTTTAGTTCTACTGCTTTGAATGTTTGAACCTTCACAAATTTAATTCAATGAAATGAAATTTCTCAATTTTTCATTCTATGAATAAAATGTGTGTCAAGGGTGATTTTACAAGTATTTTTGTTTTATCTGAGTTACATTTGTTTCAACTTTCACTTCTGAAATAAATCGAAAGGTCAGCAAAACATGAATGAAATTATGTTGAATGCTCAATGTTATGTGAATCTGGACTTATATAGAATATAATGCTCAAAAAGCCTAAATGTCTGAGTGATGGATGGAAACGAAGATATGTGGGAAGCATTATGTTGTTAGAACCAAGTGATTGCGATGCATCAAATAAACAAATAAAAATCATTTAGTTTGAAAGTTTGTACCTGTGGCCTATCTGGTTTGGGACAGTAAGTCCTAAGGGGTGCTCGACACCTAGTCCCTAAGACCAACTGGTCTGGGATCGGCTGTCCCAAATCCTGCTATAGAACCAGATAGAAAGTCATGTTCTACTGGTACAAATGGGTTTAAGATATATCGATGTGGCCTTTCTGGTTTGGGAAATTAAGTTCTAAGGGGTGCTCTACACCTAGCACCTAAGGCCAACTGGTATGGGATCTGCTAACCCAAATCCTGCTATAGAACCAGATAGAAAGTCATGTTTAACGGTGTATCTTATTCTTACTAAACTTTTTGATTAAAAGATGCCAATGAGCACAAAATCAAAAGATGCCAATGAGCACAAAATTAAAAGATGCCAATGAGCATACATCTCTTGACACTTGGGGAAAATACAAAGTCGCGATAAACCTGTTAATTTGTGAAAATTCTGATTTTGGACAAAAAGTGTGAGTAGAGCAATGTATTCTTATATGTTTTAGAATTGCATATGCTTGTTGCTAATCATATTTCGCATGCTAGCACACCAAATAGATTTAATAAAGGGGTTGAAACTGAACATTTTTAACTTGATATGCAATGATGACTTGTATTTGAATCCAAACACATGCATTTGATTTCATTTGATTGAAAAATTTGGTATACTTCATTAAGTTGGATTTCTTTTGTAAAGTTTTCAAATGATCAAATGTTAGTAGTTATAAAACGTGGTTCAATGAATTTTTTGTTCCTTGTATAAATGTTTTCATTAAAGCACTGCATTTGAAATGAATAATTTTTTAATGAAATATATGCATATTTTCAGGGGGAGAAAACAAATTGCTCCAGAATTCTTATTTTGAGGGGGAGCAAGATTATTCATTAAGGAGGAGATTGTTAGTAATACTCAGAGATGCGACTGAAATTGAAAAAGGTTTTTGATGATCATGATGTTCACATTCATCAAAAAAGGGGGAGAAATATTTAATTCAAATTCAGGTCGAAGACAATTCAAGGTCAAAGAGATGAAGATAGTTTTGAAGAAGATTGACTTTACATTGTGAAAGACAAAGATGTTTTCGAATCACTCATATGTGGATTCGGATTCCTCAAAGTTGAAGTTTTCGGATCATGTGAAGTCTGAAGTGTTTTTGAATATGGTTATCTTAGATCTGAGAGACTCGGATTGTGCTTGTTAGTGCTTAAATGTTATTGTACCAAGTAGAGGGACTATATTTGTAATAGGGCTTTTCTATACCCTAGGTATATATAGTTTGCTATTTTCCCCTTTGGGATTTTAGGTCATCCATCACACACTAGCCACACACACTTAAGAGAGAGTTCTTCATTGTAATTGTGAGCTATTGATTTTAATGATATAGAGATGGCTTCTTTGATGTTTAGAGATTGATTACTTGTTCTGGGATCACAATTGGTATCAGAGCTTGTAAATCATTGATTTGATTAGGATTGAGTGAGTTATTTCCATTTTTGAGTGTTCTTCATTTTCTTCAATTTTTGATTGATTTTAGCCATTAGAGTTCTTCTAATGGATTGGAATTGATCAAGGATTGTTTCTAGGATAGTCCTGTGTGTTTTATTCCGCAAAAACACAAGGATCGAAGCTCAGATTGGATACTTTTTTCTTCATTTTCGCACTTTAACTTTTTGCACACTGTTTTGGATCGAAAATCCATCTTCTGTTGGTTTTTGGTCAAAACTTGAAGTTCTAATGTTGTTCAGAATAGCCTCACGAACCAACCCACCAATTTTCAGCCTAAACCGATCTGTTTTGAAGATTCGACCTTGAATCTTCATACATATCGCAATCCTCTAACCTTCATCAATATCGCAATCTTCTATTGCGACTTGGCTTCCATATCGCAATCGTCTATTGTGACTTGTCCCAAATCGCAATCCATTACACGTTGAACAGTACCAAATCGCAACCTTCAGTTGCGACTCGGGTGAACTTTTACTTATTGCGACTTCAATTGTTGCGACTTCAATTGTTGCAACTTCAGTTGTTGCGACTTCAGTTGTTGCGACTTCAGTTATTGTGACTTCAGTTATTGCGACTTCAATTGTTGCGACTTCAGTTGTTGCGACTTCAGTTGTTGCGACTTCAGCTATTGCGACTTCAGTGCAATTGCGACTTGGTTTGGGTTGCGACATTGAGTGTGTTGAGACATAAACTTGAAACTTAAAAGTAACTCCTAATCAGATTAATCAGATTTTAACGATCAACAACAAGTAATCCAAAATGACTGCCAGAGATATGTTGACTATTGGTTCAAAAGATAAACCACCTGTTTTTTCCCAAAAGACTTTAAAATTTGGAAAGACAGATTTCTTGACTAAGTTGAACGACAAGAAAATGGAGCTCTAATCCATGACTCCTTGATGAATGGGGTTCTAGGAGAGGTTCGTGAAGTAGACCCAGATGGTAACAACGTAGTTATTCAGCTAAAGGACTACATTGGTGACAATTTGTTGAGACACAAAGCCGATAAAGCGGCTAGGTCATTGGTTATGCAAGCCTTAACCAACGACATATATCGCAAGGTTGACAGTTTGAGTGAAACAGGTAAAGGTATGTTTGATGAACTTATCAAATTGTATAAAGGTTCAGAAGTGGAAAATCAGATGAGATGTTTCTCCAGAGGCTCTGACAGCTCTGGCAGAGGGATCAATATCGTCGTGGAACATCTCTTCAAATAGCAGATTTAGGTCTGATTCTCTTGTTTTTGAGATGTCAGAGGATTCCTTCTTTAGACCGAGTTCTGAACTGACTTGTTCAGAAGTCTTTTGAAAGGATTCGTCAAAAGATACATTGATGCTTTCTACGATGGATCGAGACTTCAGAAGGTACACTCTGTAAGCTTTTGAAGTGGCAGAGTATCCTATGAACTTTCCTTCATCTACTTTCACTTCAAACTTTCCTCTTGGTTCTCTATCATTTAAGACGAAGCACTTGCATCCGAATACATGAAAGAACTTGATGATCAAGTGATATGGTGTTTTGATGTGTCTCTTTACAATGGTTGATCGATTTTGGGTGTAGCAAGCGGTTGATACTTCTTCTGCCCAAAAAGTCATTGGTAATCCAGATGCTGTTAGCATAGTTCTTGCAGCCTCCACAAGCGTGCGGTTCTTTCGTTCTACCACGCCATTCTGTTGTGGGGTGCGTGCAGCAGAGAAGTTTTGTGATATGCCTTCTTCTGTAAGATAGGCTTCAATGACGGAGTTTTTGAATTCTGTGCCATTGTCGCTCCTTAGCTTCTGAATCCTGCACTCATATAGAACTTGGATTCTTTTCATTAAATTTATCAGAATGTTTGGAACATCTGATTTCTTTCTGACAAATTCAACCCATGTAAATCTTGAATATTCATCGATTAAAACAAGTATATATTTCTGTTAGGTCTAGAGTTTTGTCAAAAACACAAGTGTTGAGTTCTGAGTAAGAAGACTAAAGAAGACTCAGAAGACTCAGAAGTTCTGAGTAGAAGACTCAGAAGTTCTGAGTGAGAAATCTCAAAAAGATTCTAAGTGTTGGATTCTGACTAGAAGGTTCAGAGTTCTGAGTAGGAGACTCAGAACTTCTGACTATGAAGACAAATGTTCTGAAGCGCTTATTCAGAAGTATGTTCAGAATTCATATCTTGGGATATTATCTGTTATATTCAGTTACTAATTAGGACACGTGTAATTGTTCTATTAGTCTGTTTCTCATATGTACTGTAGCTTTAGCTATTATCTACAGTATATATAGGAGTTAGCAACTGTAGCTAAATGAATCTTTGGCTAACCTTTTGGATAACTCTTTACGCATAAATTGTTAGATCTATTGAGAGAGAAATTCATTGTAATATCTTTAATAGATCATATGACCAGTTGCTATTAATACGATCTTAATTGTTCATATTTGATTGTAAGAGTGTAACATGGACTTTCAATTTCTTGCAACCTAGGCGCTGTGTAGCGATTGGACCGCAGAGGTCAATATGAAGCATGTACAGAGGCCTAGGGCATGACACATCAGTCTTGCCTTTATGGGAAGCTCTTTTGAGTTTTCCCATTTCACAAGCAGAGCACAAATGATCTTTATTAAATTTAACATTTGGCAGACCTTTGACTAGATCATGTTTGACAAGCTTTTCTAGAGTATGAAAGTTTAGATGGCAGAACCTGTTATGCCATAACCACGCTTCTTCGCTTTTGCTGGCAACAAGGCATAGTTTGTCTTCCTTGTTCTTTGCACAGAAGTTCATGAGGTAAAGATCGCCTCTTCGTTCGGCTCGCAGAAGTTCGACTCCTGTGTCCTCACCTTGTAGAGAGCAGAAGGTTCTTTTGAACATAACGTCGAATCCCTTATCGCAGAGTTGGCTAACACTGAGAAGATTGTGCTTAAGGCCATCCACATATGCTACTTTGCATACGGTTATGTTTTCCTTCTTGATGACTCCGTAGCCTTTTATATACCCCTTTTTGTTGTCACCAAAAGTCACAGATCCTCCATCGAGTTTATCTTTATAGAAGGATAGTTGACCTCTGTCGCCAGTCATGTGCCTCGAGCATCCGGAGTCAAGATACCAGATTTGCACATACTGCTTCTGCAAGACAATCAGAGAGTTTTAGGTACCCATATCCAAATGGGCCCAGTTTTGTTAGGGGTCTTCAAGTTTGCCTTAGTATTCTTGGGTTTGGTTTTTGCTTCAGCTGAAGAGTCATTTTGTTTATTCTTACCCTTGAATTTAGCATTCTTTTTGGGTATTGAGAGAGAACAGTGAGTACTTGAGAAGTGTTGGCTTAGTTGATGCATAAGATCAAAGCAATGACAATAATTAATGTGCGAAGAGATTTGCTTGAACTTTTTATTGAAAACATTAAATGGGGGCACAGAGGCATTACATTCTATCCTAACATTTGACTTCCTATTACAAGAAGACCTATGTAGGATAGATTGTTGTTTGCAAAATCCTTTGTTGAGAGCAGCCTTCTGTGGACCCCTTCTATGGTGAACATCTGCAGGTTTCACTGTCACAGAAGAAAAAGTTTTGTTATTGTCAATCCACTTTCCCTTCTGTTGCCATGTTTGTTGTTCTTTAATAGGCTTTGAGGGTTTTGAAAACTTTGAGCGTTTTGGATTTTGAGAGGACATTTCTTTTTGCTGTTTAATTTTCTCAAGCTCAAGAGAGGTTTTGGCTTGTATACACATGTCCAAAAAATTTGGACAGATAGGAACTCTTGTGATTTTCTCCTTGGGAGGAATAGTTGTTGGTCCCGAAGGCCAATACAAGTTTGTAGAAGGGGGGGGGGGGGGGGGGGGGTTGAATACAAACACACAAATTTTACTTTTCTAAATTGTTTATTGATAAATCATTAATAATTTACAGCTTGTTGCGGAAACAAGATTAAGGATAAACCTAAATCTAAACAAGTTGGAACACTAAGGTTTCTTGCACTAAGAGAGATAAGGAAATTACTAATAATAACCTATCTGAGATAAGAGATGTGAACTTGTCCAGAGTTAGCAAGTTACTTCAAATGAAGTGAGTTCATCTCTTTATATACTGCATGCATTTAATGCAAGTCAGTATACACTTTACACGTGTCATCAGCTGATTGGTTGCATGTCATTGACCTTTGTTGACAACCTTAGTAGCCGCATGTATGAACAGTGTAGTGTCAGAGTTGTTGTACGAATTCATATAATCGGAGGTTCTTTTCTGACATTTTGTACGGAGTCGTGCAAGGGTGGTTAAGACAAAAGTACTTTGTACGGAGGACTTCATGATCAACTTTCGTTGATTCAGCGATTATCATTGTCTATTCAGCGAATGATAAAGTTCAGCAATAGCTGAAGTCTTGTACTTGATACTTCACGTTGATTGGACAAATCTGAGTCTTCGTTGATCCGCATCCGTTCATTAGGAGACTTGTCGCTGGTTCTTGAGCTTGATCTTCGACTTCAGCGTAGAACCTATGTTGACGTGAAACTTGTCTTCAGGGATCATAAGTAAACAACTAACTTATCAGCGATCACCATAAGTACTGAGCAGACTCAGAGCATTGTGGTGAACAGTGTCGCTGAATGTTTAATTTAAAGAGCGAGAGTTCATATCAGCGGTACTGGAAGATCTTAGTACTTATCAGCGATAGTGAAACTCTGATACATATTGTTTACTTACAATTTTCACTAAGTATATAAGAGGGTCATTATCAAATCACTGAGGGTTTGGATCAACAATCTCCCCCTATTTGATTATGACATAGCAACAAAGAAAATTGCTATTTAATGAAAACATAAGGATAAAAAGAACTCATAAATTATTTGTCCCTTTTACTGTTTTCTGGGATCTTTTCAGTACTGATGGAGTAAAGTACGTTCGCTAAAATTTTTCTTTAAACTTTGTAAAGATTACAGATGGAAGTGGAAAAATTACAAGTACAGTGAATAAAATTACAAGTACAGAAGTTGTAGACAGATAAGGATAGAAAGAATTACAAGTCGATCCTATCCGTCAAAAGGTTCTTCCTTAATGAGTTGTTCATCAAGGGTCATTGATGTGGGAATCATCCAGTTAGGAACATCTTCTCCTTGATTCTTTTTCCTCAGAGCTGCTTCAAAAATCAAGGGCTTCAGGTGTCTAGCTTTGATGTCGCGTCTGACTTCACACCAGTGTACGAGATCTCTGAGTTGTTCGATGGGAGCGATGTCTAGCTCAGAGATACGTTGAAAGTGATGATTTCCATAGTAGTCCAAAAAGAATATACCATATGGATCACTTACAACTGTGCCAGGTATGAAAGTTTCTCCAGGTGGTAGGGAGGTGTCCAGCATTGAGATATCGGCATCAGGGCCAAGAACTTCAGCATAAGAGAAACCAATCACAGTTTCATTTCGAATAGACGGACCTGAATCAGAAACTTTCTTTTTCTTATCAGAGACTTTTTCTGGTTGAGGAAGAGGAGGAATATCCACAGCTGATGAAAGCAGGTCGATCTGATTGTTCAAGATCTTCTCGACATGGCTTTTGAACTTTGAACGCGATCCCTGAATGGCTAATTTTGTTTCTAACCATTCAGAGAGACCAAACTTTTCTAAGGTTGCAGCATAGAAAGTTTGCTTGGTTTTATCATCTCTGTAGATATCCACTTCAACAACAGGAGTTTCAGCGTATAGTCTTCCTCTGATGTTTGCCTTGACGATTTTGGATGGTCTAGATCGATAGGTCAGCATTTGTTTAGCCCATTCCAAAGTCGTATCAGAGACCTTAGTCTTTTCTCTAACGATCTCTTGAGCATCATCCCATAGCTGACGTTTAACATCAATGGGAACTCGTTTCAGCTTGGGGTCTTTTATTGATCGTTGAGTAAGCTTGATGGCATATTCTCTGTCTTTTTCTTCAGCCTCCTTTCTTTCAGCGATGAGGCGTTCAGCTCTGAGGTGTTCCTGATATTCAGCTTTGGAGATTCTGAACTTTGGAGGAACTGAAGGCAGTTGATCACGCTTTAGAATGATTCGCTGATCCTCAAATCGCTTTATTATTTCATCTCTCTTCTTCTGATCCTCTTCACTTAGCTTTTGAGGAGCTAAGGAAGGTCTGCTTTTGTGAGAGAGAGTCTGTTCTTCTTGTTCATCAGTCTCAGAGATCAAATCTAAGACTGGGATTATTTCATCAGTAGCAGATGGATTTATTGGTGAGGTCGCAGTTGTAGAACCTTCAGCGACATCCTCAAACAGGGGAGAGGACTAGCTGAAACACAGCGATCTTACAAATAAGAACATGGGTAGAAAAACTTGGGTAGAAAGAGAAAGAGAAATATGTTCAGGTGTAGGCTAGGGTAGTAGAACTTATAGAGGAGGGATGGAGTGAGAGATGTTTAGTGTACCTGACAAACCGGCTTTTCAAGCAAGATCATCAGATTTTCATCTTCAACGACGCTTTTGCCTTTGCCTTTCTCAGCTCCAGAGGCTGAGGGCTTTGTCTTTGTCCGCTCCCCTGTTGGTTCATTTATTGAAATTCCCTTAAGAGCTTTGATCCTTGGGGCAGGTTTGACGATAAAGAAATCATCGTCATCTTCATCATCATCATCATCATTCCTTGGAGAGGAAGATGGTTCTTTATCAGGGATGTCGATGTCTTCATCATCTTCTGCTTCGGATTCATCGGCTTCTTCTTTGAGTTGATCCCCCTCAGATACAGAGGCAAGCTTCTCGGTTCCCTCAGGGTGTTCATATCCCTGAGGTCCAGCGTTGATTTCTTCATTCTCCTCTCCCCTGATAGATTCATCATGGGAAAGGTTTTCAGCGCTCTTTTCTTCAACGCTCTTCTGTTCAGGATGTTCAGCGCTCTTTTCCCCTGGATGTTCAGTGCTCTTCTCCCCCTCTTTCTCATGATGAGTGGGGAGGAATGTGCAGACTCAGTATCATGGGTAGGTTCTCTGTCTTCTTGGCCAGAGATACCCACACAGGTTTCAATCTTTGCTAATCTGACTTCTAGGCCAGTTATAGCAGGATTGATTTTCTCAAGCTTAGTGCGATCCGCCGCTGTGAAAGTTTCCAATGCAGGGGCAGGGGTCGGTTCAGGAGCTGGAGTATTTGTCTTGTTGAGTAGCTCTTGGATCATCTTTTTCATCTCACCAACGTCGGTCTTTACAGAGCCTAAGTCAGTCTTTACAGCTGACATATCACCCTCTAAGGCTCCAACCGATGTCTTCAGCATTGTTACTTCGCCCGACATGGAGGAAACGGAGTTTTTGAGTGAGGTGTAGTCAGTGTAGATGTCAGCGAGCACTTTGGCGAAATCGCTGAGAGTCTTATCAACATTCTTGATGTCGTCTGTGGAAGCTTTCTTCTCCACCACCGTTGTCAGCTTTGTCAGATTCTCTCCAGCGTTTGTTACAGCTGAAGAGTTGTTGGAAAGAATAGTGGTGAGATCTGTCAGCTTGGTTTCCACGGACTTCAGAGAGGCGTTGATGTCTCCCAAATTAGGACCTGTAACAGATAAGTACTTGTGAACAAAGGAAAGCTCAGAAGTTTTAGGTTTAGTTACAGTGTATATGGTTTTAGTTGTACCTGCAGGAGGATTGATGAACTCGTCAAAGTTGCAAGTTCCTGAAAAGTGTTCCATATCCTCTTCGAAAGTACGGTGAGGTATGGTGATCTCTGCAGGTCCTTTCTTCGTCATTTTTTGAGAAGCATCAGCGGTGGCTTCTGGAATGACGGCATCTCCAGTGGTCTTTGGAGTAGAGTCCAAGTGAGTGGAGGGAGAAGCGAAGGATAAAAGTTGGGTTCGGGTACGGAGTTCAGCGTTGGATTCGCTGAAAAGCACTTCATCAGTCTTTGGAGAGACTGAAGGAGGTTGGGTAGATTCCAAGTTTCTAACCTCAGCGTTTAGAGACGCTGAAGCCTAGATTGAAGAGATGGCTTGAATGGGTGTGGCAGAGCGTACCACAGAACTTTCCTTCAGCTCTGCAGAATGAGCTGAGGAGTCTTCAGCAAGGGATTGCTGGGGCTGCTCCTTGGTTTTCTTGATCCTTTTGGAACCAAGTGGAATTAAAGATTGTTTCCTTTTCTTAGAAGGAGAGGATTGTGTGGCCGGGGAATCAGCGATGGGTATTGTCGCTGAAGGAGCCACAGAAGTCGAAGAATTGGGGTTGAGAAGAGTGAGAAGGGTAGAAAGACGTACCTCATTTTCGACAGGTTTGAAGTCGAGCACCTTAGAGCCAACCTGAGAGAGTTTCAGGTCACCCTCTTTCGGGTAGCTGTCCTTCAGACCATATTGAAAGATGGCGCTGATGAATCGGGGGTAGGGAACCCATGCAGGTCTGTCAGCGGCAGAATCCACGCGTTGCACCAAGTCATCATAGATTGCAGATGCCCAGTCAATGTGTAGACCTTTCAGCAGAGCGTATCCCATAGCTTGCTGAGGTTGGGCGGCTTGATCAGAGGAGCCGGTCTTCGCTGTCATGCAGCTGATCAGATGGGCGAAGATGAAATTCATCTCACTTGGCATTTTGGATTTCTTTATCAGCGTCAGCTTCTTCTCGGGCTTCTTGTCCCTTCCAGTTTCCCAGATGTAACCCATTGTGTCGAGGAAAGCAATGATTTCATCTTTGTCAGCTTGCTTCTTATGATCAGGGAATGGAACGAAAGGTTTTTCTTTGGTAGCGTTGGGAAAGTTCAGGGCTTTCCGAATTATTGTGGGGGTTATCTTTATGGTGCCATAGTCAGTATCGCTGACTATGCAATCAATGGTTTTGGATGGATCTTTGGCGGAGGGTAGCTGAGAATGTCTGGCAGAGTACCAGAACTGAGATAGCAGTAGCTGACTAGCAGGAGGTGAAATGGTCAGGGCTGTGTAAATGCAGCTGTTTTTCAGGAAATTCACAGCATCTGTAAGATGTGTGACTTGCTTTCGAGGAGGAAACTCGAGAAGCGCAGAGAGGTTATTTATCTTGGTCCAGTCAAGCTGATCCAAAGTAAACTTAACCTGTGGAGCCTTGATGATTTTCACTTCGTAAGAGTCAGTGGAGATGGTCTCAGCGGTAACATTGATCTTGGAAGTTGCCATTTCTCTGTATTATCAGTTCAACCAAAGATGTTAACAAATAAGAATTATCTTAATGTGGAAAGATTTTCCATTAAGATTGTTCGAATTTTATCCATTTCATTCAGACAAAAAAAATGTCTTTATGAAGATTAGGGTTTTTCTTGATTTGAAAAGAAATGTAAAACCCATTATCTTGTTATCCAGTTTTCTATTAAGAAACAGATTCTGGAAACGAATGAAGAACAAGTTTAAGATTTAGCATTAAAACTTGAAGAACAACCATGAAATGGTTGTATTCATAAAACCATGAAAGAAATGATTTTATTTTTAAGAAGTTATTTTGTTTGATCTTGTTTAAAACAACGATAAGATCAGAAACAAGTTATTCGCATTTGATAATTAATAAGAACATATTAACCTTGATGTTTTGATGAAGAAGATGATGAACAGTTCTTTGAAGGTTTGAGAGCACAAATGCAACAGTGAATTCTTTTCTTGCGGAGGAGGATTTGATCGCGTAAAAGATAAATATAAACCAAAAGATTGTTTATATAGGGAGTTTAGAGAGAGAAAACCTTGAGCGGGAAAAGGTTTTCATCATGACACGGACACGTGTTTGCATTTGATTGGCGAGTAAACGAAACGTGCAAACGTGTGTCAGAAAGAAGAACGTGCCAGGGCATGTCTGTTGTAATGACGTCACAACTGTCCTTTCATATTCTTGGTTGTCTCTGAGGTTTTGAAAAACTCAGAGATACTTTAAAAAAATGAAGCACTGAATAGAAATATCAGTGAAGGTTTTAAGAACTTTCAAAGTATCGCTGTTAAGGAAGAGATATTCAACGATGTATTTTGTTTTGAAATCTTGCATTTTCATGCGTTTGTCAGAGAGAGAAAACATACCTGAATATCAGCTTAACCAAGTTTATTCAGAGAGAAGATGATTGAATAGTTTATACAAATTGATTTTATCCTATCGCTGATCAATGTGAACTGCTGAAGATTTTACCCTTCAAAGTTCAGCATTCCAAGCTCGCTGATGAGAAAGTTGAATCTTGTCTCATCGAGAGGTTTGGTAAAAAGATCAGCTAACTGATAATCAGTTGGGATAAAATGAAGTTCTATATCACCATTCATCACATGATCTCTGATAAAATGATATCTGATTTCTATGTGTTTCGTCTTTGAGTGTAGCACTGGATTGTTTGCTATAGCGATGACACTAGTGCTGTCGCAATAGATTGGAATTTTGGAGAGCTGAAGATCATAATCTAGTAGTTGATTTCTCATCCACAAGACCTGAGAACAACAGCTTCCAGCGGCTACATACTCAGCTTCAGCTGTGGAAGTGGACACTGAATTTTGCTTTTTACTTGTCCAACTTACCAGCTTTCCACCTAGGAGCTGACATCCTCCTGTGGTGCTTTTCCTATCCATTTTGCATCCTGCAAAATCAGTATCTGAATAGGCTGTTAGCTCGAATCCTGAATCTTTGGGATACCAAAGACCTTGATTCGCTGTACCCTTAAGATATCGAAAGACTCGCTTTACAGCTTTCATATGAGATATCTTAGGTTCAGCTTGATATCGTGCACACAAGCAAGTTGCAAACATAATATCGGGTCGGCTAGCTATAAGATACAGTAGTGAGCCGATCATCCCACGGTACAGCGTGACATTGACAGGAACACCCTTAGTGTCCTTATCAAGTATCAGCGGTGGTGCCATAGGGGTTTTCATAGCTGAACTTTCAGCTAAGTCGAATTTCTTCAGCATATCTTTAACATACTTTCCCTGATTAATAAAAGTTCCTTTTTCAGTTTGCTTAATCTGAAGACCAAGGAAATATGTTAGTTCACCCATCATGCTCATTTTATACTCATCTTTCATTCTATCAGCGAAACGAGTACAAAGCTCAGGGTTAGTAGAACCAAATATAATGTCATCAACATATATTTGAACTAGAATGATATGACCTTTCACTTTCCTGAAAAATAGAGTTTTGTCAATTTTGCCTCTCTCAAATTTTTCAATATGGAGATAAATAGAGAGAGTGTCATACCATGCACGAGGAGCTTGCTTTAAGCCATAAAGTGCCTTATCCAGCTTATAAACATAATCTGGACGCTTAGGATCTGAGAATCCTGGAGGTTGTTCCACATATACTTCTTCATTCAGCTTTCCATTCAGAAACGCTGACTTAACATCCATCTGATGTACTTTGAAGTTTTTGTGTACAACATATGCTAAGAATAGACGAATAGATTCAAGTCTTGCTACGGGAGCAAATGTTTCGTCATAATCTATGCCTTCCTCTTGTATGTATCCCTGAGCAACAAGACGAGCCTTGTTGCGAGTTACAGTACCATGTTCGTCCAACTTGTTTCGATAGACCCATTTAGTGCCTATCACTGTTTTATCAGTTGGTCTTCGAACAAGTTTCCAAACTTTGTTTCTTTCGAATTCAGTCAGCTCTTCTTGCATAGCGCTGACCCAGTTTGGATCTCTGAGGGCGTCATCTACTTTCTTTGGTTCAGTTAGTGAAATAAAATTTATAAATAAACAAATATTACCCGCACTTCGTCGAGTCTGAATGCCAGCGTTTGGATCACCAAGAATTTGATCAATTGGGTGATTTATAGTCCATCGCTGAGCCGGAGCGAGAGACGCTGACTCATCTTGAACTAGAGGAGCTGAAGATGAAGCTTCAGCGACGTGTGGAGTATCAGCCAAGAGAGGAATGGATGCAGTTGTCATTATATTCACTGATTGCTGAGAAGTAGATGGAATGTCTGAGATATTTGGATCAACTGCAGGTATAGTGTTTATAGGAACAGCTGAGACCCATGATGTTTCAGCTTCACTATTCTGCATGTTTGGAATGGTAGTGGGACTATCATCTTCTACTGGATGAGTATGAGTGGGAATATCTTCTAAATCACCAAGATGAGAAAAGATCCATTGATTCAGTTCTTCTGTATCAGCGTTCGGTTTAGAGTTCGCTGAACGGGATTCGTCAAACGTGACGTGAATTGTTTCTTCTACAGTTTTTCTTCTACGATTGAAGACTCTGAAGGCTTTGGAAACTGAGGAGTATCCAAGAAAGATTCCATCATCAGCCTTAGGATCAAACTTTCCAAGGGCATCTCTGTTGTTCAGTATGAAACACTGACATCCAAAGATGTGAAGAAAGCTGATTGAAGGCTTTCTCCCATGAAAGAGTTCATAGGCTGTCTTATTGAATCTTTTGACTATCAGCGACCTGTTTTGCGTAAAACAAGCAGTGTTGACAGCTTCTGCCCAAAACTGAGTAGGCAGGAGAGAATCGCTGAGCATTGAGCGTGCAGCTTCAATAATTGTTCTATTTCTTCTTTCAGCGACTCCATTTTGTTGCGGTGTTCTCACTGAAGAAAAGTTGTGAGAAATACCCTTACTCTCAAGGAAGGAATCAAGAGGACTGTTTTTGAATTCAGTTCCATGATCACTCCTTATAGAGCGAACAGTCATATTGTTCAGGGTTTCCATCTTCCGAACAAAGGTGATGAGTTCTTCAGGGGTGTCGCTCTTAGAACGGAGAAACATTACCCATGTGTAACGAGAGAATTCATCAACTATGACCAGCGTATATTTCTTTCCAGCGATGGATTGTTTGTTAACGGGGCCAAACAAATCCATATGGAGTAGTTGTAGAGGAGATGACACTGAGGAGACTTGCTTTGACTTGAAGCTTGCCTTGGTCTGCTTCCCTTTTTCACACGCTGAACATAAAGACTCTTTGGCGTATGAATGCTGAGGTAGACCAGTTACTAACTCCTTTGAAGAAAGAGTATTCAGTGTCTTGAAATTTAGATGTGAAAGTCTCTTATGCCATAGCCAGTTGACATCAGAAGATGCCTTTGAGAAGAAACAGGAGTTCTCAGTGGTTGTTGAGTCCATGTTTATTACATAAACATTTTCCAAACGATAACCGCTGAGAGCTATCTTCTCCTTTTTGTCAGAGACAAAGCATGATTCTTTAGTAAAGATTACTTTGTTATCCATGTCGCAAAGCTGACTGATGCTCAGAAGATTATGCTTCAGCCCTTCAACATATGCGACTCTTCTAAAGGAGGTTGTACCATTTGAAAGTACACCATACCCTTAGGTACGTCCTTTTCCATTTCCACCGAAAGTCACAGAGGGACCCTTCTCTTCCTTATATTCAGCGAGCAGGTTTTTCTTTCCAGTCATGTGTCTAGAGCATCCGCTATCGAGATACCAGATACCCTTCTTAATCTGCATTACAAAGGAAGATTAGTTTTTCTTGGGTACCCACTTAAACATGTATACACGTTTGTCAGTGGAAGTAGTTGGAATGGAAGGTTCAGCGTTCTTCGCAGCATTTGAAGATTCAGCTTTGTCATTCTTCACTTTGGTTAATTTCTTAACTTCAGTGGTAGGAGTCACCTTGATCTGATTTGCATCAGGGTTGGTCTTCTTTGCCTTGGGGGCAATCTTCACCTTAGCTATCTTTTCAGCTTTGGTGGTTGTGGGGCACTTACTAGCAATATGATCGGTAAGTCCACAGTGATAACATTTCCTATAACTAAAAGTAGTTCTAGGACCATTTGAATGCTGAGCTTTTAATTTTGAAGTAAACTATTGGTTTTAGAAATGGGACGAACATTCAGTTCTTCAGATTTCTTACCAAGGACATCCACTCTGAGTCTAGGAGTAGATCGCTGAATAGATCCAGAGATCAGCTTTCTAGATCCAGAGGGGTGGGTCACTGAGGCTTTAGAAGCATTCAGCTTTGGTACAGAGGTACCCTTCTGAGGATTTTGGTAAATAACAATTCCTTTACCTTTGTCTTTAGAGGCAGCGGTGGGTTTTGAATAAACCATTTTCTCCTTGCCTTTTGAGATAGGAGTTTCCTCAGGGATTGGTGTAATGGACGAGGAGCTCTGAGAAGATAAAGTATCAGCGACTGAGGATACGAACATTCCAAATTTAAGCATTGAATGTTCAGTGGTTGGTTTTGGAGTATCATATTTGTAACCCAGACCACGTTTATCACTCAGTGGAATCTGAGACTTTATTATCTCAGTGATATTTGTTGAAGAATTACACCATCCTTCAACAGTAGCTTTTTTAGCTTTTAATGCAGTGATAGCTTCTGCTCGTTCGATTTTGACTAGCTGATTTAAATATACTTGATCTTTAAAATCTTCATCAATTTTTGAAAGCTTTTCAATTTGAAGGTGGCAGTTTTTAAGCTTTTCGGCGAGATCAAGGTTTTGGTTTTCAACCACAGTTTTGCCGTTCATGGCTTCGTATAAACTTCTAGTCAATAAATCGATCTTACGGAGACTATCAGCTTCATCAATATTTGCAATATTGGTAAAGAAGGAAGGTGATACCTGAATAGCAGAGGTTGAAGTGGAGGGAATGTCTGAACTTTCTTCCTCATCTTCAATCTTAGCCATAAGGCAGAGATTTGCTTCCTCATCTTCAGAGTCAGATGATGATTCTTCTTTTTCAGAAGCAGCCCAATCATAGTTGGCCATCAGGCCTTTGCCTTTCTTCTTAAAGTTTTTCAGCTTCGCATACTTTTCTTTCAGCTTTGCGTATTTATCATCTTTATTCCTTGGAACAAAGGATTTATTTGGGAAAGCTGAAGGTCTAGAAACCTTTTTAGATCTGCACTCGTTAGCAAAATGACCTGTCTTTTCGCAGTTAAAACAAGTAGCAGTAGCCTTATCAACAAACGCTGATGATTTAGGCTTGTCAGTTATTGAAAGAGGTTTGTTCTTTCTAAACATTTTCTTCTTGGCGAATCTCCTGAACTTTTTAGTTAGGAGAGCCAAGGATTCATCATCATCTGAGGAATCAGAATCTGATGACCTTTCAGAGTTACTTTCTAACTCAGTGATAGTGACCGAGGGTCGCTGAGTAGAAGGTTCCTCTGGGATTAAAGCAACATGGGTGCTTTTGGAATCTTTTACAAGATTCTTCTTAAGGTGGCTTGATTGCTCATGATTCAGCAATGTACCATATAAGGTTGAAAGGGTCATTGATTTAAGATCCTTTGACAGCTTGAGACACATAGAATAATTGTCCCAGCTTTCATGTAAACATTCTAAAAACTTTGTCAGCACTTCAAAGTTAGAATATTCCTTACCAACAGTTTTCAGATCTATAATTAAACAATTAAAACGTTGGTGAACTTCAGAGAGAGTTTCATTCTTACCAGAAATGAAGCTTTCGTATTGTCTTACCAGGTTGATTTTTCTTGAATCATGGACTTCAGACGTTCCTTCATACTGAACACATATTGTGTCCCACATGGCTTTTGAGGATTTCAGGTTCATGACGGAATGGTAGACTTCGTCAGGAAGAGCCATGGATATTATGGATCTGCCTTTTGTATCTATAGCCACTATCTTCTTATCTTCATCAGTCCACTAAAAGATTTCCTTAGGAATCAGCCTTTCTGGAATAGCAGGTCTATTCGCAGTCGCTGGAACTGCATGATCAATTGTTACAGGGATGAATGGACCATTTTCAAGATAGTAAGGCATAGTAGGGTCTACACCTTCTAAGAAGAGTGTCATTCTATTTTTCCATAAGTTGAAGTTATCTCTGAAAAATCTAGGGGGTTTTGCAAGAGAACCATTGTCTATATAATTTGTGTTTGTGTTGGTGGCCATTTTCAGATAATAGCAAGGAAGAGAAATATCTTAGATTAGATCTTGTTTATGAGATTAAACAAATCCGCTCTGATACCACTTGTTGGTCCCGAAGGCCTGTACAAGTTTGTAGAAGGGGGGGGGGGGGTTGAATACAAACACACAGATTTTACTTTTCTAAATTGTTTATTGATAAATCATTAACAATTTACAGCTTGTTGCGGAAACAAGATTAAGGATAAACCTAAATCTAAACAAGTTGGAACACTAAGGTTTCTTGCACTAAGAGAGATAAGGAAATTACTAATAATAACCTATCTGAGATAAGAGATGTGAATTTGTCCAGAGTTAGCAAGTTACTTCAAATGAAGTGAGTTCATCTCTTTATATACTGCATGCATTTAATGCAAGTCAGTATACACTTTACACGTGTCATCAGCTGATTGGTTGCATGTCATTGACCTTTGTTGACAACCTTAGTAGCCGCATGTATGAACAGTTCAGTGTCAGAGTTGTTGTACGAATTCAGATAATCGGAGGTTCTTTTCTGACATTTCGTACGGAGTCGTGCAAGGGTGGTTAAGACAAAAGTACTTTGTACGGAGGACTTCATGATCAGCTTTCGTTGATTCAGCGATTATCATTATCTATTCAGCGAATGATAAAGTTCAGCGATAGCTGAAGTCTTGTACTTGATACTTCACGTTGATTGGACAAATCTGAGTCTTCGCTGATCCGCATCAGTTCATTAGGAGACTTGTCGCTGGTTCTTGAGCTTGATCTTCGACTTCAGCGTAGAACCTATGTTGACGTGAAACTTGTCTTCAGGGATCATAAGTAAACAACTAACTTATCAGCGATCACCATAAGTACTGAACAGACTCAGAGCATTGTGGTGAACAGTGTCGCTGAATGTTTAATTTAAAGAGCGAGAGTTCCTATCAGCGGTACTGGAAGATCTTAGTACTTATCAGCGATAGTGAAACTCTGATACATATTGTTTACTTACAATTTTCACTAAGTATATAATAGGGTCATTATCAAATCACTAAGGGTTTGGATCAACAATAGTTCTGTTAAGAACTTCAGAGGGTAGTTTAAAATCCTCTGAGTCACAAGGTACTATTTCTGACTTAGAGTCAGTCTCTGATTCGTCAGAGGATGAATCGTCCTCATATACAGAGGTTGAGTCACTTGGTTCTCTTTCGACAGAGGCTAGACTTTCAGAGCATGTGCTATACTTACTTTCATCCTTTTCTTGATTATTTTCTAAATCAACAGAGGTGTTTGTTATGGTTTCCTTGGAGAGATTTTGACTAATATTTGAAGTACTGGAGTTTTCATTAAAGTTGTTTTCACCGATTTCCAATAGTTTCTTTTCAGAAATATGAGTTGGTTTTTCTTCTGTGGAAGCAGGCAAGAACTCAGGTGCTTCTGCCGATAGTTTCTTTTCAGAATCTATAGTGCAGATAAAGGCAACCTGGGATTGAGTCTCGGGTTTACCAAACTTAAAGATTTCAATCTAATCTTGAGTTTTCAGATACTTCTTAGGTTTGGAAACTCTTTTGACAAAGGATGAAGATGATAAATCTGTGTTTTCAAACCACACATTTATCATTTTCAAGGGTTTCGTTATGTGAGGTTCCCCGAGACTTTTCGCCTTTTGCTAACAGAGAGTAGATTTGGAAAACCAGGTTTTCTTGTACTTCCAGTGAGAAATAGAGATGACAGAGATTTGTTTCTTTTGTTTCCGGTGTATGGATCTATATCACAGAAGCCAATTCCCCGTCTCCCTATTTGTGTATTAATTTTCTCGTACACCTTCTGTGCATCTTGATATTTCTTTATTAACAAATCTCTTCTGAGTAAATCTTGACAGAGGAATTCTCTTTCCTTTTGAAAATAATGTTTAAGAGCTAGAATGTTCATTCTGTCGGTCTCAACGTCCATAAGCTCTTTAGATTTTGTTTTTAATGCAGAGTTAAGTTCAGAAATCTTTTCTTTCAAAGGATTTAGGTGTTTGTTCCAGTTTGTTTCAATTTCTTCCTTTTCTTGAAAGATTTTAGCCTTTTCTTGAGTGAGAAGTCTAGCTTCTCTCTCAAAGAAGGTAAGCTTCTTTTGGACACTTTCACAAGTCCTTTTAAGTTCTGTGTATTCAATGTTTAGTTTAAGCAAATCAACTTCTGCTTGACTAGAGTTAGAGTTAGAAGTGGATACCTCACTATCGGAGTCGGATGAGCTGACCTCTGCCATTCCACAGAACAAGGCGTTTTTGTCGCCTTCATCAGATGATTCGTCTGACAGCCAGTTCTCCTGATTCACCATAAGTGACTTCTGAGCATAAAATTCTCCTTTCTTTTTGTAGTAAGCAGAGTCCCTCTGAGGGCGGTTTGATTTGCTCCTGCAGTCAGCGGCATAATGGCCTGGCTTGCCACAGTTAAAACATCCTTGGTTCTGGGAACCGTTGCCAGCTCTGTCGTCCGACCTCTGTCGGTTACCGCCTCTTTAATTTATGCATTCATTGGAGTAGTGGCCTGGCTTACCACAGTTGTAACATACTTGGTTCTGTGGAGTGTTGCCAGTTTTATCTTCTGACCTCTGTCGGTCACCACCTCTGTCAGTCGACCTCTGTTGGTCACTACCTCTGTTGTTCCTTTCATTTGACCCTTCTCTTCTTCGATTATCTCTTCCATAGCGTTCATTACCAGACTTCTTCTGGTAACCTCTGCTGAATTCCCTTGTTAAAAGGCCTAACAATTTAGCAATAGAGGCCATTGATGTCTCCTCTTCTTCTTCCACCATCTCCTCATCTTCACTATCAACGATCAAGATTTTCTTTTTCTTCTCCTTCTTTTTCTCTGTAGCTTTCTCCTTCGGCTTCTCTTTAGCTTCTGTGGTCTTACCGACCAGTGCAAGAGGTGTACTGATTTGTGCTTTTGCTTGTGCGATTTGTGGTTCTTGTGCTGCCAATGTTCGATAGAGGTCTGATAGAGTCCAGGAGTCTAAGTCTTGATTTGTTTGCAGAGACATAGACAACTGGAGCCATTCATCATTGAGACTTTTTAGGAACATGACATTATTTTCCTCAGAAGTTCTGTGGATTCCGAACTTCTTGCACTTGTTGATTAGAGAGTTGAACCGATCATATGTTGTCTGCAGAGGTTCTGTCGGTAGAGCTTTGAATGAGTAATATTCATTGATACATTGGGCTCTGCGATTTTTCTGAGTTTTAGCCCCTCCTTCCAATTGTTTCTCAGTTCCTTCCATAGATCGTGTGCAGATTCACACGCATCCAAGGATTGGAAAAGGTCATCGGGGATGGCCGTTATCAGAAGTCGTTTTGCCTTCTGTGCCAATTCGTATTTTGCCCAGTCAGTATCAGACCATTTAGCTTTTGTCTTTGGTTTCTCGTGCGCAGGAATCTCTGGAGTGTCATCTGTTTGAGGTACACGTGGTACATATAGCATAGGAACGAAAGGAGGATTGTTGATATAGTGAAAAGCTTCTTTGTCAGTACCCTCGAAAAAATGAGTCATTCGTATTTTCCACTGAGGGTACTCATCTATGAGTAGACTTGGTGGTTTTGTTAAAGAACCGGCAGAAAGGTAGTTGTTTGAGTTTGTCATTTTGAGAGAGTGATAAATCCAGAAAATATGGTATGAATAGTAAGCTTTCTGAAGATGAAGTTTGTACTTCGAATAGTGTTTATTGAGCTTTTGAGCAGTGTACTAAAATGGAGTTTTAACCGAAGTAACAGGTTCTATAAGTTTACCGAAGTCGAACAGGTCGAGAGTGGCAGAAAAACAGAAGCTGTTTTGAAGAATGAATAATAGGTTAAAATCAATCCAAGTTTCTACCAAAAATCATTGTAAGAGAGGATCACTTTGATATAGAAAATCAAAGTTCGCTCTGATACCAATTGTTGGTTCCTGTTTTGCTTAACAATGATGTTTATATCTAATAGTTCAAATAAGATGTAATGCGGAAGCGTATTTGACGAACTAAACAGATATAATATGGTAGAATAACACACAATATCAAATACATGTAATGTAAATAAGACAGATAAATAGCTTAATGATTCACTGTATTTGATATATTAAGAACACCAAGAACACCGAAAGGTTTAACAAGAATCTGTTCTAATGGTGTGTGTGTTTTTCAAAGCTTAAATAGAAGAGCTCACATGAGCCTTCTATTTATACTACTTCTAAAGGGGACAATAAGGACTGAAGGTACAAAGATACTGTTTGAGGAATAGCAGCTGGAAGGTACAAAATACTATTCTGGAACTGTTGCAGATACAACGTTCATTAAATGCTCCGTATTCAGCTTTAGGCGGAAACCTATCAGAGTTTGACACGTGGAGTTGTCAGGTCACGCCTTTGTACGATTGATCTTTAGAACCTTCGAATGGCAGATATTGTAAGAAGCATGTTCGTCCTTGATAAGATCTTTTGCGTAGATCTTCTTTTTACCACAGAAGCTCTGTCAAGTATGACATAAGCTCTGTGGCCTTGTCTGCTTAGAAGTGTCTTCTGTTGCTTCTTTACTTAGGTCTTCTTGGTTATCCCGGCAGAGCCTCTGTCGAAGACTTCTGTCTTCTCGGTTACTCGGCTACTCGGCAGAGCCTCTGTTGTACACTTCTATACTTAGCCTATTTTTCAATACTTCTATTTACAGAAAGATTGGAGCTAACAGTATGTCCCATCCTCATTTGTAGAAAACGTATTTAGAGAAATTGAGGGAAAAGGAGGTCATGAGAGATTGAATCTTCATTGGATCTGAGGAGAAGGTTTGATGTTTGGAGAAAGAATATCATCATCATTTTCATTGTTAGGGTTGTAAACGAACTGAACGAACATTATCGGAGACTTGTTCATGTTCGTTCATTTAACTAAACGAACAAAAAAATGTTCATATTAGTTCATTTATTAAATTATGGATTTCTCTATTCCTTTAAGTTATTTGATTGAAAATCTTTATGAGTGATTGTTTTTTATTGGTTTTATTGGTTTTCAAATGGTTTCTTTGAAGAAAACTCACCATTGTTAATGGTTCAATCAATGGTTTAATGATTACAAATTGTAAGGGTTAAAATCATTTTTCATAGATGGAACTGGATGGATTAAATTATGTTTGAACTTGGATTGTTGCTAGGATGGATTTAGACATTAATTCCCTCAATTTTAGGTCATAAAATCGATGTGGGGAAGATTGGACAAGTGTGGCTAATGGGGATTTTGCTGAAAAACTCGTACAACACAATTCTGTAATGAATGTGACTTCCATGCGACTTGGGTCACATGAAACTCGTATTGGCTATTGCCAAGTGCGCTTTTCGTTTTCGTTTTGTTTTTCGTTTTGGGCTAGGTTCGAGGCATCCATTACGGGATTGTTTGAGGGATTATAATAGATGGTTTAAGACGATTTAGCCGGTTTAACATCATTCCTAAGTCGCCTGATTCAAGTGTTAGGTTTGAGCCTAAGACCATCTCCAATGAACCCTCTATCTTACTCTCTACCTCTATTTAACTCTCTAAAATATCTCCAATGCACCCTCTCTTTTACTCTCTATAATAGAGGAATGAATAGTAACTCTATAAATATAGAGAAACACTATTCAATCTCTCTATTTTTTAAGAGTAGAAAAAAGAATATTTTGTATTAGAGTAAAAAACAGAGTAATACATTGGAGAAGACATAACACGCTTGTCATTTTTTAATTTATAATAGAGAGTAAAATAGAGAATTACATTGAAGATCTCCTAAGTGACTTTTAGGACGTGTGGTGGTGTGATCCCAGAACAAGTAATCAATCCATATTAAACAATCAGATGGCCACCAATATATATCAAATGAAGATCAATCACACAAAGTACAAAGGAGAAATGTAGAGAGAATAGTAGTGTGTGTACTTGTGTGTAATAGAATTGGATAACCTAAATGAAATCTAGGCTAAGCAAACAATATATATTATGTAACTTTCTAATCACATAATTAGTCCCTCTACATAGTACAACTTAGAATACTAGGCACTAACATTCTCCCCCTTTGTACAATGTAGAGGCAAAGAGTTTAAGCGTCCACCGGAAATACATGTCTCTTCCGAATTCCGAAGATGATCTCGAACCTCCTCAATGCATTCCGGTACTCCTTTCAGTATGTAATGGCATCCAGTACTTGTTTGATCAGCTCCTTCTCCTTATCTTTCAGTTTTACCTCTCCGCTTGCATCCAGAGGTGAACCTGAATAATCTACTTTCAAGGTGAACCTGAATAATCTTGAAAGTTCCATCACTGAACTTGTTGGCTTCAATAACTCTCATAAATCTCTTCTTTGAGTCTCTATCGAAGTAAACAACTCCAAGATCCGGTTTCTTCTATACAGTGTAGGCTGGGATACCTTGAATATATCTGACAGACGCCGGTTCGGTGCTCTTAGGTTTACTCGGGCTTGGCGTGCTTCCAGACCCATCTGAAAGTCTGTCAGATAAGAGAACTTCAGAATGTTCCGCATTAATCTCTTTACACTTTGATACACGGTAGGCAATTCAACATCCTTATCTGGGAGGCAGGCTAGGGTATTGTAGAGGCTTAGGTGGTCGTCTAGCTTTTAAGCTTTTGAAATCTGCCTCGGAGAAGACACATTCAGTACCATTGGATCTTCTAACCGTAAACACTGGGTACCAGACTTTGAAGAGCTTGTTTTACTCGACCTTCAGCACTTTCACAATCACACTATCTGATCTTACGACATTTGTTTCTAGGTCTTGGTTGCCCATTACGTGTAAGAACTCGATCTTTTGAAGTGACGACCAATCCTCAATTCCGTACACCTTCTCTAGGTCGATCCTTTGGACATCTTTAACGAACAGGTCTCTCCTTATACTTTCTTGAAAGGGAATCAGAATCCTCACTCGTTCACCTGTAGCCACATACCTTGGCTCAACGTCTATCACTTCCTGATAGATTTTCAATTCAGCTTTGAGTACATGATCCCTAATTCTGCCATCGGCTTGCATTTGAATTACTGGAGCATCTTCTTGTACTACTGGAGCCGGAGGAGCGGAAGTACTTGCACTTTGATCAATCGACGTTTGTGGTTGAGTAGTATCATCTGGAGTTTCGTTGTCGGAATCCGAAGCAGCCATAATAACTCCGGTGATGTCGAAAATATCTTATATTTCCTCTTTGATCTGGACTGTTGTTTTCTCAGGTTCTTCCTCAGAATCAATCAATGTAGTCAACAATCATAGCATTCGCCATCCTTTCATCATCTGTTCTATTGTCAACAACCGGAGGCTTATTAACCCCAGTTATGACATCAGCTAGAACTTCGGTGTCATCCACTTGGACCATATCAGTGTCCGTTCCACCGGTTCCCATTTCCCTTTCACTAGTTGGCTGATCTGATCCCCCAACATTTTCAGTAGCCGTACCACTGGAATCACTAACCCTTGCTCTCTTCTCCCACTCATGTTGATCAGGATCATCCTGATCATCATGTCTTCGTTTCTGTGAGGCTTGAGGTTGAATCCCACACTTCTCTTCTACAACCTTAATCCTTTGAGTGATGGAGGTGAATCCATTCATCATAGCATTCGTCATATATGTCATTCATTCGGTTAGACGCTGGAAGTCGTTGCTAGAAGGTGGTTGGGTTGGAGTTTGGGTTTGAGGTGGGGTATGTTGTCGGAGTAATCCAACAAGGTCAACCTCTTCAGCCGTACTAGAGTTGCCTTTGGCTAAGAGTCGGGCTAACAGCTCGGATTTGAGCTAGTCATCTGGGATTTGGTGTAACGGAACTGGTGGTGGTTGTTGTGGGTCGGTTTGTGTGTTGGATGGTTGATTCTGAGCGGTTGACGACGATTCAGCAATTCCTTTGCCCTTTATGGCTCTGCTCACTTCGCTTGCTAATCTCTCAACTGTACTTTGCATGGCTTGACGGTGTCGCTTGTATGCTCTGTCGATAGAAGCAAAAGCAGACGACAACAATGGAAGTGTGATATAATGTGGATGCGGGCCAAACATGCGTACAACCTGTTTAGGAGGAAAATTAGGAAACAAGTATCTAACATCCGGACCACTTAGGTTACCGGTTAGAGTAGCGGTTGTAGCAACTGTACTGCCTGTGTTCATAGCTGGTGTAGTGTTGACTATGACAGGACTTCCACCCAGTCCTCGTGGGGCACCAACAAATGGCGGCCGCACTCGGGGTGTTCCGGTTGGAGCACGAAAGCTCACAACTTGTTGGGATGCCGACGCGCGTGGCCTAGGAAAAGATGTATGTCCAAATAGCTCTAGACTCAATGTGCTCAGAATAAATGGCGATGGTCGAGGCATGAGCCTACCTTGTTCAATATCAGCAGACACCAAGTGTGTCGCCGATAGCATTTGTGCTTTATCCCCTGTGGAAAATGAAACACCGGCAAATTGAGATGCCGATGAGTGGTTGAGAGGGGCTGTGTTTTGCATGGATGGGTCCACCATGTCTAGTTCAATATGCAACAGTGACGTACGCTCGTTAGTAGAAGATGTGGCTACCCGGCTTGGATCGGTTTGGGGAGAGTCAGTAGTTAATACTTTATCCGACTCTATCTCTTTCTCTCCCATTTCTTTTCTCTCCACATCACTGCTCACATGTATATTTTCTACTATAGCTCCCTCATCCCGCCTTATGTCATCAAAATCACCGCAGGGTCCGACGTTCCAAGTGGAATCAGCATCGGAACCCTCAATGTGTCGACTCTGTTAACACCATATCTATTAGGTAAACATGTAATCTTCCATTGATATTCAAGAATCTAGAGTTTTACATAAGAATTCCAAGATTTCTCTCTCTAGAAACTCTCTTGATATTACAATTATGATCATTCACCTAATGACTTTCTTAACAACTAAGCTAACTAATCCTATTTATACCTAGGATTACAAAGCATTAAATCTAAAGCAGTTTGACTTTTACTTTGACTTTACAATGTTTGACCATTACAAGATTTTACGATAAATCTTGAATACAATAATGCTCTAACATTCTCCCCCTTTGGATTCAAGATTTAAAAAATATAGCAGCAGTCTTCAGCTCTTGATCTTCAAAACTTTAACTTTGACCGCTTTAAACTTTGAAGCTCAGATAATCTTCAAACAGCTTTATCTTCATTAGTTCACGGCGAACTATATGCTTTGACACTCTTTAAAAACTCAGCTTTGAAGAATCTTCAGTCAAACATGAAAAGTCTTCGTCTTCTTTTGGAAAAGTCAATCTTCATGAAATGTAATCTTCAACAAATTGTCTTCAAGTCTTGAACGCAAATTTCAAATCTTTGTAGCTTTGAACTTTGAAGCTTTGAAAACTTTGAGGTTTTGAACTTTGAAGCTTTGAACTCAAACTTTGAATGATTTCTTGAACATTGTATCTTCATCTTCTCTGACCTTGAAATTGTCTTTGAATAACGAACTTTTTCGAAACATCTCGGAACATCTTCTTGACTTTGACAAATCATTTCTCCCCCGTAATCTTTCATTGACAAAACTTTCTTTTCTTTAGGGTATTATTTCGTCCCATGTTCTTCAATATACTATTTCTCCCCTTTTTTGATGATTGTGAGCATCATGATCATCAAAACCTTTATCAATTCCGACACGCACTTTGTTCACCACAAGTAACATTCTCCTTCATTTTATCTGATAAACCGTCAATTTCGAAAGATATTTATCCGAATCTTTTCAAATTCAGATAAATAGAATGTGGTAACCCTGAAACAACGGATGAATCAGTTAAAATGCCTGTAAGCAGCACGGAGCCACTTAGTACAATGAATGTACATTGGAAAAGAGCTTTTTGATGTTCACTCCTCCAGGACTTCCATTCAATCATCGAAAAACACAAAGGAAATTCTATGAACGTTATGACAAGAAAACATATTCCTTGTGTGTACGTGCTTGTGTAGAAAAAATTGAAGCAACATATGCTTGAATAATGGGCTCAAAGCGTGTAAACTGCTGAGACAACAACAATTTTCCACGGACTCAATGTGCATGAATGAAGAGCGAAGGTGGGGCAAACTTCCTTCTTTTTCAATATCCAAACCTTCCGAATGAAGATTAGATAGACTATATGCTGCGTCCCCAAGAAAAATGAAACATTCCTTTGTTAAGAAAGAAATGAGTAGCTGGTGGGGTTAAATGCAAGAGTTGGCATGGGCTAACTGCCTGTTTCAATGATAGTCGCCAAAGAATGTGAACCAATCAGTAATGTGGCTTCCCGACTCAGAAAATGGATAGTGCAGAGTTCTCTTATTCTTTTAACTCTGTTCTCACACCCTCTTTCTGTTTTTAATCCGCTCACTTCTACCCAAACTCTCATTTACATTTTACCTCAGCACAGTGAGATACTCAACCGGATTACTCCCCCACTCTTTGATTTCGACCCCTCACCCCTCAATCACTCAAGGATAACTTCTTGGGTAGGAAACACTGGTTAACGTGGATCCATAGAAGTTCTGTATGCTCACACACTGATCCCATGAAATTGTCCTAAAAGTTTATGTTGTTCAACAGTTTAGTTTGAACAAATAAATCGGCATTTGAGTAACATTGCCATCAGAATGTATGCTCCTCAATAATATTTGAGCATTTGAACGATGAAGAATTCTCAAAAAATGAATAATGAATGAATGAAATGAATTCGAATGACTTGTTTGAGAATCTGACAATGTATCAATTAGATCAAATAGCATGAATGATGATCATAAAAGGATAGGGTATCAAAGAATTGAAATTTGTTTATATGAACAATTATAAACAATATTTGAATGTTTAAGTTCTAACGCTGACAAAATATATGATGCTCAACAAAATTGGAATACAAACGGGAGTATTACCATCGAAAAATTGTTTCGTTTTGAGACATGGTAATAACAAAGTCAAATTGAAGCTGAACCGGTGTGTATGAATACTTGAAAGTATATAGAAAAGATAATACACAAGTATTAGTCTTTGGAAACACACAGTCAGAAATGATGTAACGATAATCCGATATATATATATATATATATATATATATATGAAAAACATTTAAAATCACACTTCTAAAATTATAAAATCTGTTTGAATTAGAGAAGTGGTTTGAACATTTAAAAAAATGTTTTTCATGTTTGAAAGTCGTTCTTCTTTCAAACAATCAGATATTAAGGTCAGAAGATACATACATTCAGATGTTTAAGCTCCCCCTCAAATCATGATATAATGATTTTAAAACAGTTAAGCTCCCCCTTAACTTGTGCGAAAGATCTTTATATGGACAAAATCTGCACAAATAACAAGACTTGGATTAAAATATCCTTAATCATGGAAACGAGTTCTGAATTACCAGGATTGAAGTAAATTCAGAAGTCATAGTCGTTGAAGAACGAGTCCTGATCTGATATGATCAGAAGTCAAAATCATTGAAGTACGGGTCCTAAACTGATATGTTTAGAAGCCATTATCTCTTTTGCTCCCTCTTAATGGCACATGTACTCTTCAAAAAAAAAAATCACCGCTTCTCTTATGTTTTCAGTCATGTGTGTGGTATATATTTCCAAATCAGCACAACACATGATGAACCTGCAAAACAAATTAAGCAGATTTTGGTACCCAACGGGACTTGGGTCCTAGTGTGTTAGGTGTAAATTTCTTAGAAGAAAAACTGTAAGTACCGTACCAATAAGAAGTATAATCTTTATGCACAAAATCATTTGATCCACAGTAAGAACAACAAATTTTCTTATGTCCCAACCTAATCAGATGATTTGCGGAATGAATAGGATTAGGTTTAGCAGAAAATTTACCCTTCGGCGCATTGTTCTTTTTAGCATTTGATGTGGAGGCAAATGATTTTGACACATCTTTCTTTGGAGGTGTTGTGCCTTTGACTCTCCATTCCATCTTCACCTTTTTGATGACTGGAACTTCTTCAGGTTTGGAAGTATTAACTTTAGGCACTTTTGGTTTATTATCTGATTTATCAAACAAAGGATTATATAATAGATTTGTAGAACGAATCTGATCTTTAAAGAAATCATTTGATCTATTACATTGTTTAGAAGAAATGTTTTTAAAACTTGAACTTGAAGCAGTTTTAAAAGAGCATTCAAAATCATTTGAATCAACAAATGGAGTTTGAAAGATAGTGTCAGTACTGACCTGCTTTGAGACATCAAATTTAAAAATGATGTCTTCAAGTTCTTTGACTTTGTTTATCAAAACATTTTTCTCTTTGGAAATTAGATCAAATTTCTTTTGGAGATCAGATTTGATCAATTGATCATTCATAATGTCAGTTGATAAACCAGATAATCTTTTGGTAAGATTAAGAATCACATCTTCAAAATATTTGCGTTCCGATTCAAAATCTATTTCCAAAAATTTTCTTTTATCAGTAATCTCTTTGAAAGATTCCATATTTTTCTTTTTAAGGATTTTATTTTCCTTTTCAAAGAGATTTTTCGTTTCCGTGAAATCTTTTCTTTCCTTTTCCAAAACATTTTCTAATTCAGAGATTTTCACGGAAAGTTCAGAACTTTTAATCTCAAAAGATTTCTGTTCAGTTTCAAATTCATTTCTTTTTTTCTCTTTCTTCTCTTTTTCAAGATATAAAACTTTTTCAAAATCGGAGTTTGCTTCAAAAGTTTTATGTATTTCAGTTCAATTACTTCCTTTTCTTTATGAATGTTCTTTGAAGAAGGTGACACCCTTTCACATTCAGAAAGCTTCTTCTTCAATTCAACGTTTTCTCTTTCCAACGTTGTTCATTTCTCTTGAACTCTTATTATTTGATCTCGTAAATAAGAGTTCCCCTTCTCACTCTCGTTTTCTCTACTCTTCATATCAGCATTTTTACTTTGAAGAATTGTTACTTTCTCTTGAAGTTTCTCGATTTGTTCGTGCAGTCTTGAGTTGTCTTTCTTGGTTTCAAGACCTGCAATATAAACTTCAAGATCAGTAATTCTTTTAGTAAGTTTAGCATTATGTTCTTTTCTGAATTTTGTCTCTTTAGAACAACATTTTCTTCTTCCAATGCATTTATACTCCCTTGAAGTTTTTTTATATTTTCTTGATGAGTTGAGATGTCAAGTGTCTTGTTCTTCTCTTCAAGAAATATAATCTTGCCAATCAAATATTTCAGCTCAGATTCAAGATAAGAGACTTTGTCTTCTAATGAAGCTTTCTCAGACTTGAGCTTTGTGTTTTTTCTTGAATCTTCATCAGAATACCTCATGTATTTGGAAACCAAACAATCAAGACGCTTGATCTCATCTTTAGCTTCAAGAAGAGTCAAATTTCTCTCTTTTTCAAATGAATGATACATCTTGATTTTATCCTGTAAAAATGAAATAGACAAAAAAATTAGATGAAAATTACTAAAAATATTAACAAAAATATACCTAATAGAGTGATCGTCAAAAGAAACTTCGCTTAGAAGTTAGAATTATGTGCACACTCTTAAAAATCAGAAAAACACAATTAAAGTCAAGAAAAATTTCAAAAATAAGATTTGAAAAACAAATTATAAATTTGTCTATCAAAAATTAATTCTGAAAAATTTACGCGGAAATGTTTAACTTTAATCGATAAACCTGCAAAATACAAGAAAAATTTGTGATCTGAAACCTTCAAAATTTAAGCTGATTCGAAATCTTTTAAAAATTTAAGCACACAGACATATAGCTGAAACACACATACACACAGCTTAAAAAAATCTTGTGATCCGAAACCATTTTGGAAGAAGCATCCGGAACCATCAAGTAAGCACACACACACACACACACACACACACCTCACTTAACAAGGATTATGGTTTCGTATATCCTTGTGATCCGAAATACTTATCAAAGTGTGATCCGAAACCCTTTTAGATTTAAGCACAAACACACTCACATACTCCTCATTTATTTGTGTGTGATCCGAAACCATATCAAGTAAGCATCCACACACACAGCTCAAGCATACAAACACCCAGCTAAAAAAAACATGTCTGATCCAAAACCTATCATAAGAGGATCCAAATTGAGTTTTTTAACACACAAATGTCACACAGCAAACTATGTCTTTCACTTGAACAACCTGTCAACAAAACAAACTTACAAACAATCTGTTAGACTTTGAATTATGGATCAAAAACAACTAAAAACACATTTTTAAAAACATCTTAACAATTATTTTGGATCAAAACTCAGATTTGAACACTTTTGCTTAAGAACATGAAGAACACCTCAAGAACATCATCAACCCAAAAATTTCAAAAAATGAGTTTTATGAATTAAAACTTGAAATTTAGGATTGAAACATGTCTAGAAACACTTTTTGGAAACGATTTTGCACAAAATAGATCAAAACATTAACAAATTGCAAAATCAATCTCCAAAAATTTCACAGACTACTTTTTTTTCAAGAACATAAAATTTTACAAAATCTTAAAATTAATCAAATCTTGATGTGTTTTTGCGAAATTGATGATGCAAATATTGTTTATAATGATGGAGAAACAATTTTCAATCAAAATCAAACACAAAAACACATAAAAATTGCATAACCCATTTATGATCTTCAAAACTTAAAAAATGGAGATTTTCTTCAAAAATCTTCAAAAAATCTTCAAATCTTCATCAAATTGGACGAATTTGTGCACATAATTTGATCTCCCAAAGCTCTGATACCAATTGTTAACACCAGATCTATTAGGTAAACATGTAATCTTCCATTGATATTCAAGAATCTAGAGTTTTACATAAGAATTCCAAGCTTTCTCTCTCTAGATTCTCTCTCTCTTGAAACTCTCTTGATATTACAATTATGATCATTCAGCTAATGACTTTCTTAACAACTAAGCTAACTAATCCTATTTATACCTAGGATTACAAAGCATTAAATCTAAAGCAGTTTGACTTTAACATCTTTGACTTTTACTTTGACTTTACAATGTTTGACCATTACAAGACTTTACGATAAATCTTGAATACAATAATGCTCTAACAGACTCCGACCGATGTGTCTCGGAATAAGATCCGCATCAGGGTCATGATCAGGATTGGAGTCGGAATCACCATCATCAGCTGGTTGGGGATGGTCAGATACTTCATCGTCGGATGACAAAGCATCGGGGTCAAAATCAGAATCATCCTCAGATTCCATCGGTATGTCATCGAGGATAGGAATTCATACAACTCCGGTAGAAGATGCCTGACCAGCAGTCCTCGCCACCCCACCCACTCTCTCTCTCTTAATATTCTCCTCGCCTCTCTCCGTTCAGGAACCCCAAGTTCCTGAACCTGCTCAACATGAATACCCTCACCTCCTAATGGGATTGCACCGTGGAGAGGTCCCTCCGGTTCTGGCTGGACCATCAATGCATTAGCTATTCTATACTGCCTAACTACCTCAGACTGCTGGTCGACATAGGCAAGTACAGGTTCTGGAATCACGGCAATGTGGACGAAGTCATCATGATCTGGCATCTTTAGATAATGCATGTATTGTGTCGGTCCTCGTACCGCATCTAGGCGTCAAGGGATTTCCTGGTTGCCCTCCATGATTTGGTGGATGAGTATCTGGAAGAACCGTTGATATGGCACGAAGTTTCTGTTCTTCTTCGGGCGTGCTTTGTCTTCGACCAGCTCTTGTAGCACGTTCCAGAGTAGTATAGCATAGTCTATGTTGCGGTTGAAGGAGAATGCATGGAACATACGTAGGGTTGGAAGGTTGCATTTGTCAAGGCCGGTATGCTTTGACGTCATGCATCGGTGAATATGGAGCATAGGGTGTACCATACTGGTGGTAGGTGCTTTCTTAGGAATTTAGAAGAGCCGGCTAGGACAGGGTTATTTGGATCTTGGTAGCCTAAGCTTTGGATATATGTGTATAGTTTGACTTCGGGTACCATGTCTTCAAAGTATGGGTTAAAGGGAAGGTCTAAGGCTAGACGGAGTCGTTTGAGTGTAATTCGAGCATCGAAATGATCGACTCGGGCAGAAAAATGTGGACCCCGTCGGTGTGTAAGAGGATGATATCGTAGTGTGTGCCAAAACTGTTATAAGTATATGAGGGGCACAGTGACTACCTTCGTGAGCATTGTTCGAAGAGGATGGCCGCGGATGATCTCGATGATAATCTGATGGTCGAACGCCACGATGAGGTCTAGATGATGATTGTTGTCGTGAGGGGCAAGATGGAGACTTATCGGTAGAAGCTCCGCATCTAGATCATGGGCGTTCACCGACGGATGCGACGACCGGTGTGACGGTATGACAGTGTAATTCTCGTCAGATGAATTGCCGTCATTATGAACCATCTGAACAGTTCACAGTTTAGAACATTGCCAAAAAATTGATTTTTCTTCAAAAAATTCCAAAAAATTCTCTAAGTATAGGTTTTATCGCAACTAACATAAAAGATTTGTCGCAACAAAAGACCTTATCGCAAAGAAGGACTTGCGAGGAATGGTTTATCGCAACACACTAGTTGCGACAAAATGTTATCGCAACACGCAGGTTGCGATAAGATGTTATCGCAACTAATAGGTTGCAATAGTTTTGAATAAACGAGGGTTGCGACAGTTTTGAATGTAAAGAACACATGCAGTTGCGATAGTTTTGAACTCAAGAACACCTAAGGCTGCGATAGTTTTGAACATGAGATATTTTTCTAAGTTCTTAAACCTAGAAATTGACATTTCGCCCAACTATTCGTTTCTAGCCTATTAAAGTGAGTTCGCAAGTACCACAGAAGCAAAAACCCTAATATTCTAACAAAGAAACCCATACAGATATCGATTTGAAGCAAGAATACGTAAAGTCACATATGAGTTCGAAAGTGAAAACCCTAGAACTTACTGTGAAGCATGAATTTATGGATGGAAACGAGTGAAAATCAGGAACGTTTACCTCGAATGTAATCTGAGTGGAATGCAATCAACGAAATATCCGAAAAACACGTTGAAATCTACGAGCACAATCAACAGTTGCGAGAGAGAGAGAGAGAGTTGAGAGAGTTTGAATGATCTTGAAAGACGAGACAAAAACTCAAACAACTCGTATATAAAGGTTTGAAACAAGGTGACACGTGGCACGTTTTGATTGGTCCAAAGGTTGACCGCCACAGTGTCAGGTTATCGCAAGTACAAGGTTGCGATAACCCTCCTTGTTGTCGTAACGAACAGATTGCGATAGTATGTTCAACCTTATCGCAACAGAGAGTTGCGATAAGTTACTGTTCATTGTGTTTTATCGCAACAGAAGGTTGCGATAAGTTACTGTTCATCAGTGTATCGCAAGTAGAGGGTTGCGATATCAGTAACACTTGGACATTTTTCAGATAAAATTTTAAAAGATTTTATCACATTGGAAGATGTCCAACTTCCAATTGATTCAACACTCAAGGTTTTAAACACAGTTTTCACTCCCCCTTAAATGATGCATAGATTTGAAAAAATGATTTCATCATTTAAGAGTTAGTGTTTAAAACAAGTCAGAACACATACCTTGGCTTCTCGGAAGCAACGGTCACGATGGATCTATACTTACATGATCGGGCAGTTATGCACACTCCCCCTATTATTGTGCATAAGATCTGTTCTATAACTCCCCCTGAAACAATGAACATACCTTTCTGCAGATACAAGTATCATAACAAATCATAGATAAGATATTAAAAAGAAGAGAAAGAAAGAACAAGTTGAATAAATATTTGTAAAACAACTAAGATATGAAAATTTAAATAACATATATTGAGAATAGAATATGATGAAAATTTGAGTGTATCAATCTAGAGACGATGTCTAGATTGAGATACAAATATTTCCATCTATAATATGATCTATATATGGAAGTTAAACTTTCATATTCAGCATGCCGAGCTTGGATACTAGAAAATTGAAACGTTTTTCATCCAAGGCTTTTGTAAAGAGATCGGCAAGCTGATACTCAGTTATAAAAAAATATAATTCAACAGTTCCTTTCTCAACATGATCTTTTATGAAATGATACCTTATGTCAATGTGTTTGGTTTTGGTGTGCTGGACAGGGTTAGCAGATATAGCAATAGCACTCTTACTGTCGCAGTAAATGGGGATCTTCTCATATTTGTACCTATAGTCCATGAGTTGGGTCTTCATCGAAAGGACTTGTGAACAACAGCTCGCCGTGGCAACATATTTTGCTTCCACGGTAGATGTTGAAACATAATTCTGCTTCTTCGACGACCAACTCACGAGCTTGTCCCCCAAAAATTGGGCATGCCCAAAGGTGCTCTTTCTGTCCAACATGCTTCCTCCGTGACCAGCATCTGAATATGCAGTGAGTTCGAAGCCGGTTCCCTTGGGATACCACAGTCCTAGGTACGGAGTGCCTTTCAAGTACCGAAAGATTCTTTTGACGGCGCCGAGGTGTGACTCTTTGGGTTTGGCCTGAAATCTAGCACAGAGACAAGTTGAAAACACTATATCTGGACGACTAGCGGTTAGGTACATTAGAGACCCAATCATTCCTCTATAATTCTTTACATCGACATCAATACCGTCTGGATCTGGACCTATCTTAGATCCATGAGCCATAGGCGTACCGATCGACGTACATTTTTCCATCTTGAATTTCTTCAAGATGTCAAACACATACTTCGACTGGTTGATGAAGATACCCGTAGAGAATTGTTTTACTTGTAATCTGGGAAAGAAATTAATCTCTCCCATCATACTCATTTGGAACTGAGTCATCATAATGCCCGAAAACCAAGTACAAAGTCCTAGGTTAGTCGAACCAAAAATAATATCGTCAACGTAAATCTGAACTAAAAGAATATCACCTTCCTCGCGTAGAGTAAATAGAGTTGTGTCGATTTTACCTTTCACAAAGCCAGCTTTTAGTAGAAAGGTTGATAATACTTCATACCAGGCACGGGGGGCTTGCTTGAGACCGTAGAGGGCTTTGTCAAGAATGTATACATGATTTGGATAGTCTTTGTCCACAAAACCTTCCGGTTGAGACACGTACACTTCCTCCTTTAGAACACCGTTCAAGAATGCGGTCTTCACGTCCATTTGATAGACGGTGAAGTTCTTGAAGGCGGTAAAAGATAGGAACATCGGTATTGCCTCAAGACGAGCATCCAGCGCGTACGTCTTGTCATAATCTATCCCCTCCTGTTGCCTATACCCTTTCGCTACCAATCTAGCCTTGTTTCGCACAATTATTCCATCTTCGTTTTTCTTGTTCTTTAGGACCCACTTGGTACCGATAACTGTCTTACATTTGGGTCGCGGAACTAACCTCCTCACCTTCAGAGTTTTAAACTAATTCAGCTCTTCTTGCGTCGCAATTAACCAGTCAGGGTCGTCTAAGGCTTGTTGAACTGTTGAGGGCTCAACTTGACTTAAGAAGAGTGCATATAAAATTTCATTTGCGGAGGCGGATGCAGATCTTGTCTTCACTGGTTCAGATACATCACCAATCACCTGATCAATTGGGTGACTGCGTGTCCACTTTGTGGAGTGTGGATGGAGTGATATAGCATCTTCATTGGGGTCTACAAGGGTAGGATCCTTCTTGAAGTTCAACTCGATCGTCAGCGTCGGTTTCGGTTGTGAGGCGGGTTGCTTGTCAGAATTGACAATCGGCACAGCCTCGGGAACTGATTCGGTAGATTTGTCAGGATTGTTGTTATTACCCTGATCACTGACATTCGAAGTTGTTCCAGATGAAGAAGCACCACTCGTAGATGCATGTTGTCGTGCTTGTGTAGATACCATAGTTGTGTTCCTTGGAGAAGTTGCAGGAGTAGTTGCACCAGTATTTGATGAAGTCAGCACCGGTGAAGGGCCTGACATAGTAGCTTGCACTGGTGGTGTTTCAACTTGTATCCTGATATTGATTGATGAAGAAGATTTATCATTATTAAAATAGTCATCATAAAAATGTTCAAACAATAAATCAAGTTCGTTAGGATTAGTATTAGAAGTGGAAGCTTGATCCTTGTTTGAAGATCTAGTCATCATTGAACGGATTTGTCCAGATGCTAGTATTCCGGAGATCGCGGGTTCTGTACTGTTTTGCACAGAAGCCATCTCTTCAGTTTCGTCGAATCTGACATTTATGCTTTCCATCACAGTTCTGGAAGACTTGAGGTAGATTCTGTATGCTTTTGAGGTGAGCGAGTATCCGATAAAGATGCCCTCAATAGCCTTATGACTGAATTTGTTCAGGTTGTCCTTATCATTCAGCACAATACACCTGCATCCAAAGATATGAAAGTAGTGTATTACAGGTTTTCTATTATTAATCAATTCATATGGAGTCTTGCCAAACCGTCGATGTATGATTGAACGGTTTTGTGTGTAGCATGCCGTTGCAACAGTTTCATCCCACAGAAACAGAGGTAGATCAGCATAAGACAGCATCGTTCTGGCCGCTTCAACGAGTGTATCGTTTTGTCTTTCAACGACTCCGTTCTGCTGAGGTGTTCTGGCCCCAGAATATTGATGAGTTATTCCTAATGACTTAAAGAAGTCATCAAGAGTTTTGTTTTTAAATTATGTCCCGTTATCTGATCTAACAGTCTGAACTGATTGTTGACGATTCTCTTGAAGCTGTTTGATTAATGAGATGATCAAGTCAGGTGTTTCATCTTTTGAGCATAGAAACTTGACCCATGTGTATCTAGAATAATCATCGACAATGACTAACAAGTAACGTTTGCCACTAATACTCTATGTCTTCATCGGACCACAGAGATCTGTATGAATGATTTCCAAAGCTTTGCTTGTACTGGGCTCGGGTTTCGGTGGATGAGGAGCACGCTTCATCTTCCCCTTCTCACAAGCAGTACATAAATTATCTTTCTCAAACTTCAAAACTGGTAGACCTATGACTAATTCACCCAACATCAACTTGTGTATGTAACGGAAATTGAGGTGAGATAGTCGTCTATGCCATAACCAACTTTTTCTCCAAAGACGCTTTAGACATCAGACATACGTCTTTCTTAGGCTTGAGTGTGGATAGGTCAATAGTATACATATTGGACTTCCTAGAACCAACAAGAAGCCCATCTCCTCCGTCGGTAAAAACTGCACAACGGGTCTTCTTGAAATGGACTTCTAGGTGTTTATCCCAAAATTGACCTATACTAAACAAATTGTGTCCTAAGCTCTCGACGTAATTAACTTTTGTAATCCTCACATTATCTTTGACAATATCTCCGTAACCCAATATTGGAGAATATTGATCGTTTCCTAACTTAACCCTACAACAGTCCTTTTCCACAAAATTATTGAGCAACTCTTTTCTTCCAGTCATGTGCTTTGAGCAGCCTGAATCTAAGTACCAGACATGACTGGGCTGCAAAATGGAAATTAAACGGTTTTAGGTACCCATTGCCAATTGGGTCCTTTCTGATTAGTAGGTTTGGACTTGACATTATGGTTTCTATAACTGGTGTGAAAATAATCATTTGAATAAAACCAACGGTTATAGTCAGATTTGCAGATAAAATCATCCACACCACAAGAAGCACAACAAATTTGATCATGTGCCAAATTAATCAGTTGTCGCATTGAATAAACCTTGTAAGGAACTACAACTTTTCGTCTATTGCCAACATCATAATTAATAACATTTGAAACAAAATTGTCTTTCTTGGAATTTAAAACATTTAAAACAGCGTGGGATGATTTGATCTGGGCCACATCCTGTGTGGACTCCTTTATTCTCCACTCAAGGCGCATGTTGTTTCTCAAATTACGATCTGAAAAACCAGACAAATAGGAGTTGTAAGCTTGAAAAAAATTAACATGCTTCTTTCTTTTTGTTTTTCTTTTCTTCTTCTGTAATGATTGTTTGGATTTATGTTTCGAATAATAATCATTAACAGAAGGGTTTTCAACTGATTTTGAAGATTCACCCTTAAAGAAATTATTCTTAGGTGCTTCTTCTTTGATTATAAAATCTGTGTGATCTGGAAGCTTTGCGTGAAAGTCAAATTGAACAGCAGTTTCTTGTGGTTGTTTATTCTTCCCATCACAAATAATCTGGATATCACAATCAGACTGACTGTCCAATGAAGTGTGAAAAATACCATAAGACTTCGGAAAGAGAAATTCATTTTGTTCTTTATCAAAAACTTTTTCCTCTTCTGTAGGGAAATGTTTCTCAGGAGAGGCTTTATCAGATTGACTTTCCAAATCCCAAGGTTCAAAATCATCTTGGTCATCAACTGTCCAGCCCCTCAAGATAGTATTTCCCATAAAATCTTTGCATGAAGAAACATCTGAATCTGAAGAATGCTTTTCTTTTGGAACTTTTTCTTCAGATATTTCCTCAAGTTTTGTTTTCACTTCTTTTAAACTTTCCGAAAACATTGTGATCATAACTTCCTTTTCGATCTCGAAAGCAAGCTTCTCGTCATTTCTGACTTCTTGAATAGTGCTTTTGATCTTGCTTTCGAGGTCCATGTGTTTTTGTTCAAGAACCATTGGTGGAAAATACCTTTTACCTTCAAAATTTGGTTATTCAGTATTATCCTTTTGAGTATTTTCCACTTCCTCTGGTTCTTTAACAATATAACTCTCAAAATAATCATTTGGCAAGGTTGTTTCGTTATCTAATGCCTTTGCATTATCTGGTCCATACCAAAAAGGAATTTTAACAGTGGTTTTCCTTTTTATTTCTTCCTCAGCCTCATAGTCTTCACCATCCATTTTAAGCAATTTGATTTGATAGCTAGAATGTGATGCAAGCATAATCCATTCAAATTTATAAAGAGCGAGAGTTTTTATTTAGGCATTACTCAGGTACTGTGGATTGTCATACCCGATACCCCCACTTTGAATTGAAATATCTGAACTTACTTGGGTTATGCTTGTGAATTGTTTGTTCAGTTTGACCTGCTTTGAACAATTTATTTTCCAGATCTTTGACATTTTCACACAGCTCATTATTCCTATCTTTATAAGCATGTAAAAGACTTTCAAAATCACTATTCTTGGTTTCCGAACTCATTAATTTATCTAATAGTTCAGTTATTCGACTTTGAAAATACGCATGACCCATATCGAACTCAGTCTTTTTCTTTTCTAATTCTTTAATTTGACTGTCTTGTTCTATTAGTCTTTCCTTTTGAGTGGAAATTATTTCATCTGCTCTTTTCTGGTCATTTGTTAGTTCTTCTAACTTCTTTGTTAAATAAGCTTGTTGACTAAAGAATTGATTATAGAGATCGGAATGTACCTCATTTGAAGTAGACTTTGACCCTTCATCATCGGTGTTTTTGGTCATGAAGCACATCTTGGTCTGAGCAGCTGTCTCATCATCTGCTTCATCATCAGTCTGATCAAGCCAGTATTATTCTTCGACCAACAGTGTTATACCCGATTCCTTCTGTTCAGCATGCATCAACTTGTTCTTGTAATAACTGGAATCTTTTACTTTCGGCTTCCAACATTCTTTGGAGAAGCGACCAGTCTTCCCACAATTGTAGCATTTCGGTGCTTCATCCTTCTTCTCAAATATCTTCTTCTCATCCGGCCTTTTATACTCATCTTTCTTATACTCAGCCCTCTTGTCCTCAAACTTCTTGCTCGATTCAATATGTGCTTTATGCTCGAAGTTCTTAGAGCCAGACGCATACCTTTGACTGTTAGAACTGGGGCTATTCCCAAACTGTCTTTGAAAATATCTGGTAAGGAGTATCATAGCTTGCTTCATACTTTCAACATCATCTATCCCATCTGCTTCATTTTGTTCCTCATCAGACTGATTACCCACATTCTTTGAGTACTTCTTGATGGTTTTGTTAGACATCAAAGCAAGTGGATCTAACTCTTCTTTCTTAACCTCTCTTTTCTCTTCCTTCTTCTCTTTCTTCTTTTTCTTAACTCTCTTTTCATCAGCATCTTCCTCATCTTGCTTCAAGGTTTCATACATCTCCTGTAGAGGCAAACTAGCTAACCTAGCATTATGTTTCATTTGGTGAGCATACTTCTTTCATTCGGGTTGAAGAACACTCAGGAATTTCACATTGTGCTCGATTATTGATTTGTTTATATTGTACCTATTCAGCTCATTCAAAATAGTGGAGAATCGGTCATAAGCAGAATCAAGTGCCTCCCCTTCCTTTTGTTTAAAGTTTTCATACAAATTGATGGAGTTAGAGATTCTCATCTGGTTCTCTATTTCAGGTCCTTGATACAGCTTTATCAGTTCACCAAACATGGCCTTCCCAGAATAATTTTTGCTATCTACCTTTCGATAAATATCGTTGGTCAAGGCTTGAATAACTAGAGAGTTTGCCATTTTGTCTCCATAATGCTTTTTCTTTTGTTCAGGATCATAGTGTAATAGTATAATCTCAACCCATTCTGGAATTGGCTCACCATCAGTAATAATTCCTCTTCTAATTTGTTTCTCCAAAAGACCATTCTCAAGTGACTTAACAATATATTCCCCATTCTCTTGTCGCTCAACATAATCCATGAATCTGTCTTTCCATATCTTAAACTCCTTGGGAAAAAGAACAGGTGATTTGTCCTTCGACCCAATAGTCAAGAGGTCTCTCGCTGTCATATTTAGATTACTTGTTGATGATCGTTAAGTATTCCTTAGATTTGATTAGTAACAATTAATTTCACACTGTCTTGTCTCAACCCACTGTCTGTCTCAACTCACTCTTGTCGCAACACACTTCTTGTCGCAACCAAAAAAACTTGTCTCAACCAACTAGTTGCGAAAGATGCCAAAACCTTGTCGCATCAAATAGGTTGCGATACAACTTCAAAAAGATTCTTATCGCAACAGAAGATTGCGATAAGTATTGTTCACAATAAGGTAAGTTGCGATAGTTGAGACTTGTGGTAACAGATAGTTGCGATAGTATACTGTTCACTTCGAAAAATTGTGATTATAACGGCTTGTCGCAATTGAGGGTTGCGATACAATATTGTTCACTTCTTGTGGATTGCGATAGTTATGAGTACCCAAGAACCAAGAGTTGCAATAGTTATGAATACTCAAGAACACTGAGAGTTGAGAAAGTTATAAATCTTCAAGAGTTGCGATCGTTTTGAATATCCATGTATTGCGATAGTTTTGAATATCCAGAGGATCTTGAGTCGATTCTTCAAAAATGATCCAATTGCTCTGAAAATTGGTACGCAGGTTTGCAACAATATTCTGGAGAACTTTAATTCTTCAAGTTTTGTCCAAAAACCTCTAGAACAGTGATTTTCAACCCAAAACAATAGGTTTTCTTCAAAAAGTCTGAAAAATCGAGTTTTGCACAAATTGAGATTGTTCCTGGTGTTATTGCGGAATCAAAACACACAGGGATGATAATCAGACACTCCTAGACCAATTCTAATCCATTTGAAGCACTCAAATGGCTAGAATCAATTAGAAATGGATGAAAAAAATGAAGAACACTCAAAATTTGCAAAAACCTTCAAACTCCTAATCTGATCTAAGTGATATACTATGCTCTGATACCAATTGTGATCCTATAACAAAGTAATCAATCCATATTAAACAATCAGATGGCCACCAATATATATCAAATGAAGATCAATCACACAAAGTACAAAGGAGAAATGTAGAGAGAATAGTAGTGTGTGTGTACTTGTGTGTAATAGAATTGGATGACCTAAATGAAATCTAGGCTAACAAACAATATATAGTATGTAACTTTCTAATTACATAATTAGTCCCTCTACATAGTACAACATAGAATATTAGGCACTAACAGGTGGTATGCAGAAGTGAGTTCCCTTGACCTTTTTTTAATAAATGTCGGGTTATATATGCTTGTTTCTAAACTCCGAATATTGTCCCATGATATGTCTTGGTTTACACATTTGCATTTGAAACGTCAGTTGATTAATGGACTAAATGATGTTTATTCTTAAATGCCATGGTTTTGGCTTTCGGAATTGGATTGCATAGTATGATTAGTATACCTTATAGTATAACCCTCGCTTTTCAAACTTACAACCATTTTCAGAAAAAATTAATGTTGGAAATTCCTCCAAAGAAAAAGAGGATTTAGAGTGAAAATTTAAAGACCATAAAATACAATATATATAGAAAGAATGTGTATTTGATGTTTTAAAATAGAATTATATTTTATTTTAAGATTGTAGTAGTAAAATATAAGTTTATTCCAACTTATTCCATAGGGTGGTGGAATGAGGCGTTTGGTGGAACAGCTTTGTTCCACTTTGTTCTTGTCTGCTCTACATAAAAAAGTCTTGACAAACGTGGAATAGTGATTCATATTTTGTTCTGTCCTATCATGTTCAATGTACCAAACGCACCCTTGTATATTCATTTTACACTTAATGAAATTTCATTAATTAATTATACTCATATTAATATTTAGAATAAAAATGAATATGTTTTTTTTAATAAAATACACGTTATAAAGATTTCATCGTCACCGTTAACATTAATATTGGATATTAAAAGGCATAAGTACCATTATAAAATATTTATATGGTGTTTCAATTTTTGGACTATATAATTGATATTCATTTACTTTCATTTTCTTAACTACATAATTGATATTAAATATATTTATGTTTTTACAAAATAGGTTGTAAGTTTAGAGCTACTCTTTTAATATAGTTTGTTGTATATTTTTAAATATTTAAACTTTAAAGTTAAGTAATTTCTAGTTTCGAAAAATATGATATGGACTTTGAACCACCAAATCAGAAAAGTATCAAATTTAAACAAATTTAAACACTATCAAATTTAAACAAATTAATTTATTAATTTTAACTTAAATAAACTTTGAAAAACAAGAGTATCTTCAACAGATTCCCCATTTTAGAGAAAATGAAGATATGGGGATTTTGGGTTGTTTTTTTTTTCTCCAACAGCTTTCCTAAAACTATATGCAAAATTGAGAAAGTATGAGAGAAAAGGCCACCCATACCGCCCTCGGGTACGGGATCGGGTAAGGCCGAGGTGGCAATCAGGGTTAGCGGGTAAGAGCGGGTAAGGGGGTACAAGGGGGGGGGGGGGGGGGGGGTAATGAGCGGTGTTAGACAACCTAAGGGGGGGGTAAGGTTGTATTTTAAAATCTTTTACTTTCAAAAAATTCTTTTATAAATAAATACAGTACGGAAACAGTAAAAATAAATCAGAGTATACAAATAATAAAGAAGAGTGTAAATATAAACAAATACACAGAGATTATATAAATAAATATAAATGCAAAGCAGTTTATATAAACAAATATAATAAAGCACAGCGGAATAAATAAAGAGATAAAGGTAAGAGATACTTGACACGGAGATTTACTGATTTACCACCAACTGTGATAAACCAGCAGCCGAGACACTTCCCGACACGATCCAATAAATGTATTCTTTACGGTAGAATACAAACCAAATACAGAGCAAAGTAAACGGTTCTCTAAGCCTCAGCTTATTGAGATGTACAGGATCACACACCCGTTATTCAAATACTTACAAGAGGAGTATAACTCACAATGGGTAATCACTCTTGTATAATATCTCACACTTGGATATTTTATAAAAAAAAGTTTTATAAAATATATATATTAAATAGATGAGAGAGCTGAGAGTTTGGTTGCTGCTTGTTGTGTTGTGTGGTATTTTTGTTCACCAGCATGCATGTATATATATCAGCTCTTCCAACGGTAACAAGCAATCCGCGGTATACCGCCAAATGCACGCGGTATACCGTGCAGTACAAAGTACGCTGACACTTCAACGGCTCTCATGCAAAGTTGACTTCTGGAATACGTACCCGCGGTATACCGGCTAGGACTCGCGGTATACCGGCTGTAAAAGTAGCTTCAACCAATCACAAATGCACAGCAAACTCTGCCGCGGTATACCGCCTGTACCTCGCGGTATACCTGCGTCAGAAAAAGCAACTTCTTCATGACGCAACCAAATCTTGTAGGATCTTCTCAAAAAAATATTTAATTAAAATCATTTATTTGGTTTTTAGAAATTATCCAAGTGGTATATTATTTTAGGGTGTTTATCATTATAAATTATAAACACTAATGACAACGTAAATCTTCCGTCTTGAACTCTTCAGATAAGATCTTCGTGTTCTTCAAGAACTGTACACTTGGATAGGATTGTTAGATAAACAATAATGCGGTGTGTTTGTAATCATCAAAATAAATATATAAAATATATAGAGATGTGGTACACTTGCACCAACAATCTCCCCCTTTTTGATGATGACAAACACAACCGCTAAGCAAGAGCATATGCGGTTTCTCTCCCCCGTTTGTCGAAGCAAAAAGGGTTAAGAAAGACGGTATGCTCCCCCTCGAGAGATGCTCCCCCTCAAAATATGCATATATTTGAGGTAGCATAAACTCATGGGTAAAAGAGCTAAAACGCTCCCCCTCAAATTAATAACGATATCAATTTGATTTTATAAAATTTGAGGGATAAAATAAGCATAATAAATGACATGAAACAAAATAACCAAAAAGAAACACTTGCACCAAAACGGATCTTAAGGCTTCGATTTTCGGTTAATTTTATGTGATTAAAAAAAATCACCACGTATTATGACCTCGTCAGGTAACCACGTATTATAACCTCGGCAGGTAACCACGTATTATAACCTCGGCAGGTAACCACGTATTATAACCTCGGCAGGTAACACGTATTATAACCTCGGCAGGTAACACGTATTATAACCTCGGCAGGTAACACGTATTATATCCTCGTCAGGAAACACGTATTATATCCTCGCCAGGAAACACCTACAAAAGGTAAAGAAAATTTTCGTGGTACCCTTTTCTTATGGGTCCTTTTAACAGTTAGTATAAAACATAAACTGCAAAAAAAAATATGTTGTCGACATAAAAAAAAAACACGACAAACATACAAAGCCATATAAATGGTTTAAAACCACAAACGCATCCCACCGGGATTATCAACATTAAACATTCCTTTCGGAATCCATTTTCTAACCATTTTAATTTTACGATCGTATTCATCATAGACGTAAAAAGAAGTATGCGGATTAACATTTTTCTTAGGATTCGCAAACTTATTATTATACATAAACGCATGTGATTTTCTCGACATATAATTCACATAATTCATTTTAGGAACATACGGAGGTTTTTGCGTTTTATTTTTAACAACAAATTTAGGTTTTTCAAAAACCTTTTTAATTGGCATACAATCACATTTTTCAATACACGTATTTGAACCAATGCCTTTTCGGCAATTTATACGATTTGATATATTAAGCATTTTAAGCACTTTATCATTGCTACTATTAAAAGCATTTGCTAATAAGTCATTTTTCTCATGCGATTTACATTTAGCATTTAAACATGCAATTTCATTTTCAAGAATCTCGCATTTTGTACATACAACATTTTCATGTGTCTTTTTATTTAAGCATGCAATTTTATTTTTTAAAATATCACAAGATTTGCAAATATCTTTTTCACTTAATTTATTTTCTAATTTAGTGATAATATCTAAATCATAAGCAGATTTTTGTTTACCGTCATTTATTTCCTTTTTATATGCGGATACGGTTTCTTTTAAATTAGAGATTTCATCTTTATACCTATTTGCAAGAGCGGCCATATCATGAAATGATTTATATAATTCGTCAAGATTATTTTCATCGTCACTATAATAATTATCACTATAATTACTATCACAATTATTTTTAGAAGAATATGATGAAGATACCTCATTATCATGGTCGGCCATGAAACAAAAATTTTTGGCCTCATTTATGCTTGCGCTCAACGCGCCTCCAACGAGAGCTTTTAGTGTGTTGATTTGTTTTGCTCGTTTTGGACACACACTTGCATAGTGATCCTTATCACCACACACATAGCAAAAGCCTTTCTTTTTATTGGCTTTTTCATCGTCGCTAGATTCGTCATATTTGTCTTCACTTTTATGGACGTTGCGACTTTGGTTTTTACCACCACGACGGTAGTCTCCATTTTCTTGAAACCTATCATTATTAGTAAACTTTTTGTTAGATAAAAGTTTAGAAAGTTTTCTTACCAACTTGACTAAATCGTCAAGATTTTCGGGTTCGTCATCGGATGAGCTAGCTTCTTCCTCCTCTTCCTTTTCCTCTTCTTTTGAGGCAATGACTTTTAAAGCTATGAATTTCTTTTTGACTTGCTCCCGGACTTGATTTCTTCTTAGTGCAATTTCGTGCACTTTAAGATTGCCGATGAGATCATCGAGCTTCATAGTTGCGAGATATCGGGAGTCTTCCAAGGATGTGATTTTTGCCATCCACTCCGAAGGAAGTGCTCGAAGAATTTTCCTTACATAATCCTCATTAGGATAAGTACGACCTAATCCCTTCAAAGTAGTCATAATGAGGTTAAAACGTTTAAACATTGAGTCGATTGACTCATCTTTTGACATTTCAAATAATTCATAATCATGAACAAGAATATTTATTTTAGAGCTTTTAACTTGAGTATTTCCACGATGAGTGTCGCTCAAGCTTTGCCAGATTTGATTAGCAGTTTTATAAGTATAAACTCTTTCAATTTCATCAGAGGTTAAAGCAGCATATAATATATTCTTAGCTTCAAAATTTAAACAGACATGAGATTCTTCAGCGGGAGTCCATTCTTTTAAAGGTTTATCAACAATAAGATCATCTTTTACAATAGTAGGATTAAAATTCCCATTTTCTATAATATCCCAAATCTTTTGATTTTTGCCACGCACGTGACATTCAAATAGCTCGGCCCAAATGCCAAACTTTTCAGTATCTATCAAAGGGGGTTTTGAAAACACAAAATTAGTTTGTTGAGCCATTTAAAAGAATTAAAGAAATAACTTTAAAAATTTAAACAGATAATTTTTGAAAGCCCTGCTCTGATACCAAATGTTAGACAACCTAAGGGGGGGGGTAAGGTTGTATTTTAAAATCTTTTACTTTCAAAAAATTCTTTTATAAATAAATACAGTACGGAAACAGTAAAAATAAATCAGAGTATACAAATAATAAAGAAGAGTGTAAATATAAACAAATACACAGAGATTATATAAATAAATATAAATGCAAAGCAGTTTATATAAACAAATATAATAAAGCACAGCGGAATAAATAAAGAGATAAAGGTAAGAGATACTTGACACGGAGATTTACTGATTTACCACCAACTGTGATAAACCAGCAGCCGAGACACTTCCCGACACGATCCAATAAATGTATTCTTTACGGTAGAATACAAACCAAATACAGAGCAAAGTAAACGGTTCTCTAAGCCTCAGCTTATTGAGATGTACAGGATCACACACCCGTTATTCAAATACTTACAAGAGGAGTATAACTCACAATGGGTAATCACTCTTGTATAATATCTCACACTTGGATATTTTATAAAAAAAAGTTTTATAAAATATATATATTAAATAGATGAGAGAGCTGAGAGTTTGGTTGCTGCTTGTTGTGTTGTGTGGTATTTTTGTTCACCAGCATGCATGTATATATATCAGCTCTTCCAACGGTAACAAGCAATCCGCGGTATACCGCCAAATGCACGCGGTATACCGTGCAGTACAAAGTACGCTGACACTTCAACGGCTCTCATGCAAAGTTGACTTCTGGAATACGTACCCGCGGTATACCGGCTAGGACTCGCGGTATACCGGCTGTAAAAGTAGCTTCAACCAATCACAAATGCACAGCAAACTCTGCCGCGGTATACCGCCTGTACCTCGCGGTATACCTGCGTCAGAAAAAGCAACTTCTTCATGACGCAACCAAATCTTGTAGGATCTTCTCAAAAAAATATTTAATTAAAATCATTTATTTGGTTTTTAGAAATTATCCAAGTGGTATATTATTTTAGGGTGTTTATCATTATAAATTATAAACACTAATGACAACGTAAATCTTCCGTCTTGAACTCTTCAGATAAGATCTTCGTGTTCTTCAAGAACTGTACACTTGGATAGGATTGTTAGATAAACAATAATGCGGTGTGTTTGTAATCATCAAAATAAATATATAAAATATATAGAGATGTGGTACACTTGCACCAACAAGCGGGTTAGGCCATCGGGTTCATGAACCCGCACATACCCGATGTTTTTGGTTTTATTTTCATAGGGTTGGGTTCAGCGGGTAAGAGTGGGTTTGGTGGGTAGGCGGTACTCCACTTTAGGGTAAGGAGAGTAGGAAAGAGAAAAGTTGATGTGGCGCTAAGGTGGCAATTGGGTTCAGTGGGTTCATTGGGTAGGCGGTACTCATGGTCTAAGAAGTTTTTCTCCAAATATGGAGTTAACCCCAAAAATGATTACTTAGTGAGAGCACCAATAGAAGTTTTAGAAAAATAATATTTAGAGAGAGAAATAATATTTTAATAGATAAATACAATATTTTAATATTATAATCATTGTTTTTTTTCTTCAAAATGGGGAATCTGTTGGAGATGAATGTAATTTTTTTAGAGATTTTAACTTTTGATTCTCCATTTTTGAGAAATTTTAGGGAAGTTGTTGGAGATGCTCTAATAGTTAGTTTTCTTGAAAAGTCGCTTCGTTTATCGAAGATTTTCTAACTTATTTTTAACCAGCCTCTTAATTTATATTTTCTCATAAATTAGGGGTGTTTGTAGTGCGGTTTATACGGCTTGAAGTTAAACCACAAACCAAATTTCATATGCGGTTTAAATAATTTTCAAGCCGCAAAGCATACCGCATAATTTAAACTGCATTGCATGTGGTTTATGCGGTTTGTCTCTTTCGCGTTTTATACCCACAATCTAAAAATTATAAATTTAAAAATATATTATAAAACCAACGATAAATGATCGTATTAAAAAAAAGTAAAGAGTTACGGTACATCCCGTTCTTAAATACATATGGGTTAATTAAAAATAGTCTAAGATGTAAAAAAAATTCAAACTAAATTAAACAAGTCAGTTGTGATGTTTCCAACTTTTTCTTTTATCTCGATTCTTAAGCCCCGACTCTTAATTGACCTATTTTTTTATTTATGATGGCCTTTGGACCAAAAACACGAAATCAAAAAATATTACATAAATTATTCTACATGTATGTTATAGTATAAAACTAAAACTATAAAATGGGAAAAGTCTAAAAAAACCCAACGAACTATTCGATTTTGAATGGTTATTAGGAAGAATGTTTAGGGGACCATCTCCCTTTTATATATATGAAGATGAAAAATCTTATTACATGGTTTTCATATTTTGTGGACCATGTCCCTTTTATATATGGACTGAAAGAAGGAAAGGATTTAGTTTTTCCTAATTTTGGCAAAGATCGCACAAATTCTTTCTCTAGAATGTCTTGAAGTGTAAAAAAGGATATGATCGAATTCGAGCCCTATTTATACGCACCATCATGTCAGGTCGAACCGTCGGATGATTGACACCTGTCATCTAACTCTTCGCATGCCACCGTCGGATGGACGACACCTGTCCTGTCCACAGTTGTCATCCACGCGTCGTGCGTCAGCATGACGTATCTGATCTTATCGACTCTTCGGTTGCACATGATTCGATTCAGTTACCTCGGAACCAAAGAGGTTCCTATGGTCGACACGTGTGCATTCGGTTTCATCGAATTTAAAATTTAAATTACGCACTAAATTCAAATTTTGGGGGCAAACTATTTGGGTAAAAAAGCACACCTCGCGACCTAAGCAAGAAACCGAACGACATATATTGTACGACACGTCTTATATTAAGATAGGGTCCTGCAAAAAACGTACGACGATAGCCATAGTCGACACTTAGCATGTTGACTTACGACCAGGACCCTTGGTAAAACTTCACAACCAACGTAAGATTCCTCTCGACCGCGGTTAATTATCTCTCGACGACCGTTTTCTTTGTGTCTAATTAATGTAGGATAAACACATTTAAGGACAACGGTCATAACCGAAGACCACATTCAAAAGCATCAAATGACGGAAACCGTTTTTTACATTTATGAAGATCATTAATGACATTAAAGACTATATAATTCAAGCTCAAAGTTTCACTCACGAGGACGCAAGAATTTCGAGAAGCATTCTCGAAGCACTCAAGCAATCATTCGTATTTTCCTTCGAAGAAACTCACGACGAAGTGTTTTCACCCACAATGCAAGATAGAATTTTACGATTAAGTTTGTTTCTTATATTATTGTAATTAATTGTACTCACGACATTTGTTACTAAATGACGTCGTCATAGTGCACTATCAACTTCTATTGTCGACCACGGTTTTTACCCTCGACGGGGTTTTCCGCGTCACCAAATTATGTTGTCTTTTTCCATTTTTATTATCTGTCGTACGATTTTGTCGCGAGATACCTTTCTTTAGTTGTTAAAGATCCACACCGAATTTAAATTTTCCTTTGGACGATTTTTAGCATTAACAATACACATCATGTTATGTCTTTTCATATGTGTAATCGTTTTTCTACTAGTTGGATTCATGATCCAGAAGCCTGAAAACGCATGTTTTTTTTATTGAAGCATATTCTTCAATATTCATGATATTCAAGATTTGAATGTCAAGATTTCGAATGATCAGATTATAACAGTTTATGGTATTGGGAATGGGACGTTAAATGACACCTTGGTGGCGTTTGTTTCTTAAGAGGTCTGAAGTCTTATTTCACTTATGCTTAATAAGATGTGGTGCTTTAAGAGGTTATAAGATATTAGGTTACCTCTTCTAATTTCATAGGTATTTTAGACATAAGAGCCTCTGAAATCTGGAAAAAAAAAAACAATCTGAACATTGGTTTCACATCACATTAGTCATTCCATTTCTTCCGGATAACCTAAAGCATGCCTAATGAAGACTACATCCGCACTCGCCCTTACCAGCACATTGCACAACTCAATAGATACACCTTTGGTTGATCCTTCCGTTCCGGTTTATTCCAACGACTAATTTAAATGCCCGACCACCCAAAGGCACAAGCCATACGAACCCCCAATTTTTTGTTATATTCCAATATTTCCCGGACGAGTTTCAAATTCCTATGGGAATTGATGAATTACCCTCTTATGTCAAATATGAATATTCCTATTCATGGTAAACAAAAGACATATTAAACGAAAGGTCTTACAGAGTCTCATCTCGCTCATCAGCCAGCTCGATGGTTCTATCAATCAGTTAGAAACTCTGACGATTCAGACTTCAGAGGTTTAAAAAAAACTCGTTTGTTTCTTGAAGATATGTTATTTGTTCCCCAGTTTCAGGTAAATGTGGTTTCAATAGAACAAATAACATTACTAGAAAATACAATGTGCATTTTTATCAGTGATTTGATGACGACTTTTTGAATACTTAGTGAATATTACATTTAACATCTCTATGTATTAGTGTTCACCATCAGCGATCATAAGCTGAGTTTGTTTTGAGATTGCCGAACAGTTCATATGTAATATGTTATTGTAATATCTGAAGGCAAGCCTCGCACTGAAAAGAACTTATTGCTGACGTCGAAGACCAAGCTGATAAACAAGACAAGTATACTCATGATCTAAAGTGGCATTCAGTGAAACCAAGACAAGTCTACAACGCGCGACAACTAAAAAACAAAGCTTCAGCGATAACTGAGACTTTCATCATACCTCACTGAAGAAAGACTACATCAACGATCTACATCAACGATCAATGATCATTAAGATTACAGTGCAAGATTTGTTTGTCTTATCGTTTTGCACATATAGTACGAAGGTACATAACCAAACTTGCTTTTGTCCATAATCGTACAACCACTCTGCCAACTACCTTGTTCACCATGCGGCCAAGAGCATGTCTTTGACAAAAGTCAGAAGCATGCACCCAGTGAAGAATTGACATGTGTAAAGTACCTCTGCTATGCATTAAATGCATGGGGTATAAATAGAAGTGATACCCTTCATTTTGAAGGGCCCCGAATCTCTTCTATGTGAATTGTAGAAAACCTATTTTCTACAAACTCCCTTCTTTCTTTTTTCTAGTGAAAGAAAACTTAGTGAATTCTTAGTTTTTTTAGATTAGGTTTACCTTATCTATTTCCGTGACAAACTGTAAATTGTGTTTTTGTTTTTTCAATAATCAATAAACAAATTTAAACTTAATTTTTGTGTGTGTATTCAACCCCCCTTCTACAAACTTACCCTTGTAGATCCCCTTAGGGACCAACAAGTGGTATCAAAGCGGATTGTTTAATCTCATTAAAAAAATCTTGCTTAATCTCTATTCCTTGATATTCTTCAAATGGCATTTAACACGAACACAAACAATATTGATAATGGTTCTCTTGCTAAATCTCCTTGATTCAGCAAAGACAACTTTAGTCTTTGGAAAAATCAAATGATGCTTTTTCTTGAAGGAAAAGATCCCACTATGCCTCATTATGTTGAAAATGGACCATATGTTCCATTTGTTATTGTTCCTGCTATTCCTTCCACTGCTACAACATACCTGAAAGGAAAGTTGTAAAAGAACTTACTAAATGGTCTGATGAAGAAAAGAAAAAGGTGGTTGTAGATACCAAGGCCAGATCAGTCGTTTTTATGGCTCTACCCGACGACTTTATCACTCTGAAATGAACCTAAAAACTTATAAAGCCACGTGGGACACCATCTGTGTTTAATATGAAGGTACATATGAAGTACAAGAATCCAGAAAGATAAATCTGGTAAGACAATATGAAAGTTTCACTTATGGTAAGAATGAATCTTTGTCTGAAGTACACCAACGCTTTAATTTCTTATTAATTGATTTAAGGACTGTCCGTAGGACCTACTCCAATACTGGGACCCTGAAAAAAATTTAGAATGTCTTCCGAAAAGCTGGGACAGTTATACTATGTGTCTTAAGCTCTCATAGGATCTCAAATATATTTCCTTAAGAACTCTTTATGGCATTCTGCTCAATCGTGAGCAATCATGTCAGCTTAAGAAGAATCTTGTTAAAGATTCAAAAGATTCCAAAAGCACACCCGTTGATTTAGTATTTTCAAATATGATTCCCACTCAGCGATCCTCTGTCACTATCACTGAGTTGGAGTCAGACTCATATGACTTATCAAAAATTGATCTTTTAGAATTTGACGAGTCACTAGCACTCTTGACAAACTCCTTTAAGAGATTTGCAAGAAAGAGCAATTTCAGAAGAACTAAACGTTTTTCTATCACTGACAAGCCAAAAAATCAACCCCTGTTTATAAGGCAACTGCTACTTGTTATAACTGCAAGAACAAAAGACATTTTGCCAGTGAATGCAGGTAAAAGAAAGTCTTCAAACCTTCTTGATCCTCTAAGCCCAGAGACGACAAATACCTAAAGCTTAAAGAAAAATATTTAAAGTTGAAAAACTACAAACAAACAGGTATAGGTCTAATCGCTGAAGAACATGATTGGGCTGAATCTGAGGAAGAATCAGATTCTGATGAAGAAGACGTGGCCAACCTCTGTCTGATGGCCCAGATCCAAGAAGTAAAAGAAGAAACCGCTGATATTTCTTCTGCCTCTTCTACTTCTCAGGTATCTATCTCTTCTGATTCAGTTCTCACTGAAGCTGATAGACGTCGTGCTATCGATTCACTGACAGTTGATTTACAATGCCCTGAATGGAAAAACTAAAGTTGAACAACAAAATCTAGATTTAACTGAACAACTTAGAAAATGTCATTTAAAGGTCTAAGAACTATCTAATATAGAAGAAAGTTTAAAAGATCAGGTATATGTAAATGAACTAATCAACATTGAACGCGAACAAGCTATCGCTGAGCTAAAAGCTGAGAAAGCCAGTGTTGAAGGATGGTGCAAGTTCTTATCAAAGATCACTAAGATAATTTGTGCTCAAATCTCTGTCCATGATAGAAGTGGTCTTGGTTTTAATTTTGATAAAGATGAACCTAGTAGAGATCGTTCCATGCTTAAGTTTAGAATGTTTGTCTCTTCTATCCCTGACACTTCTTCATCTCGATGCTCTTCCTCTTCCGCTCCTATTTCTGAGGAATCTCCTAAGAGCCCCAAACTTTTGTAGAAAGGGAAATCTGTTTCCCAGGCTCCTCAGAAGAGTACCAAGGTGCCTAAGCTAAAGAAGACCCCGTCCAAACCTTCAATAAGCCAACCTTCTTCATCCAAAGCTAAGGTCTTTGAACATGTTCATAGATCTACTCCCAGGATAAAGGTTGATGTTAAGCCTAAGAAATCTGAAGAACCAAAGGTTCCTCCGATATTTGACGCTAAGGGCATTCTTGGAACAGGCTTGCTCACTTAAACTTTCTAATACTTATGCTTATGGTCCTAAAGCTACTTTCAGCTATAGGAAATGCTATCAATGTGGACTTACTGACCTTATTGCTAGTAAGTGCCCTACGGCCCCAAAGCTGAAAATCATCTAAAGTGAAGATGAATGCCACCAAGGCAAAGAAGGTCTCTTGAGATGAAAAATCTGCCAAGGTGAAAAATACCACTAAGGTTAAGAAATTAACAAAAGTGAAGGTTACCACAGGAGCTTAAACATCAGATACTGTGAAGATTGCTGAACCTTCCATCTCCGCTAACAGTTGTCGACCCACTGTAACGTGTGTACCAATTCAAACCTAATCTTCCTTATGATTGCAGGCCGCGAAGGGTATCTAGTATCTCGATAGTGGATGATCTAGACACATGACTAGACAAAATAACCTGCTCTTTGAAAACAAGGAAGAAAAAGGTCCCTCAGTGACCTTTGGAGGAGATGGAAAAGGCTATACTAGAGGGTTTAGGGTACTCACAAATGGTACAACTACTTTTCGAAGAGTCGCTTACGTAGAAGGACTGAAGAACAATCTTCTTAGCATCAGTCAGCTATGTGATAAAGACTACAAAGTTTGCTTTACAAAGAAAACATGTTCTGTCACTGACAAGGATGGAAAATCTGCTCTCAGAGGTTATCGCTTGGAAAATGTTTATGTTATTAACATGGATTCCTCAACCTCTGAGAATATTTGTTTTCTATCTAAAGCCTCCTCAGATGTCAACTTGCTATGGCATAAAAGGCTCTCTCATCTCAACTTCAAGACACTGAAGTCTCTTTCATCAAAGGAACTAGTCACCGGCTTACCTCATCATTCATACACCAAGGAATCTCTTTGTTCGGCATGTGAAAAGGAATGCAAACCAAAGCTAGTTTCAAATCCAAACAAGTGTCATCAGTGACAACACCTCTTCATCTACTCTATATGGGTTTATCACGGTGTAGTAGATACTCCTTCTCCAATTGTAGCCAATGTAGCTCCAACAACAAATGAGATGACTAATGTCATCAATGAGATTTATCTGCTTTGAAATAATGAGATTATCTGCTTCGGAATAATGAGACTTATAATTTTCTGCATTTTCTAATCTTTGTTTCAGGAGAAGGGAAGGCTTATTGAACTGGACTTTTCAGGCGAGAAGGGAAGGTGAATACCCGACAGGTTTCTCTATACTGACATTTTCAGTGGACATCTCTTCTGGTCACTTGTTTCATGTCTTATTTCTTGGTACGTTAGCTTATGCGTTGGAATTATAATATGTGTTTTATATTGGAATTATAATATGTGTTGAAACTATGTCTTGGTACAACAACTTCTCTTTTTCCTATTTATGGGTTATCCAACAAATTCTCCTAGACCAGTTTCCAATTGGCAATTGTTTTAATTCCTTTTCCAGTAATTTATCACATATTAGAATTATAATATGTGTTTTATATTAGAGTTATATTGGTTTCTGAATGTAACAGGTGGTTTATCACATATTATACATAGTTATATTTGATGTCGTTGCTCGAGGACACGGAGGAGGTGTCGGGGGTGATCCTCCTCCTCATCCAAATAAAATACCTACATTATGCGGGGCAACATGTAAATATCTTTTTCAGTTTTCTTTTAAAATTTTAAATGTAGTATCTTCTAACATTTTTTACTTCAATCTTGTAGCAAAAAACAGAAAAAACGAAGGCATGAGCAGAAGTAGAAATCTTGATATTGCATTTAAGGCTAATGGAATGACGTCGTTGCCAATTGGGCCACATGCAAGTATGTTTACTAGTTATCTCGGGAACCTGATCGGTCATGGCGCCTCTCCATATCATCCAAGTTAGAATGCCGTTTCCCGGGGTTCAAGACGTCGATAATTAAAAGACTTAGGGTAAATATTATATTAATTATTTAATTATTTATAATTTATACATGATTTCTAACAGTTTTTGTTTTGAAGAGATTCTTCATTCTTGGCTCAACGGTTCCCGAATTGCCGAATATTTTAGATGACATCGAGCTAGACTTCAAGATCTTCATAGAGACAGAAAGTTAAAGCTCAAGAAACATTTTGATCGAGTTGGCGGGTAAGATAATGTTGCAAATACTAGGAGAAATTGATAACGCTACTTTTTGGCGTTATTTTCGGTCATCAAACCAATGAGATTGGCTTGTGTTGAAGCAAAAAGGCGGAATTTTATGGTTTATCTAGTGAAATGTGCAGGTTATCCGAAAGAAGATGAGCATCGAGAAAAAGAAGCGGAAAAGAGCCAAAAGAGAGTCCAAAACGATGCCCAACGGAAGCCCGAGATCCAAGCCCAAGACCCGTGCCCAGATCCACGAACCAAACCTAACCCAGGCATCTCAAGAAGTCACGCAGTTTACTGAGCGGCCTGAAGCCGCGGGACATACCGCGTAAGTCTCTGGACGATTTCTATACTTGGTGTTTTTCCTGAATTAGGTTATCACTTCGACACGTGCGACGGTAGGCTGCGAGAGGGCGATTTTCAGAGCTATTTCACGTCCTTTTCAGCCACGATAGAGGATTGATTGAAGAGAGTTCACCACGCGAAGCGGATTAGAGCCGAGAGAAGAGATTTCATCGTACATTCTTCACATTTACGATCACTATGTTTTCACACACCACTTTCTACCCTGATTCTTGTGTTTTTGTCCACCCCAACATGAACTAATCTTTAGATGTTGGGGGTTGGAGGGACTATAGATTTTATGATGGATGACGTGTAATCGAAGGATTATTTTTACCTGATTTGATCTATGAAGCATTTGAATTTAGTTTTCATTATCAATTGTAGCTTGATCACCTTCAATTGACTTTCATGGTTTTTGATTAAGTTTGAGAAAATTAATTAAGAGCTAGATCAAGTAATCAAGTGCCGGAAAGGAGATTCGGGTAGAGATAGCCGAATCACTTTCTGCTCGGACTAGTTTGACCTAATGTATTTTAAAACCCTAGATGTAGATCGAGAGATAAAACCTACGAGTCTTGAAATAAAATATGTTATTGCTTGAGAAAGAATAACAGTGACTTTTACAAACTAGGGTTCATAGAAATAATCAGTAATAATCATTGTTTGGGTATTCGTTCATTAGTAGTATAACCATAGGAAGTCCAACCCTCAACCTTTTCTCTATCAAAGTTCTTTCAAAACCTTCCGTTAATCGATTCTAGTCTTATTTTAGTTTTAATTAGTTTTTAAATAATTTTCAAACAATTCATCAAGCGAATCGTTCAGTTAATAGTGATTATAGTCATTGTGATACTTAGTTCCTAGTTCCCTTGGTTCGATACTCGTACTTCCAAGTACATATTACTTGATTCGACCCGTACACTTGCGGTTAGATTAGGAGGGTGTAAACCCGCCCATCAAGTTTTTGGCGCCGTTTCCGGGGAACTAGTTGCAACTGATAGCACTACCAGCTATAAGCGCTATTACATTGAACATTTTTATTTTTGTTATTCTATTTTACCACTTTCAGTTTTTGGATTGCTAATTTTGTTTACTTTACGTTTCAGGTACTAATTGGTTTATGCCAAGAAAAACCCGAGGGAAAGACATCGAACCGCTCGATCAGGAAATTGAAAAACCCGTCCGTCTATTACGAAAAGAATCTAAAGCTAAAAGACATCTGAAGATCGAGATGGGCGACGAAGCTCCTCTTGAGAGACGCCCTATGCGGTCGTTTGCCGATCCGAATGTGGCAGCCGCACGCATGGGCATCCAACCGCCCACTACTGGGGCGAACTATTTTGAGATCAAACCGAGTACCGTCGTGATGGTACAGCAGAATCAGTATGGAGGAGCCCTAACAGAAGATCCTCATGCACATCTCCAGGCATTTGAACGGATTTGCAATACGTTCAAGATAAATGGGGTGAACGAGGATGCCATCAAGCTGAGACTGTTCAGCTTTTCACTCAAAGGCAGAGCCATAACTTGGACATAAAGTATACAACCGGACTCAATCACCACCTGGGCGCAACTGAAAGCAGCCTTCCTCCAGAAATTCTTCCCACCAAGCAGAACCGCCCAACTTATGGTTGAAATCACCCATTTTGCTCAATGGGATCAAGAGACATTGTATGTAGCTTGGGAGAGGTACAAAGATATGATCAAGAAGTGCCCTCATCATGGGTTACAAGGTTGGGTCATTATCCAAACGTTCTTGTAGAAATCAGTATTCGATCTTACAATCAATTAACCAATCAAGAACAATCAAACAGTAGAATAATAGAGAATTGGATCCAAAACCTTTGTATTCGATTAAGAACAGATTACAGATCTAGAGAGAGAATCTCTCAAAGATTACAAAGTGAATTCATAGTGTTACGAAAGTTAGTTAGCTTACTGTTGCTAACTCCTATATATACTGTAAAGAAAAGCTACAGTACATATATATGACAAACCAATAGAACAATTACACGTGTTCTAATTAGTAACAGAATATAACTGAAAATGTCCTAAGACATAAGTTCTGAACAACATGTTCAGAACTTCTGAACATTCTTCTGATTAAGCACTTCAGAATATACACTTGATCACTTGGACATTTTCTTCAACTTCATCTTCAGAACTTCTGAGTCTCTTACTCAGAACTCTGAGCCTTCTGTTCAGAATTCACACTTAGTAATCTTTGCTAGACTTCTCAATCAGAACTTCTGAGTCTCCTATTCAGAACTCTGAGTCTTCAGTTCAGATATTAACACTTAGCTTTTGACAAACTCCAGTACTAACAATCTCCCCCTTTTGTCAAACAAGCTTATATTTATCAACATTAAATTCCTTTAGAGCAGGTACAATCTTTAGAAGAATTACATTTCTCAAAGCAAGTCTTCTATCAATCTGTTCAATGATCTCTTCTGTCTTTTCAACTTGAACTCCTCTTCGTATCTTTTTCATCAAACTGTTATTGATAAATCTGAGAGTTCCAGAGCAGTACTTGGCAACTTCACTGACTCTGAAGAAGATCTTTTGACTTTGTTTATTTTTCAGTATAACTCCCAACTCTGGCAGTTTACAAACATATCCTGTCTTCAAAGTACTTAGTTGCTCATGATCATTGTTTGGCTTGGAAAGATACACACATGGTCTATGTACATACAGAGCAATTTGGAAATCTGTATAGGCATACCATCTAAGAATGTAAAACATAGCCTCTCTCACTATTGCCAATGCTCCTCTTTCCTTTTTGTACTTGCTACAATCTTTATTCTCCAAAAGACAATACAACCTGTAGAAATCAGATACTGAGATCTTATCAAAGTCAGATTCAGTGAAGTAATAGACTTTTCCATCCTCTCTCAGAACTTCAAACCCATAGTATTCATGTTTCTTGAACTTCTTGACACATAATTCTCTGATTCCAGTGATCATGAAATCAGAATATACAGACTTCTTTTTCTTTCCAATACACCTTGATAATTCAGCATGAAACCATTGTGAGAACTATGGATTATCATGACACACACCCAGAAACTGAACATCTCTTGGTTGAAAGAAGTTTGGTAAATCAAATTCCAGTAATAAACCATTTAGGTCAATTGGAACTTCTTCTTCATTGGCACCAGACTTTCCAGTTTGTTCAGCCTCTTGCATCTGAACATCTTGTGAAGATAATACTTCTGGAATATATTCTTCAGCATCATCAGAGTAAACACCATTGACTTCATATTCAGTAGGAAATACAAAGTCAATATGTAGAAACTTCTTTGGATTTTCTTCTGAAAGCATACACTCACTGCACTATTTGATTCTTGTTCTGAGATCCAACCTTTCTTTGATATGCCTTGTACATTTATCCCTCAGAATTGCTTTCTCACCTTCAGCAATTACCTCCATCTCTTCCAACAACCAATGTAGAGTAGCATCACTGTACTTTACAAGATCATTCAGTCTGAAAAACGTTGGTACATCAGAAGCTATGTAGAAGAAACCTTCATTTTCCATTCCTTCAATCACAAATCCATGAACACAGTTTTCATTTTTAGGCTTTCTGATTGGACAACTCAAATTGCACTTATCTTTTGTTGATTCAATGGCCAGCTGGAAGTCATAGACATGCATATTTCTAACATATATCCCCAAAATCCTTTCGCATTCAATTTCCATCCATGTTTCTTCAGTACTTGCAAAGAACTTCACAAGAAAGATTTGGTCGTCTAGAAATAATCTATGAAAGTCAAAGCTAGTTAGTTTCACTTTTAAGTTTCCTTCCTTCAAAATTTCCATTCTTACATACTTCAGGCCATCAAACTCTTCTGTTTGGAATTCTAACACCTTCTCAATCCTTTTCTGAACAAGTAACCTTTCATCTGGTTTTCTCAATCTGTTGGAAGCTTCTACATATACCATCTGAATTCTCTCATCCATGAACCCATCAATGAAATTTTCAACATCTACATACTCATCTTCTTTGCAGTAGAGATGCTCATAAGTTTCTTCTGGAAAGATGTCACGATGGTAATGTCTGGCAAGTGGAGTATCAATCTGTTCAATAATGAAATCACATAAGGGTTCCTCCAGTATTGGCAATTCAAGTCTTGGAATGTCAATTGGTCTTCTGAACACATATTCCAGAGGCATGAAGTAATTTTCAACTCTATCATACTCTTCATCAATAGTTGCCAACTCATCCAGAAAATGCAGTTCAAATTCATCTTGAAACTTACGTGAATATCCAACTGAGTGATTCTCTTCTCCCATCAAATCAATAGGCCTCACCATTCTGATACAACTTTGAATATTCTGAACATTAAGAACTCTTACCAACTCACTGTGCATTCTCCTTATCAAAATATCGTTCATCCTTCTTTCTTCAAACTCAGAAATAAGATCACCTCCAGTGTAAGGAATAATGTCTAAACATGTATTTATTCCATTCATTTCAGAGTTATCTGCCAATTCTTCTTCAATTGTATCCACAATAGAAGTGTCTGCCATAACTGTTTCAGAATTTTCCAACACATCCATTTCAGAACTTGTGATCATTTCAACTTCAGAAGTATTCACCATTTCCACTTCATCTGCCATAATCATTTCAGTACTCATAGCCACAGGCACATCAGCTTCAGAAATATTCATCTCCAAATCAGAAGTATTTTTCAGAACTTTATCAGCAACTACTTCAGAAGTATTTTCAACCAACACTTCTTCTGATTCCATATCCTTATTTTCAATAATCATTTCTTCTGATTCCATATCCTCAGAACTAGAACTTTAAACAACTATCAACTCAACACTTTGCTTCTGTCATTTCTCCCCCTTTTGATGATCATGAGAATCATTATCATCAAACATCCTTTTCAATGACTGAGTTGATTCAGTTTCTGGCACTGCTACAGATAAAGGCATGATTTGTAAAGGCCTTGATACACTAGCCAGATTTGAACTCAATGCTTGAATCAATGAAGACTTCATATCATCCATACTTTTTAGAAGCTCCTTTTGAAAATCTGATAACCCATCTTTGATCTCCTTTTTGTGAGATTCCAAAGATCCTTTGACCTCATCAACTTTTTGTTCAACAGACTTGACTTTCCTCTCCAATGTTGTTCTGAGATTCTTAACTTCATCTTTCAAAGAAGTTACTGAGTTTTCCAAGCTTTGAACCTTTTCAACCAAATGATCATTTTGTTTCTGAATCTTTTCAAATTCAGAAGGTTCTAACGTTAATCCTGGATCAACAAATGACCCAGTTTTCATTTGTTCATTGAACACATGGCCTGTAGGTGTCACAGAGTCACCTAGTGCAACAGATGCACTTTGTAAGGAAGCTTTTAAGATGTTCACCTCCCCAGGGCTTCCATCCAATCCTTGACCACCAGTAATAGGCAAGTCTATGGATGTTGATACAGGAATATGAAATTCCTGTGATGTGCTTGTGTGAAATGAAAATTCAGGCCCAAATTGGATGTTACTATGCAATCCAGACTCAATGTGATGAAGAATATGTTGGGATTTATCACCAAGCTCCAAGTGAGTAGGTAATGGTTCCCCTGTTTGGAATGAAACAATAGCATGTTTAAATGCTTCTGAGTGGATGGGATTGGATTGTTCAAGTTCCACCATGGGCTCAATCGTGTTTTCTTCAATATTGGTCACCAAGGGTTGTGAACCAATAGTATATGTGGTTGCCCGGATTAGATCAGCTGGTTCAGAATTATCTCTTTTTCTAATTCTGCTGACATTCTCTCATCCTCGCCTCTCTCTGTCTGTTTTTCAGGATCACTTCTAACTAAGCTCTCAGAATTTTGCCTCTCAATTCTCTCAGAATGTTCTCCCACCTGAACATTCTCCCCCTCTCTTACGGCATTTGACCCCTCACCTCTTATCTTAGGGTTGTCCTCATGGGTAGGGACCTGAGGTTGTACAAGTCCCATAGAGGTGCAATAAGCTTTTAAAATCTCACTCTCCCCTGGTATATAAGACTTAAGTGACCTTGGCAATGGTCTGTGATTAGGAAAATTCTCAAGTTTAAGGGATGAGATCATTTTACCCATATAGAAAATTGGCCCATGCTCCTGAGTTGCTCTTCTTGGAATTTTAGGATCTTGCGTCATTGCATACCATATCACCATCTGCCAATACCTCTGATAAGGTATATATGTAGTGGATTATCTCTTGTTTTTCCTTCTAATGCCTTCTGATTTCTTTCCAAGGTATTATTCAAATCTTCCCATAAGATAGAAGCATAATCATAGTGCCTGTTCTTTACTAACCCATGAAAAATCTGCAAGATTTGCCTTGATGCTTGATCTGGTGAACTGTATTTTCCAGCAAGACACTTGTTAATAATAGTAAAGAAACATGCCCAAATTGGTGGTAGTTTGTTTCTTCTGAATGAGCTAAGATTCCTCAATTCCTCATTGTATCCCAATCTTCTGAATTCAGCCAACATTTCCTCTGTTAAAGGTGAATCCTCAAAATCTGATCTTCTTCCCAAATCATCTTTCTCTGGCAACCTTAACATGATTCTTATGAAACTAACAGTCAGAGTTATAGAAACTCCCCATATATTAGACACAAATTTATTTCCTTGTAATTCCAAATTCTTCCACCACTGTTGAATATACTGTATTGGTACAGTCTTTTTCAGAGTAAACCACTTTTTGAAAGGATGATACTTCAACAATTCTATGATAATCCTATGTTCTTCTTTTAAATTGGTTTCATCAAGCACTAAGACACAATTATTTTCTACCAAATCCAGGTATTCACTCTCAGGTACGATCCTCTCCAAAGAAATAGGTCTAGAAGACATTACTGACCTCACAACACTCTGTTGGTGTTCAATATTTGCATTTCCTTCCTCTGCATTACCCTCAGATTCCGCAAATTGTTCATCTTCTTCATTTCCTCCAACATTTTGATTTCCCAAAACATTTCCTCCTATTGCCTCTTCTTCTGCGACAATATTCTCAGGCATTCGAACTTCTTCATTATCTGAATCCGAAGATGACACTAAAGTCTTTATAGTGTGCAAAGAATGAGTAACACTTCTTCGTGCAGTAGACATGATTATCACTCAAGAAAATTGAAAGAAAACAAAATCGATGAACTCAAGAGTTTTGCGTATCTCACTTTTCACTCTTAGGATTTGAATGAATTTGAAAGAGGGATTTTAAGGTCTATTTAAAATCCGCGAAGCTGAAAGGATTCAAACGGTGAAAAACTGCTTTATGTCAGAGTTATAACGGTTTCTAACACTGTGAAATACCACAAAAGAGTTTAAATGAAACGTGGTATTATCAAATGAATAAGATGCTGACACGTGTTATGTTAGGACCATAAATGTCCTTCATATTAGAAAGATATATAAATAATTATATAGAGCTTAATTAGATTAATCATTATTTGTAAAATCTTTAATTACATTAATTGGGCTTAGTTTAGGCTTAATGGACTTAAGCCTTGTTTGTGTAAAGCCTTTAGTTAACCTTTAGTTTTAGGTTAGCAATTGATATCATTCATAGAGCAATTCATTAGAGCTTATTGTTTAGTAATCGTTCCTTTACTTTGAATTGTAATATTCTCTGAACGATACTTTTAATGAATACGAGAGGGATGACAAGTTGAAATCATCAATTGTTCGTGTTATTTCTTATTGATTCGTTGTTACCTGATCAAACTGGAACTCACAATTGGTATCAGAGCCGAATCGGTGATTTGAAGAAAGAAAAGAAATCGAACGAAAGCAAGAAAAAGCAAGAAATTCGTATTGAATTTCTGGAAAAACACAGCGAGCCGTTTTGACTATTCCTGGAGATTGAACCGTCGGATCGTCACGATTTTTGGACAGTAGCTCCACGATATTCTGTTTTACATTCTGAACGGATGGATTAATCGTTTGAGGTCCAGAAGACACCCAGATTATTTTCGACATACTGCAGTTTTTTCTTGAAGAAAATCGTTTATCAATCGGGTTTGCAAAGTCTTTCATTGATTTAATAATTCGTTTGTTAATTCTCGATTGGTTAATCGTTTTTTATCTGCTGTTTATCTACGTTTATATCGATTCTCAAAGGTATAAATTTTTCATCTTAAAAATCAATTCTTGAGTTTTTGGTGTTTTTAAATTTTTGTGGTGATTATTGAAAAATAGGACATACTTTGCTTAGAAATCGATTTGGGTGTATTTGTTTTTGTGTTTTTGGTCAAAATCTTATCCTACAGGAGTGAAATCAAACAACCCTATCGATCCCATATCCGAATTGCAACCTCAGCCGTGGTTACCGGACATTATCTTCAGGTTTCCGGGTAAGTTTCCTACTTCTCACCACTTTCCGGATAAAACATCAAGTTACCGAATGTTTTTTTAAAGTTACCGGATGTTTTTTTAAAAGTTACCGGATAGTTTTTAAGTTACCGGGTAATTTTTTTTAAAAGTTTCCGGATACTTTGTTTTCTCTCCCGGTAACCTCACGCATACATCCACTTTCCGGATATTTTTTTGATTTAAGCCGCAACATTTGACCTTAAGTTTTTTTCCTTTGACTTAATTTGCTGCATTAACTTGCGTACATATATGACCTATGATTTAATTTTTTTGTTTTGTTTGTTTTTTAATTTTTTGTTTGGTTTGATTTTCATCCGGTAAACAAGGTTCATCCGGTAAGCTCCCAATTCGGACAAACAATCTCATCCGGTAAAAATAATTTGTCATCTGGTAAGTTTTTTTACCCTGTAAGTTCACTTGATTTTATTTTATCCGGGAACCAATTTTATCCGGTAAGCATCACATCATCCGGCAAGTGCTATTTTTGCGAGAACCTCAATCTCTCGGTAAACCATCATCATCCGGTAAGTTTGATTTGTCGTCCGGTAAGTACACTCTTATTTTATCCGGTAAGTCACATTTTTTTCCGGTAAGATTAACTTGACATCCGGTAAGCTTCTCATACGCGATTCAAGTATCCGGTAACCCAACCATCACCCGGTAAGTTTTTTTTGGTGCAACAAACTCAATCACCCGGTAAATTTGGTTGGTAAGTTCTCGTCGGTACCCGAGTTACCGCACGTTTCGTCACCCGATAATTTACTAGTCCGGTCAGTTGCAAAGTTTTAACGATCGATTTGCAATTTTTTTGTGACGCTTGAGATTATTTGCGACGATTTGCAATTATTAGCTATTATTATTTTTGTGATTTATTTTCGTCGTTCTTGATCTAACTTGGTTTGTTTATCTTGCAGATTTCACTCTCGAAGAGTGATTTCGTTCGTTCGAATTCGATAATAATCAGATCTTATTTTTTGGAAAGGAATTTATTTTTAGATTTGTTTTTCAAATTTAATTTTTGTTTATCTTCCGCATTTTTGATTCTTCAAAGTAACACCGATTAACGATCATATATTTTTCAGGTAACAATGTCTTATTCATCTCAGTCCGAAACAACTTGTCAGGACGAAGATGAGGTAATGGAGATTATGAGCGAAAAGAAGTCTGCGTCCAAGTCACCTGCTGATCCACTAGCTCTTATTTCTTCAAAACGAGGCAAACCATCCAGCCATCGTTCCAAACGTGCCAAAGAGCCAAGTGAATCTGAGCCAGAATCTAAGAAAGAAGAGGACAGTGATTCTGATCCTGAGTTCATTGCTATAAAGAAATCAATGGCTCTGCTCTCCAGATCCTTCCAGCAGCATCTGCTCACATCCGATAATCAGCGCTACTCCACTTCCTCCAACTAGTGCCATGATTATCCGGATAAATACGAAGGCAAGAAGAAGGTAGATGAGCACAAGCAGCCTGATAAGAAGGAGAAGACTGAAAAATAGCAAACAAGACTATATGAAAAGAATATCAAGCAGAAAGATGATTTGATCAGCAAGTACGTCAAAGAAATGAAGGAACTGAAATCTCAAATCTGGAATAGTTCTGAGAAGCTGGCTAAATCTGAAGAAAACGCAGCGATCTTAGAAACTGAGAACACTAAGTTGAAAAGAAAGATTTCTGATTTGCCATCACAAGAAGAGATAAAGGCACTTGAAGAGAAAGGTAAGCTCTTGCACTGTGAAAACCTTGAGCTCAAACGAAAACTAACTACTCTTGAAAAGGTTTTTGAAAAGGAGAAAGAATGTTTTGCAAAGGAAAGACAATTGCTTATACAAAAGCAATCTGGTTTTTCAAACAAATCTCTTGAAGAGAAGAAGAGTCTTGAGCTTATGTGTCTAAAACATTCAAAACAGATCTCCGACTTTGAAAAAGTTTTGATTTTAGAAAGAGAGAAGTTTGAAACTGAACACAAATCTTTTACTAAAAGGAATGGAGAACTTTCTTTGAAAATATCCGATTTGGAGAATAAATTAGACGTTCTAATCAAAGAGTCTGAAAAGAAGAAAGTTGAAGGTTTTAGGGCCAAAAGTTTGAAAGATGAGTTTGCAATCGAAAGAAAGATTTTTCAGACTGAGATTTCTAAACTTACACAGAGATTATCTGGATTAGCAACCGAGATTTTGAAGGAACAAATGGTTAAATCTGATTTACAAAAGAAATTTGATTTAATTCTCGAAGAACGAAATACCTTATCCGTTAAAGTCAAGAAACTTGATGAAAGCAAGATCAAAGGTTTTCAACCTTCTTATTCTTCAAGTTCAATTCCTACATTTCGTTCTTCAAAGAATTTTGTCAAATCAAATGATTGTTCAAAAGATCAGATTCGACCTTCCAATCTTTTCTATAATTCTCGTGTTGATAAGAAAGTTAATCAATTTTCAGGAAAGTAAACATGGTTTGGAGAGTTAAAGGATCCGCTCCTGCTCCAAAGCCATTCGTCTTTGTTAAGAGTGACAAGAACAACACAGCTTTCCATGCTAAACCTTTTGTGAAAACTGATCGAGTTTACTCTGTTAACAATCTGATCAGCTTATCTACACAGAAGCTGTGTTGCTCTTATTGTGGAACAAGTGACTTTGTGAAGAAAGACCATGCTAAGTATTGGTATGGTACTTATAGTATCCCAGGTCCTCATAGGGCATTTAACCAACAAGGATCCATCAAAAGATGGATACCAAAACCCTTCTAATCTGTTTTGCAGGAATGTCATGTGTGCTTTGGTCAGATCATTCTTTTCACATGACTGCATCAAAAGGTTTTGCCAATTTTGAGGGGGAGTACTATCTTATATAAGGTAAGTGAACTTCAACTGAATTCAAAGACCGTGGCAATTCATTATGGATAACTTACTTGTGTTTGTTATTCTCCAGTTTTAAATTCCATGATTGCCACATGTCATTTCTTCTTGACTTATATATTTCCATGTCTCACATATTTGTTGATTTTTCGATGGAAATACACTCGTTTGAATTCCTAGTTGTTTTCCAAGTTCGCTATTTCTTGCAAATGACTCCATTCTTATCTGATATAATAATTGTGACTTGCTCTTCACAATTAAACTTTATGATCATTGTTTCATTATTGCAAATATTGTGATTACTGAGTCAATCTGTTCTGCGCTTGATCTTGTTTTCTTGAAATTCCATTATTTCAAACAATGACTTCTGATCATCTCAGATCAGGACTCGCTTTTAAAATGCTATGACTTCTAAACATTTCAGTTTAGAACTCGCCCTTCACTGTTTACTTAACTGATTTACTCGATGCATGAATGAGTGTTAGGAATTACATCGTTTCTATGGTCTATCCAGAACCGAAAAGACCTACCCAAGAAACACATCCCTAATAGACTACAGTGAGGGGTCTAGATTGATAGATGAGTTCAGAGTGAAAAGAATATGGTGAGAATGTGACAGGACTTAAAAGAATAAATTGGTCCTTACCAAACCGAGTCAGTTATCCGGGTAACCACACAATCTATTCATTCTCGTTCTTTGGAGATGAATATTGAAACAGACATGGACCCAGTGTCGATAACTCGTGTCACCCCACCCAGCCACTCAAGTATCTCACAATAGATGCTTGTTTCACATATTCACGGAGAATTAGCACATAATCTATCTAATCCTCACTCGGAGGTCTTAGATATTGAAACAAGAAGACATCAGCTCCGGTCTCCGAACTTCATATTCTAAACACTGAGTCTATTGATTTTTAACTTGCGTCCCGAGTTAAATCAATATTTGAGCCAAACCGACTAAATTTTTTCTTTTACATATGCACGAGTCTTTGTGATTCCCATCACATATCTTCGTGATATTGCTGGAACAGATTGAGAAGTAATTTTTAAAAATTTTACTTCAGTGATATCTGGAAGTCCTATCAGATATACCCCATTGCCAACTCTGATCATAGGCCACACGAATTTTAAATTTTTGAGATAACAGTTACTTTTGTGTTTCTGTGTTAGCTATTTACCCCATTCTGGTTACTTAACGTTTGATCTGGATTTTTTTTGCTACTCGTCACTATTATCTTTGAACGTGCATGATGCTCCGGATGCTCCTACTCATCATGAGGGGGAGAAAGGGTATAGATTTAAAGACACCGAATATCAAGTCGAGGGGGAGTTAGCAAAAGCCAAGGGGGAGTAAAGAAGTCCCCATGCAAAAGCCAAGGGGGAGTGACAGCTCTGTTATTTGAACTGTTCCGAGATCCAAAGAGTTTCAAAGTGCATACAAGTGATCAAAGTGCTTACAAGTAATCAATTCTTCTCATTCCTTATCAAGTGGTGTTCGTTTCAAATTATTTCCTCCATCGAGCATATTGGTTCTACAAGTTTTTTTTAAAAGCTACACCATAGAGTTTCAAAGATTCAAAGGAAAAGAAGATCAACACCTTGAAGATTTCACGACCGATTTTTATTTATATATCTTTAGGGGGAGATTGTTAGGACCATAAATGTCCTTAATTAGATTAATCATTATTTGTAAAAGCTTTAATTACATTAATTGGGATTAGTTTAGGCTTAATGAGCTTAAGCCTTGTTTGTGTAAAGCCTTGGTATATAAGGTTTAGTTAATCTTTAGTTTTAGGTTAGCAATTGATAGCATTCATAGAGCAATTCATTAGAGCTTATTGTTTAGTAATCGTTCCTTTACATTGAATTGTAATATTCTCTGAATGATACATTGAATGAATACGAGAGGGATGACAAGTTGAAATCATCAATTGTTCGTGTTATTTGTATTGATTCGTTGTTACCTAATCAAACTGGAACTCACATGTTATTTGATAGAAATCAACACAAGTTAAAGTTCTGAATAACACGATTAGAATTCTGAGAATGCATACTCAGAAGTTCTGAGTATACAATTCAGAAGAAAATTCCCTTGTAACCAGAATTCATTTAAATTTCAACTTCTGACATTATAAATCTTTTAATTACCCAGAAGTAGTTTGAACAGATATAAAATTGTTTTATCATCAAAATTATGTCCCTCTTTTGATGATTTGAGATTTCTGAAAATCATTTAAAATCCAACTTCTGACCTTGAAAATCTTTTTAAGAATTCAGAAGTAGTTTGAACAAGTAAAAAATGATTTATCATTAAAAACTTGTTCTCCTTTTTATTGATTTGAGATCAGAAAAGAATACAAACCTTGTAAACAACTCAGAATGATTTCTGAAAGATATAAATGCTCCCCCTTGACTTAAGCATATACTCAAACACATATTAGACATAAGGAATATGAAAAAAATAAAACAGAAAGAACTTAACAACAAATTGAAATACTTGTAAATTTCCAGAAATAAGTTCTGAGAGGTAAAGTCAGAAGATCTGAATAACCTAATCAGAAGAAAAATTATTAAGTCAGATTTCTGAAGTAGACTCAGAAGTTCTGAACTCAAGAATCAGAACATCTGAGTAAGAGAGTCAGAATTCTGAGTACACTACTCAGAAAATCTTACTTAGAAAAAAATTTATTTCTGAAAATAACAAATATACCCAATTAGTAAGATTAAGCATTCCTATCTTACATATGAGAAAAGTAAACCTTTTGTGATCAATAGGTTTTGTGAACATGTCAGCCAATTGATACTTTGTGTGTACAAAGTGCATTTCTATAGTTCCCTTTTCCACATAATCCTTAATGAAATGATACCTTACATCAATATGTTTGGTCTTTGAGTGTTGAACAGGATTCTGAGTGATGGCAATGGCACTTTCTGAATCACAATAAATGGGAATCTTGTTGAGTTGATAGCCATAATCCATGAGTTGTGTTTTCATCCACAGAGTTTGAGAACAGCAAGCAGCAGCAACTACATATTCTGCCTCAGCAGTTGATGTGGACACATAATTTTGCTTTTTTGAAGCCCAACTCACTATCTTATCTCCCAAAAAGTGACAAACACCAGAAGTACTTTACCTGTCCAATCTGCTTCCTGCATGATCAGCATCAGTAAAGGCAGTTAATTTGAAATCAATTTCTTTTGGATACCAAAGGCCCAAATCAGGTGAACCTTTGAGATATCTTAATATCCTTTTAACAGTCAGCAAATGAGATTCTTTTGGATTTGATTGAAATCTAGCACAGAAACATGTAGCAAACATGATATCTGGCCTACTTGCAGTCAGATAGAGTAAAGAACCAATCATGCCCCTATAAACCTTGTTATCTACTGAAACTCCAGAGAGATCAGCATCTAACTTGACATTTATAGCCATTGGTGTTCTCATAGCAGCACAATCAGACATCTTAAACCTTTTTAGAATATCTTTTACATATTTTCCTTGATTTATAAAAATTCCATTTGATAACTGTTTTACTTGAAGACCAAGGAAAAAGTTCAATTCTCCCATCATGCTCATTTCAAATTTTGATTTCATGATATCTGAGAATTCATCACATAATTCTGCATTTGTAGAACCAAATATTATATCATCTACATATATCTGAATCAGAATTAAATCATCACCTTCTTTCTTAAAAAATAAGGTAGTATCTATTTTACCTTTCTTGAACCCAGATTCTAATAAGTATTGAGTTAGAGTGTCATACCAGGCTCTTGGTACTTGTTTCAGACCACACAATGCTTTATCTAAAACATATACATGATCTGGAAACTCAGGATCAACAAACCCTTCAGATTGATAGACATAAACTTCTTCATTCAATATACCATTCAAAAATGCCGATTTGACATCCATCTGGTATACTTTGAAGTTCTTATGTGCAGCATATGCCAAAAATATTCTGATTGCTTCAATTCTGGCAACTGGTGCAAATGTCTCATCATAATCAATTCCTTCTTGTTGTGAATATCCCTTAGCAACCAATCTAGCCTTATTTCTGACTACAACACCTGACTCATCTTTCTTGTTTCTGAACACCCGTTTTGTTCCAATAATTGATTTTCCTTTAGGTTTTGGAATGAGTCTCCAGACTTTATTTGTTTCAAACTGTAGCAATTCATCTTGCATTGCTAAAATCCAGTCTGGATCCTCTAGGGCTTCTGTGACTTTCTTAGGTTCAATTATACTAAGAAATCCTGCAAACATTGCTTCATTTTCTATTGCTGATCTTGTCTGAACACCCACTGATGGATCTCCTATTACTTGATGAATAGGATGGTCTTTTGTCCATTTGTTTGAAATTGGAAGCACATCAATATATGATAGATTGTTATTTATATTATTCTCATATGTAACAACATGTAATTCTGAACTATTCGTATGAGGTGTGACACTTAAGTCTGGATTCTGAGTAGTAGAGTCAGAATTCTGAACACCGTGTTCAGAGTTCTGAGTTCCTTGTTCAGAATTCTGAGTTCCTTGTTCAGAATTCTGAGTACCATGTTCAGAATTCTGAGTACCAGACTCAGAAAAATCACTTGTATTTACTAAAATTGGACATTCCTCAGATGGACCAGAATCAGAAATTACAGTTGTTTGAACCTCAGAACTTCCCTTTTCATTTCTTGAACCATTTTAGGATTTTCAAAATCTACATAAGATTCAGAAGTAAGTTCCAGAAATGCATCCTTAAACAATATATTGAGTTCTGAACAATTAGGATTAGAATTTGATTCAAAAGTCATCATTTTTGTCTTATCCTGATTGAGTCCTGAACTATTTTGTTCAGAAGTCTTTAATCTTGACTCATCAAATGTAACATTGATGCTTTCCATAATTCTCTTGGTTCTTCTGTTGTAGATTCTGAATGCTTTGGAAGTTAGTGAATAACCAACAAAGTATCCTTCATCTGCCTTTTTTTCAAATTTACCAAGACTTTCTCTATCCTTGAGAACATAACATCTGCATCCAAAAACATGAAATAATATAATCTGTGGTTTTCTTTTATTAATTAGTTCATAAGCAGTTTTATCTAGTCTTTTATTGATCAAAGTTCTGTTTTGAGTAAAACAAGCAGTGGAAATTAAGGTTTTTCCAGTTCAAACATGTACCTGTAAGTTCATGATTACACCGGCCAAATGTAATTTGAAATTACCTTACATGATGTTCTTTCTACCTTTTATACTTAGCATCCCAAGGTTCTAACATAATAGGGACATCCTACTTCACATGCAGTTTATGTTAGCTCCAAATATTCATAATATTAGAAGTATTGAAAAATAGGCTAAGTATGAAAGAGTTCCACAGAAGCTCTGCGGTGTTCCACAGAAGCTCTGCCGAAGTAAACAAGATCATTCAAGAAACACCAAGTCACAAGAAGAATCTACAGAAGACTACTCACAAAGGACCAAACAAGAATCTACAGAAGAATGCTCACCAAGGATCAAGCAGCAGAACCTCTGTCACCCTTGACAGAACCTCTGCTGTTCAGACTGAAGACTTGGAAGATATTTATAATATCTTGCCACTGTTACAGAAATATCTTGCTACTGTTCCAGGGTCCGTTCATCAACTTGTACAAGGCATGGTCCGACAACAAACACGTGTCAAACTCTGATAGGAAACCTTGCAAGTTGATAATAGCACATTTAATGCATGCAGGTTTACAACTATTCATGCCATCCCTTCTTTCCTGTAGCAATAGTCATTTTGTCTAGAATAGTTCTTTTGTAGTAGTATAAAAGGAAGACTCATGTTGAGTTATTCCTTAACGATATCAATCGAATATCAGACAACTATTAACACAAAAACACTATCACACAATTATCGTCAAATCTGTTCTTAGTGTTCTTCTTCAAATACAGTAAACTTTGAGATATTCATCTGTTCTTCATATACTGCTTATTTGATATATTCTGTATTGTTTCTATACAAACATATCTGTTAGTTCTTCAAATACGCTTCCGCAACACATCCTTTTAAAACTAATAGATTAGATAATCTTTGTTAATCAAACAAGGGAACCAACAATTGGTATCAGAGCAAAGCTTGATTTTCAATATCAAGCGATCCTCAGTTTAACTAGATTATTGATAGAAAAGTACACTGTTAAAAACTTTCAAACCCAGAAAATCCTTCCAGATTACTCCTTCGTACTTTTTCGTGTCATATCTTTTCACTAAAGCTTCCAAAATCTTAAAATGACAAACGCGCAAAATTTCTTCACAGCTGGTTCATTAACCAAACCACCTTCTCTTCTACGAAATGAGTATCCTCAATGGAAAATAAGAATGATCCATTTCTTTGAGGGTACTGATAAAGAGCTCGTTCAATACCTTTATAATCCTCCTCATATTCCTACGTTGATAGTACCTCGTGTACCTGCAACAGCCGACACTCCTGAAATCCCTGAACATCAAAAACCGAAAACTAAGGAGGGTTGGTCAGATCAAGATAAAGAAAAAGATGAAATTGCGCAGAAAACAAAAAGGATTCTGATCATGGCAATCCCCAACGATCTCTTTCAGTCCTTAGATGCATGCGAATCTGCGTATGATCTTTGGAAAGAACTAGAGAAACAACTTGAAGGGGGAGCAAAAACTCAGAAAAACCGAATGGCTCAATACATAAACGAATATTACGCTTTCAAAGCCCTGACAAATGAATCTCTGCAAACAACATACGACAGGTTCAACTCTCTGATCAATAACTGCAAAAATTTCGGCATCCACAAAACTTCTGAAGAGAATAACGTTATGTTTCTCAAAAGTCTGAACGAAGAATGGCTCCAGTTATCTATGTCTTTACAAACCAATCAAGATTTAGATTCCTGGACTCTCTCAAACCTCTACGGAACATTAGCTGGTCAAGAGCCTCAAATAGCACAAGCAAAAACACTAACCATTGCACCTCTTGCTTTGGTTGGAAAATCTACAGAAGACACAGAAAGGTCGAGGAAAGAAAGAACGACAGAGGAAAAGAAGAAGAAGAAGAAGAAGAAAAAGGTGGTGATAGTTGACAGTGAAGACGAAGAGACTGTGGAAGAGGGAGAGATCACTCTGGCATCAATAGCTACATCCTTAGCTCTATTAACAAGAGAATTCAGAGGAAATCAAAAGAGTTATGGTAATGACAGATATGGCAGAGATAATAGAGGAAGAAGAGATGAAGCAGTGACCGACAGAGGTCAGACGATAGAAGTAACGACCAACAGAGGTCGAGTGAAAGATTCAACAGAGGAAATGACCGACAGAGGTCAAATGACAAGGCAACCTACACACCACAAGAATGCTACAAGTGTGGTAAGCCTGGTCATTATGCAAATGAATGCAGATCGGAAAAAGGTGGTGACCGACAGAAGTCCGACGAGAGTGCTGGTAATACTTCCCAGAACCAAGGTTGCTACAACTATGGGAAGTCAGGCCACTTTGCAAATGAATGTAGTAGCAGGTCAAATCGCCCACAGAAGGACTCAACTTTTTACAAAAAGAAAGCTGAGTATTATGCTCAAAAGTCACTCATGACAAACAAAGTGGTGAACAAGGAAGATTGGGAGTCAGATACAACCTCTGATGATGAATACACCAAAAATGCCTTGTTCTGTGGCATGGCAGAAATCAGCTCCGACTCTGACACTGAGGTATTTACTTCAAACTCCACCTCAATTCCTACAGAAGTTGATTTGCTTATAATTAAAACTGAAAATATTAAACTGAAAAAGACTTGTGATGATATTAAGAAAAAGCTCACTTTTTATGAAAGAGAAGCTAGACTTCTCACTGAAGAAAAGGAAGAATTAGAGGCACACTGGAACAAGAATCTATTTCCTTTAAAAGAAAAAATTTCTGAATTAAATACATCTTTAAAATCCAAAACAAAAGAACTTTCAGATTCTGAGAGCGACAGACTAAATATTTTGGCTCTTAAGGAATATTTTCAAAAGGAAAGAGAAGTCCTTTGGCAAGATCTACTAAGAAGAGATGTTTTAATTAAAAATTATCGTGATGCACAAAAAGTGTATGAGAAGATAAACACTCAAATAGGAAGACGAGGTATTGGGTACAGTGATATCAATCAAGGTACAGAAAACAAAAAGAATAAACCTCTGTCATCTCTATTTACTTTAGGAAAAGTCAACAAACCTAATTTTCCAAACTTAATCTCTGTAAGTAAGAGAGTAAAAGTCTCTAGGGAACCCCACTTAAGGAAACCCATGAAGATGATAAATGTATGGTTTGAAAACAAAGCTTTATCATCTTCAACATCTGTCAAAAGAGGATCCAAACCAAAGAGATATCTGAAAACTCAAGATCAGATAGGAATCTTCAAGTTTGGTAAACCAGAGACTCAAACTCAAGTTGCTTTGGTCTGTACAATAGATTCTGAAAAGAAATTATCTGCAGAAGCACTTGAGTTCAAACCAACCTTTTCAGAAGAAAAACTAAGTAATATAATTGAAAAAGAAATACTGGAAATTGGGAAAATATATATTTTGAAAAATCTCTGTACACCTTCTGTAGATCAAAAAACCTCTGAAGAGATCTTATCAGACACTTCTGTCGACTTAGAAAATAGTTCTTCAGATGAAGAAAGCAAGTATGACACATGCTCGGAAAATCCAGCCTCTGTCGAAAGGAATATTTATGACTCAACCTCTGTATATGAGGACGATTCATCATCTGACGAATCAGAGACTGACAAAATAGAAAAGATTCATTGTGACACAGAGGTTACTAAACAAACCTCTGTAGTTCTTAACAGAACTATCTCTCCAAAGGAGAAAATCACTGGAATTCCTATCTGTCCAGATTTTTTGGATATGTGCATACAAGCCAAAACTTCTATTGAGCTTGAAAATTTCAAATAACAAAAGCTATCGTCCTCTCAAAATCCAAAAGAATCAAAGTTTTTCAAACCTTTAAAAATTAAAGAAAAACATACATGGCAACAAAAAGGAAAATTGCCAAAATCTAACAAATCTTTTTCCTCTGTAACAGTGAAATCAACAGAAGTTCACTACAGAAGGGGCTCACAGAAGGTTGCTAAAAACAAAGATAGAATAGGAAGCCAAATGATAGAATAGAATGTAATACCTCTGTGGCCCAGTTTAATGCTTTCAATGAAAATTTCAAGCAAATCACTTCTGATGTTCAATACTGTCATTGCTTTGATCTAATGTTCAAACTGATTAAGCATTTATGTAGTTCAAATTGTTTTCTCTCTGCATCTAAATCAAATATTCAAGAGAAACAAACTGATTCTTCGACAAAAAATAAAATGTATTTCAAGAATGCTAAGGCAAACTTGAAAAATTCTGACGAAACTGGACCCATGTGGATATGGGTACCTAAAACTATTTGATTGTCTTATAGAAACAGTTTGTGCCAATATGGTATCTAGACTCCGGGTGCTCAAGGCACATGACTGGCAACAGAAGTCTTCTATCCACATACTAAGAAAAACAAGATGGTGGATCAGTGACTTTTGGAGACAACAAAAAGGGGCATATTAAAGGCTATGGAGTCATAAAGAAAGAAAATATCACTGTACACAAAGTTGCATATGTTGATGGCCTTAAACACAACCTACTCAGTGTCAGCCAACTTTGTGACACGGGATTCGATGTACTATTCAAAAGAACATTTTGTTCTCTGCTAAGTGAAGACACCGGAATAGAACTTCTGCGAGCCAAAAGAAAAGGTGTTCTATATCTAATGAACTTCAATGCCAAAAACAAGGACAACATTTGTCTTGTTGCAAGCAAAAGTGAAGAAGCCTGGCTATGGCACAACAGGTTCTGTCACTTGAACTTTCATACTCTAGATAAACTGGTAAAACTTGATCTGGTCAAAGGTTTACCAAATGTTAGATTTAATAAGGAACATTTATGCTCTGCCTGTGAAATGGGAAAACTCAAAAGAGCTTCCCACAGAGGCAAAACTGATGTATCTTGTTCTAGGCCTCTGTACATGCTTCACGTTGACCTCTGCGGTCCAATCGCTATACAGAGCCTAGGTGGCAAGAAATATATACTTGTCTTAATTGATGAGTATTCACGATTTACATGGGTTAAATTTGTCAGAAAGAAATCAGATGTTCCATGCATCCTGATTAATCTAATGAAAAGAATCCAAGTTATTTATGAGTGCAGAATTTTGAAGTTACGAAGTGATAATGGCACAGAATTCAAAAACTCTGTCATTGAAGCCTATCTCACAGAAGAAGGAATATCCCAGAACTTTTCTGCCGCTCGCACTCCACAACAGAATGGCGTGGTCGAACGAAAGAACCGCACACTCGTGGAAGCTGCTAGAACCATGCTCTCTGCATGTGGATTACCAATGACCTTTTGGGCAGAAGCAATTTCAACTGCTTGCTATACCCAAAATCGTTCAACAATCGTGAAAAGACACATCAAAACTCCTTATGAATTAATCAACAAACGGCGACCAAACATCAAGTTTCTCCATGTATTTGGCTGCAAATGATTTGTCTTAAACGACAGAGACTCAAGAGGAAAGTTTGAAGAAAAGGCTGACCAAGGCAAGTTCATCGGGTACTCTGCTGCTTCCAAAGCCTACAGAGTTTACCTTCTGAAGTCACGCACGATAGTAGAAAGCATCAATGTATCCTTTGACGACTCGTTCCAAATGACTTCTGAACAAATCAGTTCAGAACTTGGGCTAAACAAGGAAACTTCTGGCATGTCAAAAATAAAGGAAGATTTAGATCTTTTATTTCAAGAGATGTTCAACGACGATGTTGATCCCTCTGCTGGAACCAACCGCATCTCTGAAGAATCACCTTCTGTAAACGAAGTAAGTATCTCTCTGTATGATCCTTTTAATATCTCAAACACTTCTGCAGGTATTGAAAATCTAACAGAAAATATGACAACAAAAGATTCAACAACAGAGGTAATCCAAACAAATCCAACAGAGGAAGCAACACCAGAAGATACACCAGAAGGAAGTGAAGATGAAAACACAATATCCACAGAGAAGGAAATTCCAACTCTAATACCCATTCCTACAGAAGCTGAAGTAAACACGTGGGCAGAACCATCAACCACTTCAACCACAGAAGTTCAACTTGATGACTCAAATGATCATCTTCCACGAACAGCTCAATGGACAAAAAGCCATCCTCAAAGCCAAATCATCGGTAATCCCACTGATAAGGTAAAAACAAGATCAGCTTCTGCAAACTTTTGTTTCTTTACCAACTTTATTAGTGTGATCGAACCAAAAAGGATTTCTGAGGCCCTGGACGACCCAAACTGGGTGGATGCTATGCAAGAAGAGCTTCTGCAGTTTGAGCGAAACAAGGTCTGGACTCTAGTACCTCTGCCACAAGGGAAACAGGCCATAGGGACTAAGTGGGTCTTCAGAAACAAAAAGGATGAGGATGGAGTAGTCATTCGAAATAAAGCAAGACTGGTGGCTAAAGGATATCGCCAAGAAGAGGGCATAGATTACGATGAAACTTTTGCCCCTGTTGCACGGCTCGAAGCGATAAGAATTTTCTTAGCCTTCGCATCCCATAGAGGTTTTAAAGTATATCAAATGGATGTAAAATCTGCCTTTCTCAATGGCGAAATTCAAGAAGAAGTATACGTCCAACAACCACCAGGGTTTGAAAGCTCAAAGTACCCAAGGTATGTCTATTACCTCGACAAAGGTCTATATGGACTGAAACAGGCTCCAAGAGCATGGTACGAAAGACTTTCTACCTTTCTTCTCAATAATGACTACAAAAGAGGTACCACTGATACAACTCTGTTCTTTAAAGGTGAAGGAATTGAGCTTATTCTTGTACAAATATGTGTAGATGACATTATTTTTGGGTCTACAAATGCACAAAAATGTAAAGATTTTGAAAAACTCATGCAGAGTGAGTTTGAAATGAGTGTGATGGGAGAATTAACCTTTTTCCTCGGACTTCAAGTCAAACAAACATCAGAAGGAATTTTCATAAATCAATCAAAATATGTCTCTAACATACTTGAAAAATATAGCCTCTCTGATGCCTCTGTCATGAAAACCCCAATGGCAACTGGAAATAAACTATTTTCAGATCCAAATGGCATCTCTGTGGAGTGCACACTTTACAGAGGAATGATTGGGTCTTTATTATACTTAACGGCCAGTCGACCTGACATAATGCATGCCACATGTCTCTGTGCAAGATATCAAGCCAATCCTAAGAAATCACATTATATTGCTGTAAAGAGAATCTTTAGATACCTCAGAGGGACCAAAAATCTTGGCCTCTGGTATCCACAGAACTCTGGTTTTGGACTAAAGGCATACACAGATTTAGATTATGGAGGATGTAAACTCGACAGAAAGAGTACCTCTGGGAGTTGTCAATTCCTAGGTGGGAAATTAGTAAGCTGGACTTCAAAGAAACAAAATTGTGTCTCAACATCTACGGCAGAAGCTGAATACGTTGCTGCTGCTAGCTGTTGTTCTCAAGTTCTGTGGATGAAAACTCAGTTGAAAGACTTTGGTCACATCATCTGCAAAATCCCCATCTTCTGTGATTCCAAAAGTGCAATTGCCATCTCTGCCAATCCAGTACAGCATTCAAAGACAAAACACATAGATATCAGGTATCACTTTCTAAAGTATCATGTTGAAAATCAAACAATCGAGATGCATTTTGTACCCACAGAATTTCAGCTTGCTGATTTATTCACCAAAGCACTCGATGAGAAAAGATTTCTTTACTTAATGGGTAAATTAGGAATGATAAATATGACTTAATCTCTGTAAGTATATTATCTTCATTTAAAATTTTGTATAAATTTTGTTTACATATATATAAATAAATATTTTTTAAATAATTTGCTTTTTTATGTAAATTCTAAAAACTCAATTCTGAGAGTAACAGAGATTCTGTAAGTCTCCTCAGAAACTCTGACGATCCTTACAAAACCTCTGATACACTTGACCTATGTTTGAAACATTACTTCTAATTATTTGAACCAAGCATAGGTCAAGGGGGAGCATAAAGAGAACAAACTTGATCTACAGAGGATGAGTAGATCAAGGGGGAGCAGAAGGAGACCTTGCTTAATCCACAGAGATTTATAAGTCAAGGGGGAGCAAAGGAAGAGATGACACCAACAGAAAGAACCTTGCCGGACAAAGAAGAACCAAAAGGTTAGTTTCTCGTACAAATTCTTTATGAAAATAATTTTCTAGGACACAAATATCAAGATATGTTCTAGAAACATTATTAAACATATTCCAAATGAAATTTGATCAAAAAACATTTTGAGTTTTACTTTATTAGAAATTTAAGGTCACATACCCTCTGCTGAGTCCAACAGCGGTTCTGCGGACAAAACCTCTGATCTTAAATCAATAATCTTGGAAACTCTGTCGATCTCATTAGAAATCAATTTCAAAAAGAATCAATGCATACAGAAGTCATTGGTTACAGAGTTCTCTCCACAAGAAAGAACTTCTGTAAACCAACTTTGGTTATAAAGAGGAATGTGCTACACAAAACCTTTTTCAAAAACAATTTTGTAGGACACCAGCTTTCAAAACAGGTCCTAATACCTCTGTTAAAACAATAAAAAACTTGGATGATCAAAAACGTTTATAAATTATTAGATATGAGAAATTTCTTGTCTCAGAGCCTCTGTTGGCTCTGACAGAGGTCCAAAAACCTCTGTAAAGGAGTTTCTATACTAATAATTTTTCGATCCTCTCCATAACCGTGTCAACCATCTTTTTGTGGAGGTAAAACCTACAGAGGCAAGAAAAACAAATTTTCAAATCAACAGAGCCTCTGTCAGTTGTTACTTTGGGCATTTTTGTAACAGTAACGGTAACTTTTCTGCGAATGAGAATCATATGGACGTAAAGAGGCCCATGCGCCTAGCATTTAATAAGGCCGCCCACGACGTCTCGCCATAACTGACACAGAGGACGTGTCATCTTTTCATTAGACCTACATGCAACACGTTCCTATGGAAAGTTGAACCCGCCGTAACAAACTCAAGTGCGGACCCCAAATTTTATTTACCTCAAAATATTAACCCTTTCAGATTCTACGGCCACAAACTCAGTATAAAACCAAAGTTACCTTACCTCACAAAAACTTTACTCACTCTCTTCTCCGAAGAACCTGCAACTATATTCAAATCTTCATTTTACTTTGCAAAAATGGCTTCCAGTTCCCACGCTGCTCAAGACTCTCCGGCGAACTCTCCTCAACATTCCCCAGTGCATTCAGAGCACTCCCACAACCCAAACATCGCCGTAAATGCAGAAACAGAAAACTCCGGCGACTCTTCAAATTTTGCACCAACCACCAACCTTCAACACTTTCTGAACAAAGAACATTTTGAGGATGTTCTACCTTTAAAATCCAACAACTGCTACCTTGTGCCCTCACCAACAGCCTTCGGCGAAGCCCATGCTCTTCTCCTCAATATCATGGAAAACCATATATTATACCCTCTCCTTTCCAAAACCCCAAGCAAAATCCCTGCACGATATCTGAATCAATTTTGGCAAAGTTGCCGATTTGATTCAGATGATTCACTGATAAAGGGATACATTTCAATGCCAGACAAATCTGAGTACCTGGAACTCATGTTTAACAGAACCATGTTCTCACTCGAGTTCAACCTACCAACCAGAGGTCTACTTGGAATCAAGAAATATGCTGAGGTTCCTACGGACGAGGAGCTCTGCCGATTCGTAGAAATGTTAGGGTATAACACAACCCTGAGGAAATGCAATGATTTCCGCAGAGGCAGACTACCACCTCTGTGGAATACCCTGTTCTCAATCTTAAATCGTTGCCTCACAGGGAAAACCGGTAGCCCTGACCAAAGCTCATTCCAGATCCTGACCATCATGTATGGAATCTATTACGATATTCCACTTGATTATGCCACCATCATGATGCAGGAAATAGTGAATACGATCGACAGAAAGCTCGCAACTCAAAAGGCCAAAAAGAACACCCCAGGGTATCTACCTCCTCTACAATATCAGAGAGTTCTAGGAGTAATCTCCGAGCCTCTACTTCAAATGCAAAAATGGCCAATGGAAGGGCCATCTGTAAAGCTTTATCCAATGAATAAAAATACTCCTACAGAACATGAAGACAATTACCCCCACTGCAGACCTCTGTCGAAGAACCTTCTGTCGTATGCAACCGATGAGGATAGGAAACTAGAGTACATACGCGTCCACAGGACTCCAGAACCAAGTCCTGTGACACCACCGCGTCTAGGAGCCCCCTTAGGTGTAGATGAAGTTGAGAGGATGACAGAAGAAGAATGGGCTAAAGCTTTAGAGAAACACTATTCAGTTCAAGACCGTTTCAAAGCCCAAAGAGAGAGCATTAACCCCTCTTCTCCCAAAAGAAAAACCTCTGCAGCAACACCCAAGAAGAAGAGCAAGAAAAGAAAACCCACAGAGGAAACTACAACCTCTGCAGCTCAACACTCTTCTCCACAACAAGCTACAGAAACAAGATCTTCTGCACCTCCCTCCCCTCTAAAACAAAAGAAAAGGAAAACCAAGTCAACAGAAGAGGGAGCCCCAAAGCAGAAGAAGAGGAAGACAAAGAAGAAGAAACCAACATCTCCTCTGCCGGTCATCACAGAGGATGTTGAACAAGAAGACGAAGATCAAGATATACCTCTGCAACCTCCCTCACCAATAGTCTATACAGAGTAACAGGGAGATTTTAATGCTTTCATCAACAATCCTGAATTTTCTCACACCTTAGATTCATCAGCATGGGTTGCAGAACCATTGGATCAGAACATCCAAGATCATACTACAGAGGTTCTGCGCACAAAAGAAAAGGACTCTGAACCTCATTGCAGTTTTGACACTCAACGTCGAACCCCTCAACATACAATAGAGGTCATCTCTGCAGCTGAAGGTACACAACCCATGCATCCTCATGTTAGAAAACTCATAGGATATCATTTTATCTATGATTCCTTAAGAGAAGAAGCAGAAAAACAACCGCCTTTGGAAGAAACTGGAGAAGAAGTAGAATATAGAGAGATTGCCATAGAGGAAGAGGTTAGGGTAGAAACCATAGAGGGTTCTACAGAAAAAGATGCCGCAGAAGTAGAAGGCACACATCCACAACCCCCTCCCAGTGCAACCCACATTTCTGATATCGCCGGTCTAGCGGCATAAGGTATCATTGAAAAAGAGCAGCACGACTCGATCCTTACCCCACCTAACCAGCCAGAGGTTACTCTTTCAACCTCTGTGCCTATTATAACCGGGGAAACCATTACTGGTGAGTCCTCTCGAAAGGACTCATCCAAAGTTCGTGATTTATTGCCCCAAATCACATCTGATATCCTAGCAGAGGAATTCGTTTCCTCTGTCACGCACACACAAGTAGGGCCAAATCTCCTTTCAGAGAGGAGTACAGAGCACAATGACGAAGAGACTCTAGACAAGTCTCCAAGTCAACAGAAGGATATTCCAATAACCACCTCTGGAGTGGATTTGGACACTGACCTTCACATAACTTTTGTAGAGGTTGAAACACAAGTTTCTCCTCGAGGATCAGAAGGAAATCCTTCCACCCTCAACATCAAAACAGGGGTGAACGAAGGTGTCCGAGGAACAAGGACAAACTCTGGAGACGAATGTGTTCCTCCATAGGTTACAAAGAGTTCACACGTATCAAGGGGTGAGTTCCAAACCCTTGTCACCTCTGTGAACAAAACAATGACAGAGTTGCAAAGCTCTTTCAAATCTTTTGCAGAAACTACATCGAAGGCCATTTCAGAACTGAACACCAAAATGGACAACTTGTCCACAGAAGTGCAAACCACTCTAGCCCAGATGAAGTCTGCTGCCATAACTTCTGCCACCACACCTATCTCTGCCGCTGCTGATTTAGAAAAAGCTGCTACTTCTGCCTTCAATAACTCGATCAAAGAATACCTGGAAAAGATGAACGAACAAGTGTCATCATCAAAAGGTATTACTCTAGAAGAACTGCACAAAGCTCTACGACATGTTCAGGAAGAAACTACAGAAGCCACTCTAGCCATGAAGCCTACCGACTACATGACCAGAGCACAGTTGACAGAACTTGGCCAAAGCATCTTGGATCAAATGACAGAATTTATCAGAGCCTTCACCATTGCCAACGCTTCTTACGTAAAAGATTTCAAAGAAAGTGTGGGAAAGATGCGGTTCAACACAGAGGCCGAAGTCCAAATTCTTCTTGGTCTCTGTGATGATCTCTGTGCCAAAATGTTGGCAGCTGGGGCAAAGAAGCCTAAGACCACTTGCAGAGCAGAGGGTACAGAAGATAAGAGTCAGGATGACTCTGATGACGACGAATCATCAGAGCATCCTGAGGGGGAGACACAAAGGGAGAATCAAAGGGAAAAAGCTGCAAGCAATCAACCAATAACAGCAAAACCAATTTCCTCTGCACCCCCAACCCAAACTCAAACTCAGGAAAAACAACAGAGACCCACAGAGGAAAAACCAGCCTCTGTGGAAACCACCTCTGTTATTGAAAAAGATGTCCCAAAAGTTCAAATCTTGACATCTGCATCCTCAGAAGAACAATCCACAGAACCATCCCCACCAAAGTCCTAAGAAACTAAAAAGTCAAAAACCACAAAGGCAACCCCCATCAACCCAACAGAGACCTCAACACCCAAACCAACAGAAGCAATCCCACAGAGTCCAAAACGGGCAACAGGTTCTGAGCCTCCCCAACCCAAAGATAAAGGAAAGAGAATCCTGACAGAAGAAACAAAGGAGAAAAAGAAAATGCCTCAGACAACAGAGAAGTTGATGAAGAGCTCATTTGATGCCTTTGTCACTCCTAAACCCGAAGAAGACTGGGCATTCAACTCAAATCCTCTGTCAGAAGGTAGGGTTGCAGAGATAAAGCGAAAGATGGATGCTCCGTGAAGACCAATACCACCACCAACTACACAACATGCAGAAATGGAAGAGGTGGTGTATAGGTATCTTTACAGACAGCAACATCAGAACAATCCTATGCCACACATCGAAGATCCTCAACTCAGAGCTGACCTTGATAACACCTTCACAAGAACAAAGCCAAAAGCAAGGGCAGAAGTCTTCTCAAAGTCCAAATTTGAAAAGGTAATTTACTGCAAATTCTCCCAAACAAGAACCTTTCCAAAGACCAGGTACAACATCTACAAAGTCAAAAGGGAGAACAGGTCCGAAAATCAATTTGCAGATGCAGATATAAGGAACTTGAACCCCTACGATCTGCCTGATCTTCTACTTTGGACGAAAGAAAACTTCGACACCGATGCTAACAGAAGGGCCTATCAAGTTTTCAGGCAAACAATGAGAGAAAAACTTCTGCTATATAGCATGATAGACTTTCAGCTGGGAAGAGATCTTGGAGTCAGAAATCTAAGTCTAAGACCACCAGAGGATCACTGCCCACCTTCTGCCATACCCAACTCAATCATAACAACACCAAGGTACGGGTTAGTGTATAAAGATCCTGCTGGTCAAGTAAGACTCTTTGTACAAGTGGACTGTCAGAAGTATGCAACCAATACTCTGAACAAGTTCAGAAAAATCCTAGAAGAGAACAGAGGTACTGAGCTTATGGATCAAGAATCATCAGAAAGAATGATCAGAGAAATAGATGCTACAATTGGATTAAGAGAACTCTGCATCAAATTCTATCAAGAGCTCAAAGAAGTGGGATTCGACAACAGAAGTTTCAATGACTTCAAAGATGCAAATGTCTAAATCTCTTTCTTACATATCTCTGTAATCCTTTAAAGAAATGAAATGAATCTTTTGAGGTATTGTTTAACCTCTGTCTAGTTTACTTAGCCTAAATTATGCATAAAGTCAAATTTTCATTTTTCAATACTTAGGGGGAGATTGTTAGCTCCAAATATTCACAATATTAGAAGTATTGAAAAATAGGCTAAGTATGAAAGAGTTCCACAGAAGCTCTGCGGTGTTCCACAGAAGCTCTGCCGAAGTAAACAAGATCATTCAAGAAACACCAAGTCACAAGAAGAATCTACAGAAGACTACTCACAAAGGACCAAACAAGAATCTTAAGAAGAATGCTCACCAAGGATCAAGCAGCAGAACCTCTGTCACCCTTGACAGAGCCTCTGCGGTTCAGACTGAAGACTTGGAAGATATTTTTAATATCTTGCCACTGTTACAGAAATATCTTGCTACTGTTCCAGGGTCCGTTCATGTAATACCCCGGGTAAGTCCGTTAGATAATTTACCTATCCGTCAGATTTATTTAACTCTATGAAGAAAGTTTAGAGCAAGTTTGGGTAAAATCATGGGTTAAAGGGGTGTGTTAGCCATTAGTTATAGTTGAGGGTTCAATTGGTAAATTAGGTTAAGATATTATCAAAGCTAGGTATCAGATGTATCATTTATCCTAAAATAGAAAGAGTGTGTGTGTGCGGGAGTTCTGAAGGCGAAAGGAAGCAAAAGAGGAAACATACGGTTAGGGCTTCAATCGATTGGGTTAGAAGCAATTTTGAGGTAAGTCCCTTACATATTGTGTTTGTAATCATGTATAGAAGATATCTATCGGTTTAGAAGTACTAATTTCACGTCTGGATTAGATTTCAATCGATTTCTGGGTAAGTGGAAACCGACTGTGTTCTTGAAGACTCCCGGTGGAGTCCCGATACTGTCGACTCCCGGTAGCGTGGAGTCCCGGTAATAGTAACTCCCGGTATTATCAACTTCCGGTGATCGAACTCCCGGTACCAATGAGTCCCGGTACTGTGTAGTCCCGGTACTCTGTGTAGTCCCGGGAGTTTGTTAAGTTTACTGATACAGTTGAGAACAGGAACTGGTAGGCTTTATATGTTTGGCTTGTAAAGCGGTGTATGTATTTTAACTTGTTTCAGATTCTGTGGAGTCGTGGTAAGAGATAAGATCATTTTGAAAGGAGCTTGCGAGCGTGTGTAATAATCAAAACAGGTGAGTTTTACTTTAAAAACGTTTTTAACTAGAATACATATACGTATGGTTTGGGAAGGTGATAATTGATGATTATGTGTTGATATGTGCGAGATATGTAAATTATAATATATTGAGGTATTATATTTACATGAGTATTATAATGTGTTATAATACGTTGGTCGGGCTTAGGACCGGTGTGTTGGCTATAGAATCTGTATAGCGTTGTTTGGCTGTAGATGTTGTACAGCGTTGTAAATTTATTAGTTGGCTTGCAACCAACTAATATGGCCAGGAGGAATGAGAAGGGAAGGTGTATGATGTGTGATTTCAAATTGATATATATGTGGTTGTGTTGAGTGATTTATATGAATGAAGTTTATATAAATGGTTTTTAAACTAACAGGGATTTGTCTCACTTAGACCACAAGGTCTAACCCTCATTTTGTTTTAAAAATATGTGTTCCAGGTGGTGGATCGAGTAAGGGCAAATGATTAGAGTAATCTAGGGATAGCTTTTGTGAAGGATTATATGATGAAGATTTTGGCATGTTTTAGCAGTTGTTTTACAATATTAAATGTTATGTATGTAGGAAGTCAAAGTTTGTAGTAGAATGTCTTCTTCTGATTGTAAGAGACTACGGGACCGTACTTGTAATGTGATGTTTCGTTTGTTATATCAATGTTATGATTACATTATGTGATTTGTTGTGTATATGGGAATTGGGTTGTTACAAATGGTATCAGAGCCTTAGTTTAAGGGATTTAGGTATTTGTATCTGTACCTAGACTTAAACTGCATGTGAAGTAGGATGTCCCTATTATTGTAAAACCTCGGGATATTAAGTATAAAAGGTAGAAGGAACATCATGTAAGGTAATTTCATATTACACCTGGCCAGTGTAATTGTGATCTTACAGGTACATGTTTGAACTGGAATACCTTGTTATATGGGGTATGTGCTTATGTGTATATTAACCTTGTTTAAATCTACAGAATGGCAAGCGGTACACGAAATTCGAATCGAGGAGGAGGAAGAAATCCGAATAGAACTAATCTGCCAATAGGAACAGGGGACAGGGGAGGCAAAACTGGGGGCAGAGTCGGTGGTAGAACTGGGGGTAGAGCTGGAGGTCGAGCCAGAGGTAGAGTCCAGCCACATGGTACAGAGTTCGTTACCAGGGATGATCTAATGACAGAAATGGGAAGATTACAAGCCAATATTCAAGCTATGTTCAACCAAACTCATAATACTGAAACAGAAGGACCAGATCCTACTCATGAAGAGGAGATGCCCATTACATCTACTGTCGTACCAGTAGTGAGGAAATGTGATTATAAAATGTTTTTAAGCTGTAGACCTCCGACCTACTCAGGAGACAGGGATCCTGTGAAAGGAATGAGATGGATGAAGGAAATAGAAGCTATTTTCAAGACAAGCAAGTGTGCGAATGAAGATAGGGTATTGTACGGGGCAACAATGTTAAAAAGGGATGCTTTGTATTGGTGGAAATCTTTTATTCATTCTAGAGGATCTGATGTTTATTCTACCCTCTCTTGGGAAGAATTTGTGTTAGCCTACAGGGAACAATTTTGTCCCCAAGCAGCCGTCAAACAACTGGAAGGGGAATTTAAAACTAGCAACAAGGAAACTTATCCGTTCGAGACTACACCGCTAGCTTTTTGGAAAAGTCTCGGTTCGCAGAATACTATATTGCTACGGAGACGATGAAGAGGGAAAGGTTTATCTTCGGGCTGAACTCAGAAGTCAGAAGGCTAGGGACTGCAAAAGGACCCGATACCTTCTCAGCTGCAGTTAATGCCGCGGAGAATGTTGAACGAGATATTAGAAGAGATGCTGGTGATAAAAGTATCGGGAAGAGAAAGTGGGAAGGACCACAATACGATCCGAAGAAGTCCCGATTTCAGAGGTATGATAGCCGTCCGCCGTTTCGACCAGCGGAAAGACCATGTCAGAAGTGCAACCGTGTCTACCAAGGAAATTGCCAAGGTGATTTACGAGCGTGTTATAAGTGTGGGAAGACCGGACACGTCATTAAAGATTGTAAGGTAATGCGGTTATGTTTCTTATGCAATTCTCCGGATCACCTTCAGTCGGACTGTCTGCGGGGGAGGATACAGCAAGGTGGGTCATCGGGCAGGCCAGCGATTGTTAAACCAGTGATACCAAGACTGGAACCACCAGTAACCAGGGGTCGCGCATTTCAAATGACTGAGAAAGAAGCGGAGGAAACTCCGGATGTAGTCACATGTACATTTTTAATAAACTCTACACGTGCTAAGGTGTTATTTGATTCCGGTGCAAACCGATCATTTGTGTCTCCTGTATTTGCTGCTTGCCTGTGTTTGAAACCTAAAATGCTAGAACATACTCTATCAGTAGATACAGCAAACGATAATCAAGTGTCAGTTAAAGAAGTATTTGATGGCTGTGTGATAAATATAGAGGGGTGTAGAGTGCCGATACAGTTGTTTCCTATAACTTTGATAGAGTTTGACGTCGTAGTGGGAATGGACTGGTTAGCCGAGAATCAGGCTAACATAGTGTGTGATAAGAATTTAATAAATGTGGTATTACCTGAGAAGGGACCAGTAGTGATTTATGGTGATCGTAGGACTCATCAGTCTAGCCTTATATCTATGATAAAAGTCCGTAAGTGTGTTAATAAGGGTTGTCAGAGTTACTTGGCTTACGTGATAGATATTAAGCCAGAAAAGAATAGGATGGAAGATATTCCTATTATTAGTGAATTCCCTGAAGTATTCCCCGAAGACTTGAATAGTCTTCCGCCCGTTAGACAAGTAGAGTTCGGTATAGACCTGATTCCTGGAGCCACTCCTATAGCCCGTGCACCTTATCGTCTGGCACCTCCAGAGATGAAAGAGATGATGGCACAACTGCAAGATCTATCCGATAAAGGCTTTATCAGACCTAGTTCTTCGCCGTGGGGAGCACCAGTATTATTTGTGAAAAAGAAGGATGGTTCGATGAGGATGTGCATCGACTATCGGGAACTGAATAAGCGCACGATAAAGAACAAGTATCCGCTACCCCGAATTGATGACCTCTTCGATCAGTTAGTGGGAGCTTGCTATTTCTCCAAGATTGATCTGAGATCCGGTTATCACCAGTTGAAAGTTAGAGAAGAAGACGTCCTAAAGACAGCCTTTCGAACAAGGTATGGTCATCACGAATTCTTAGTAATGCCGTTTGGACTGACGAACGCTCCAGCTGCTTTTATGGATTTAATGAATCGGGTATGTAAGACGTATCTCGATAAATTTGTAATTGTATTTATCAATGATATACTTATCTATTCCCGATCCAAAGAAGAGCATGTGCAACACCTTCGTTTGATCTTGGAGTTACTAAAGAAGGAAAAGTTGTACGCTAAATTTTCGAAATGTGAATTATGGCTACGAACAGTTCAGTTTCTGGGGCATGTAGTTTCCGAAAAAGGGATACAAGTTGATCCGATGAAAGTGGAAGCAGTTGAAAAGTGGGAACCGCCAAAGACAGCAACCGAAGTACGTAGTTTTCTGGGTTTAGCCGGCTACTACTGGAAGTTTATAAAAGACTTCTCTCGTATCGCAACGCTTTTGACTAAGCTGACCCGGAAGAATCTGAAGTTTGAATGGAAAACAGAACAAGACGAGGCATTCCGGATATTGAAAGAGAAACTGTGCAGCGCGCCGATTCTATCACTACCTGAAGGTTCGGAAGATTTTGTTGTTTATAGTGATGCGTCAAAACTGGGATTGGGATGTGTACTTATGCAACGTGGAAAAGTTATTGCTTATGCTTCTCGTCAATTAAAGGATCATGAAAGACAGTATCCTACGCACGACATGGAGCTTGCAGCAGTCGTCTTCGCGTTAAAGATTTGGAGACATTATCTGTATGGTTCCAAATGTCAGATTTATACCGATCATAAGAGTCTCCAACACCTCTTTGATCAGAAGGAACTGAATATGAGACAAAGAAGATGGCTAGAATTGCTGAATGATTACGACTGTGAAATCCTTTATCATCCGGGAAAGGCAAATGTGGTAGCTGATGCATTAAGTCGTCAAGAAAGGGGTGGAACAATAAAAGTTATTTCGCTACGAACTGAACTCCTACCCAACATATTTGACGAATTGCAGAAGTGTCAAGTGGAGGCTTATCAGGATGAACATCTGAAATCAGAATGGTTAGTGGGGATGTCAGCATTGCTAGTAAAAGATGATCGTGGTTTATTGTGTCTGGGAAACAGAGTGTAGGTACCTCGTTTGGGTGGGTTACGTGATCGTGTTTTACAAGAAGCTCATCAATCCCGTTTCTCTATTCACCCAGGTACAAACATGATGTATAAAGACCTAAAGCAATTCTATTGGTGGGCGGGGATAAAAAGAGGGATTGCTCAGTATGTGGAAAGATGTGATACTTGTAAGAAAGTGAAGATCGAACACCAAAAACCGTTTGGTCAACTACAGCGGCTAGAAATACCTATGTGGAAGTGGGAGCAGATTACCACAGACTTCATTACGAAGCTACCAAGGACTCCGAAGGGATTTGATTCTATTTGGGTGATCGTCGACAGATTGACAAAGTCTGCACACTTTCTACCGATAAAGGAAACCAATTCGATGGAACGATTAGCTAAGCTGTACATTGACGAAATAGTAACTCGGCATGGAGTTCCAATCTCGATTATTTCAGATCGTGATAGTCGTTTTACTTCAAGATTCTGGAGAAGTTTTCAAAGGGAAATGGGGACACAGATAAAGGTAAGTACGGTGTATCATCCCCAAACAGATGGGCAGAGTGAACGAACGATTCAGACCTTAGAAGATATGCTCCGGGCTTGCATTGTTGATTTTGGGGGATCATGGGATAAGCACTTACCGTTGATCGAATTCGCTTACAACAACAGTTATTATTCTAGCATACAAGCGGCATCGTTCGAAGTACTGTATGGTAGGAAATGCCGAACGCCTCTGTGTTGGAATGAAGTGGGAGAGAAACAGTTAGCGGGGCCGGAAATAGTCCAATTAACTGCCGATAAGGTTACTCAGATTCGTGAACGATTGAAAGTGGCTCAAGACAGACAGAAAAGCTACGCTGACCGACGCCGAAAGCCATTGGAGTTTCAAGTTGGGGATTTCGTAATGTTAAAAGTTTCGCCGTGGAAAGGAGTCATCCGATTTGGACGACAAGGTAAACTTAGCCCAAGGTATATCGGACCGTTTGCAATAACAGAAAGGATCGGTGAAGTAGCTTACCGATTAGATCTTCCACCGGAGTTGAGCAGGATTCATAACGCATTTCACGTATCAAACTTCCGAAAGTGTTTGGTTACTCCAGATCAGTCAGTCTCCCTACCAGAGATACAAGTCGACGAAAGACTGAATTATGTGGAAGAGTCGGAAGCTATAGTTGATCATAAAGTTAAAGTGTTGCGGAATAAGGAGATCAGGCAAGTGAAAGTTCAGTGGAGGCATCATAGAGGTCAGGATGCTACGTGGGAATCAGAGATGGAAATGAGAGCCAAATACCCTAATCTTTTTACTTAACTGAATTCCAGGACGGAATTCTTTTAAGGGGGAGATGATGTAATACCCCGGGTAAGTCCCTTAGATAATTTACCTATCCGTCAGATTTATTTAACTCTATGAAGAAAGTTTAGAGCAAGTTTGGGTAAAATCATGGGTTAAAGGGGTGTGTTAGCCATTAGTTATAGTTGAGGGTTCAATTGGTAAATTAGGTTAAGATATTATCAAAGCTAGGTATCAGATGTATCATTTATCCTAAAATAGAAAGAGTGTGTGTGTGCGGGAGTTCTGAAGGCGAAAGGAAGCAAAAGAGGAAACGTACGGTTAGGGCTTCAATCGATTGGGTTAGAAGCAATTTTGAGGTAAGTCCCTTACATATTGTGTTTGTAATCATGTATAGAAGATATCTATCGGTTTAGAAATTCTAATTTCGCGTCTAGATTAGATTTCAATCGATTTCTGGGTAAGTGGAAACCGACTGTGTTCTTGAAGACTCCCGGTGGAGTCTCGGTACTGTCGACTCCCGGTGGAGTCCCGGTACTGTCGACTCCAGGTGGAGTCCCAGTACTGTCGACTCCCGGTAGCGTGGATTCCCGGTAATACTAACTCCCGGTATTATCAACTTCCGGTGATCGAACTCCCGGTACCAATGAGTCCCGGTACTGTGTAGTCCCGGTACTCTGTGTAGTCCCGGTACTTTGTTATGTTTAGTGATACAGTTGAGAACATGAACTGGTAGGCTTTATATGTTTGGCTAGTAAAGCGGTGTATGTATTTTAACTTGTTTCAGATTCTGTGGAGTCGTGGTAAGAGATAAGATCATTTTGAAAGGAGCTTGCGAGCGTGTGTAATAATCAAAACAGGTGAGTTTTACTTTAAAAACGTTTTTAACTGGAATACATATACGTATGGTTTGGGAAGGTGATAATTGATGATTATGTGTTGATATGTGCGAGATATGTAAATTATAATATATTGAGGTATTATATTTACATGAGTATTATAATGTGTTATAATACGTTGGCCGGGCTTAGGACCGGTGTGTTTGGCTATAGAATCTGTATAGCGTTGTTTGGCTGTAGATGTTGTACAGCGTTGTAAATTTTTTAGTTGGCTTGCAACCAACTAATATGGCCAGGAGGAATGAGAAGGGAAGGTATATGATGTGTGATTTCAAATTGATATATATATGTGGTTGTGTTGAGTTATTTATATGAATGAAGTTTATATAAATGGTTTTTAAACTAACAGGGATTTGTCTCACTTAGACCACAAGGTCTAACCCTCATTTTGTTTTAAAAATATGTGTTCCAGGTGGTGGATCGAGTAAGGGCAAATGATTAGAGTAATCGATGGATGGCTTTTGTGAAGGATTATATGATGAAGATTTTGGCATGTTTTAGCAGTTGTTTTACAATATTAAATGTTATGTATGTAGGAAGTTAAAGTTTGTAGTAGAATGTCTTCTTATGATTGTAAAAGACTACGGGACCGTACTTGTAATGTGATGTTTCGTTTGTTATATCAATGTTATGATTACATTATGTAATTTGTTGTGTATATGGGAATTGGGTTGTTACAGTTCATCAACATGTACAAGGCATGGTCCGACAACAAACACGTGTCAAACTCTGATAGGAAACCTTGCAAGTTGATAATAGCACATTTAATGCATGCATGTTTACAACTGTTCATGCCATCCCTTCTTTCCTGTAGCAATAGTCCTTTTGTCTAGAATAGTTCTTTTGTAGTAGTATAAAAGGAAGACTCATGTTGAGTTCTTCCTTAACGATATCAATCGAATATCAGACAACTATTAATACAAAAACACTAGCACACAATTATCGTCAAATCTGTTCTCAGTGTTCTTCTTCAAATACAGTAAACTTTGAGATATTCATCTGTTCTTCATATACTGCTTATTTGATATATTCTGTATTGTTTCTATACAAACATATCTGTTAGTTCTTCAAATACGCTTCCGCAACACATCCTTTTTAAACTAATAGATTAGATAATCTTTGTTAATCAAACAAGGGAACCAACAGTTTAAGTCTAGGTATAGATCCGAATACATAAATCCCTTAAACTAGGGCTCTGATACCATCTATAACGACCCGATTCTCAATCATGCATCAAATAACATATATTGCATAACATCGTTACATAACAAAAGATACATCATATTACATTTACGGTCCCTTAGTCTTTACAACCATAATAAGTAATTCATTACAAACTTTTTGCTATTAAACAACAAAGTTATAACTACAAACACGTCTTGATCTTCATAACATATATCTTCCAAAAGCTATTCACGGATTATCCTTCTTACTTGCTCTTATTTGATCCTCGACCTGGAATATATATTTTTAAAACAAAATGAGGGTTAGACCTAGTGGTCTAAGTGAGAAAATCCCTGTTAGTTCAAAACCGTTTGCACAAACACCATATACATCATTCAAATATAAATACCAATTATAACGCATGCATTGTGTACTTTCCTGTCTCATTTCCATGGCCATATTTGATGGTTGCGAGCCAACTAATAAATTTACTCCGCTGTACTAAATACAACCAACACCGCTGTCCCTTCGTACAATCAACTCCACCGGTCCTAAGCCCGGCCAAGATGCACTCGTGTAGTGTAATACTTGTATAAATATAATATACACATAAATATATCATACTTTATACATATGCACATAATTACACCAATTATCACATTGTCAATCCACATATATGTATTCCAGTTTGACAACATTTTAAAGTAAAACTCACCTGATTGCTTATTAAAAACGCTTTCAAGCTTTTCCCAACAGATTCAGCTTTCACTCCAAATTCACTGAATCTGAAACAAATAGATACAAATATCCATTTACCAAATGGAACACATAATACTTACTAGAGCTAAGAACTCGAGATAAACCTATCTAACTTTTATCCTCAAATGTTTCCCCCAAACCCAAACTTATATACAGTCCTCATTCATATCCTATTCAAGAGTCAACAAAACACAAAGCTACTGGATACTCAAAAGTATCAGAAATCTCAAAAATGACCAAACAGCTAAAGTTTCCGGATACTACAATACTATACAGACAACACAACTATCCGGACAGCACAAACAATCCGGACAACCTAAACAATCTGGACGACATCCGGAAACCAAAGTAATCCGGACACCATCTGGTATCTTATTTCAACCGGAAACTTAATGAAAAGAGGAACTTACCGGGTGAGACTCGTCCGGACACCATGGAAAAGGGACTACCGGACACTATCAAAGAAACTACCAGACACATTCATATTGTGTCCGGAAACCTCTGTCGGTGTGATCATTTTCTACCCAGAATCGACAGAATTCATTACCAGACATGAAATCATTTATTCTACTCCGATAGAAATCTTCTACTATCAATTACAAACATAAAACGTAAAGGAATATACCTTAATTTCACTTCCAATGAACCCAATTGAATCCATAACCCTTCCTTTCTTCTTTTGCTTCTTTTCTCCCCAAAACACACACACACACACACACACTTACTGATTTGTTTTTGATTTCAGAAAGTATCTGGATAGTTTAAAGGATATATTAAACCATATTTACTAATTTAGACCTTGAACCTCTCAATAATGACCCAAACACCCCTAAACTTATAAATTCACCTAAACTTACCCTAAACATCAATTATAGAGTTAAATAAATTTAACGGAACTAGAATTTAACTAACGAACTTACCCGGGGTATTACAGTTGCAGCCGAAGAGGAGCAAGATTGATTCTCTGCCATAGTTACACCACCGCAAGGTGACAGGCGATGGGTGTTAGATACCGGGGCATCTTGCCACATGACACCATTCCGAGACTGTTTCTCTACCTTCAAAAAGTTGAAGGTAACAATATTTATATGGGAAACAGTACTTCGTGTCTCACTCAGGGTATCGGTACTGTGCGGATCAAGATGTTCGATGGGTGTATTCTGTAACACCCTCAAATCTGGAAAGAGCAAATAAATAAAATTTCAATAAAATAATCACTTGAGGAATAAAAATTCCTTCTACAAACCATTCTTGGAATTTCCTCTAGATAAAATATAACATCTGACACACTTAATAACTCAAGTCATACTAAATGACTAAATAAAATCGGGTGCTACTTAACACAATTAGAAATATAAAAACTAGGAAGTCATCAATGGAGCATTTTAAACTCATATGAAAGTTTAGAAGCTAGTAGGATGAACTCACCACTTAGGTTTTGATGAAAACCTAGAAACCCTAATTTTCTTGAAGATGGAGGTGATGATGATGAACTCTTGATCTTTGCTTCCACTCCACCACCAAATACCCTTGGATCTTCCCAAAACTAACACTCTATCCTCAAAAAGCTCTCAAAGACGAAACCATGGCAATTTGAATCGCCAAAAACGGAGTAGAAATGAGAGAGATATGACCAATTGAAGAAAAATCGGATTTTATGCACTGCAGCCGCCCGCGAGAGTAACATGCGAAAGTGACAGTGTCACTTTTGCATGTCACTTTCGCCCAAAATGTACCGAGGGCCATATTTCCTCTGCGAAAGTGACATGATAAAGTGACAATGTCACTCTCGCATGTCACTTTAGCCTAGAAGGTATCGAACACTGTTTTGGCCGCAACTTCTTCGTTTTAGGTCCGTTTTTGCTCTGGAAAGAACCGTTTGACTCGTATTTGAATTCCCCATACAACAAGACAATAAAATCTAGGATTTAATCCAAAATCCTATTTTTCTTATTTATGATAAAAGACCGATACCTTCCAAAAATCGGGGTGTTACATATTCGGACATTGAATGATGTCAAATTTGTTCCATCCATGACTCGTTCCTTGATCTCTGTTGGACAACTTTCCAAATTGGGCTGCAACATTCGTATTGAAGACGGGAGTTTGCGCATCTCCAGATGGAGTATTATCGTAATGAAAGACGAACGGGCGAAAAACAATCTTTTCCATTTGATTGGCGAGACTATTTCTTCTGAATCGTGTGTAACCAATATTTCTCAAAATCTTGATGGTGCTCGCTTATGGCATCTTCGTTTGGGTCACACATCCGAGAAGAACATGGAGATTTTGCGCAAGCGAAAACTCATTAAAGTCTCTGCTCCTGCTAGCCTGGAGTTTTATTCGGGATGTGTCAAAGGAAAGCAGACACATGTTTCTTTTGGTGTTAGAAAACACAACACTAAAGGAATCCTTGATTATGTTCATACAGACGTTTGGGGACCATCCAGTACTCCATCCCTCAGTGGAGGTAAATACTTTGTTTCGTTTATTGATGATTTCTCACGTAAGCTTTGGGTGTATGTGTTAAAGTTCAAGTCAGATGTCTTCGCTACGTTCAAGACTTGGTTGGCACGAGTAGAGGTTGAAACTGGCAAGAAAGTTGAAAGTGCTTAGATCTGACAACGGTGGAGAATTTACTAATGGTAACCTCAAGGACTTTTGTTCACGTAAAGGCATCCACAGTCACTACACCACTCTAGGCGATCCTCAATCTAATGGGGTAACCGAACGGATGAATAAGACTTTGTTTGAAAAGGTCCGATGTATGTTGTCGACATCGGAGTTCCCCAAAATTTTCTGGGATGAAGCACTTTACACCGCAGTGTATATTGTTAACAGGTTACCTTGTTCGGCCATCAGGGAAAGATTCCTGAAGAGGTTTGGAGAGGTAAAAGAAACATCTGTTTGAAATACATACGTGTATTTGGTTGTCCTGTTTACGTTCATGTTTTAGGCCATGACAAGTTGGATTCTAAAGCCACCAAAGGATTCTTGCTCGGCTATACAGATGGTATCAAGGGTTACCGAATCTGGAACCCCTTGACTCGTAAGGTGATTCATTTTCGACATGTCACGTGTGATGAATCGATCCCGTTGAAGTCACAGGATCCTCAGTCCTCTCAAAATCCGGAAGTCGTCACTACTGTTGCTCCTACTGCGGATAATGTGGAGCCAGTAGTCAGTCCTAATAATCCTAGTTCATCCGTTCTACTAGTGATTCTGAAGAAGAGATTTTGAATGATGGTGGAGACCAAGGCGATACAATCCCAGTTATTGCACCTACCAGGCATAGTCAAAGGACTATTCGTCCGCCTAACAGGTATGTAGATTGGGATTTTGCTTACATGAGTTATACAGATCAACTGGAGTTTGCTTTGCATGTAGGGCAAGAAGAGCCGCTTGATGTAAAGGAGGCATTGGCTTCAACCCACAGTTCGAAATGGTTTGGTGCCATGCAAGAAGAGATGGAAGTTATCTCGAAGAACAACATTTGGGACTTATGTCAGTTGTCGAAGGGCAGCCATGCTATTGGTTGCAAGTGGGTTTTAAAAGTCAAAGATGACAATCGATACAAGGCTCGTCTCGTTGCTAAAGTCTTTGCACAACGGAAAGGTATCGAGTATGACGATATTTTTGCTCCCAATGTTAGACATACATCTATTCGTGTTCTTTTAGCGATCGTGGCTATTCATGATTTGGAGCTAGAACAGCTAGATGTGAAGACCACCTTCCTACACGGAGACTTGAAGGAAACTATCTATATGAAGAAACCTGATAGTTTCGTTTCCGACAGCAAAACAGAATACGTATGTAAGCTCCAGAAGTCCCTCTATGGACTTAAACAATCGCCTCGTCAATGGTATAAGAAGTTTGATTCGTTTATGCTCACTCTGGGATTTGAGCGCAGTGAAAAGGATGCTTGTGTCTATCATAGACAAAGCAGTGGTATTTTCACTTACTTACTTCTTTATGCAGATGACATGTTTATTGCCTGCAAGGACCGTTCAGAGATCGAACGTCTGAAAGACAAGTTGAAGTCAGACTTTGAAATGAAGGATCTCGACGTGGCGCAGAAGATTTTGGGCATGGATATCTTGCGGGACAGAAAGTCCCGGACACTTTGGTTGACACAACGAGCGTATATTCAGAAAATTCTGAAGCGGTTCATGCGTGATGCATATCTTGTTAGATTACATGAAGCGAAGGTTGTCTATTTGAAGAAAGTCCTGACAGACGACAATGCCTCTGATATGTTCACTAAGTCGCTACCGCCAGCTAAGTTTGGGCACTACTCAAACTTGATCCAGCTCCGTTTGTGTTAGTGCTGTTGGGCACTTTGCGAGAGAGAGAGAGAAGATATTACTACAGTTGACAAAATGACACCTTTGAAGGAATTACTTTGTTAAGTGCTTAGAGCTTTGCTTATGCTCTACCTTGTTTTAGTAAATTGTGCATTTGAGGTTATTTGTGTTAGCTCCAATCTTTCAGTATATGAAAGTAGTGAAAAATAGGCTTAGTATAGAAGTCTTCGACAGAAGCTCTGCCGAGTGATCACAGAAGTTCTGCGAAGTATCACAGATGCTCTGCCGGGTTAACCAAGAAGACCAAAGTAAAGAAGCAACAGAAGACACTTCTAAGCGGACAAGACCACAGAGCCTCTGTCAGACTTGACAGAGCTTCTGTGGCAAAAAGAAGATCTACGCAAAAGATCTTAACAAGGACGGACATGCTTCTTACAATACCTACCATTCGAAGGTTCTAAAGATCAATTGTACAAAGGCATGACCTGACAACTCCACGTGTCAAACTCTGATAGGTTTCCGCCTAAAGCTGAATACGGAGCATTTAATGAACGTTGTATCTGCAACAGTTCCAGAATAGTGTTTTGTACCTTCCAGCCCATACTACTCAACAGTATCTTTGTACCTTCAGTCCTTATTGTCCCCTTAAGAAGTAGTATAAATAGAAGGCTCATGTGAGCTTTTCTATTAAGCTTAATACCACAAAAATACACATAGATCATAAAGCTTTGCACTTCTCACACACATCATTAACTGCAGATTTCTTGTCAATCCTTTGAAGTTCTTGATGTTCTTATTATATATCAAATACAGTAATCTTTGAGAAACATATGTTATTAACTCTTTACTTTATTTGATATTGTGTGATCTTCTACCTTACTTTATCTTTCAGTTCTTAAATACGCTTCCGCACCATATCTAAATCTGAACTAACTGAAAGTTAAGATCATTGTTAAGAAAATAGGAACCAACAATTGGTATCAGAGCCAACCTTGATTTTTAATTTCAAGGGATCCACTCTAAAACTATGATCTTTGGTAGAAACTTGGATCTTTAACCTATTCTTCATTTTATTTAAACAGTTTCTATTTTTCTGCCGTTTTCGATTCATTCGAACTTTGGCAAACTTATAGAATCTGTTATTCTGGTTAAAAATACCATTTTAGTGCTCAACTTAAAAACTTCATACGAAGCATCCACTTCATACTCTAAAAATCTGCTGTTAAAACCCTCTTTTCCTGGATAATTTCTCTCTCGAAAATGACAAATACAAACAATTCCCTCTCTGCTGGTTCCTTAACCAAACCTCCCACTCTTCTTAGAGAAGAATACCCTCAATGGAAGATTCAAATGATTCACTTCTTTGAGGGTACTGACAAAGAATTGGTTTATTATATCCGTAACCCTCCTTTCGTTCCCATGATAACTGTACCTCGTGTTCCTAGAACAGACGACACACCTGAAATCCCATAACACACGAAACCAAAGACCCAGGAAAATTGGTCTGATTCTGACTGGGCTAAATACGAAGTTGCTCAGAAAACTAAGAGAATTCTGATCATGGCCATTCCAAATGATCTTTTCCAGTCCATGGATGCATGTGAATCTGCATATGATCTATGGAAAGAACTGGAAAAACAACTAGAAGGAGGAGTCAAAACCTAGAAGAACCGCCGAGCGCAATACATAAATGAATACTATGCCTTTAAAGCTCTGCCAACCGAATCTCTGCAAACTACGTATGATAGGTTCAACTCTATAATAAACAAGTGCAAGAAGTTCGGCATCCACAGAACTTCTGAAGAAAACAACGTTATGTTCCTGAAGTCCCTAAATGAAGAATGGCTTCAGTTATCTATGTCTCTGCAAACAAATCAAGACTTAGATTCCTGGACCCTATCAGACCTCTATGGAACATTAGCAGCACAAGAGCCTCAGGTAGCACAAGCAAAAGCCCAGATCATTGCACCTCTTGCATTGGTTGGTAAGACTACAGAGGTTAAAGAGAAACCAAAGAAAGAGGAAAGAAAGGAGAAGAAGAAGAAAATCATGATGGTAGAAAGTGAAGAAGAAGAGGAAGTAGCAGCCGAAGAAGAAACGACCCTGGCCTCGATAGCTAAATCTTTAGCTCTCTTGACTAGGGAATTCAGCAGAGGATACCAGAAGAAGTCTGGTAATGAACGATATGAAAGAGATAATCGAGAAAGAGAAGGGTCAAACGACAGAGGAAATGACCGACAGAGGTCGGAAGACAGAGCTGGCAACACTCCACAGATTCAAGAGTGTTACAAATGTGGTAAGCCAGGCCACTACGCAAATGAATGCCGAACAGAAAGAAGTGGTGACCGACAGAGGTCAGAAGACAGAGCTGGAAGCTCCACACAGAACCAAGGATGCTACAACTGTGGAAGGCTAGGTCACTTTGCCAACGAATGCAGGAGCAAGTCAAATCGTCCTAAGAGGGATGCAACTTTCTACAAAAAGAAGGCTGAATACTATGCTCAGAAGTCACTAATGGTGAACAAAGAAATCTGGGAATCTGACACATCCTCTGACGAAGGTGAAACAAAGAATGCTCTATTCTGCTGCATGGCAGAAGTCAGCTCCGACTCCGACAGTGAGGTATCCACTTCTACCTCTAACTCTAATACTGCAGAAGATGACTTAATTAAACTTAACATTGAATACACTGAAATGAAAAAGACATGTGAAGATATTCAAAAAAAGCTCACCTTCTATGAGAGAAAAGCTAGACTTCTCACTCAAGAAAAAGCTAAAATCTTTAAAGAAAAAGAAGAAATTGAAATGGACTGGAACAAAAAGTTAAATCCTTTAAAAGAAAAGATTTCTGAACTTAATTCTTCCTTGAAAATAAAGTCTAAAGAACTAATGGACGTTGAGTGCGACAGAATGAACATCATAGCTCTTAAAAATTACTTTCAAAAGGAAAGAGAAGTACTCTGTCAAGATTTACTCAGAAGAGATCTTCAAATTAAAAATTTTCAAGATGCTCAGAAGGTGTACGAAAAAATCAACACACAAATAGGGAGACGGGGAATTGGCTTCTGTGATATAGATCCCTATACCGGAACCAAAAGAAACAAGTCTCTGTCCTCTCTATTTCATATAGGAGATACAATAAAACCTGGATTTCCAAATCTTCTCTCTGTAAGTTAAAAGCAAAAAGTCTCAGGGGAACCTCACAAGAGGAAACCTCTGAAGATGACAAACATGTGGTTTGAAAACACAGATTTGTCACCTTCAATCTCTGTCAAAAGAGAATCCAAACCTAAGAAGTATCTGAAAACTCAAAATCAGATATGAATCTTCAAGTTTGGTAACCCCGAGACTCAAACTCAAGTTGCATTTGTCTGCATGATGAATTCTGAAAAGAAAATCTCAGCAGAGGCATCTGAGTTCAAGCAAAAAATTACAGAAGAAAAACTTGATATCTCTGAAGAAAACCTCTGTACATCTTCAAGCAATCAAGATCTCTCTGAAGAAAATTTGACAAATACTTCTGTTAACTTAGAAGATAGTTCCTCAGAAAAGGAAGAAAGTGAGTATGACACATGTTCTGAAAGTCCAGCCTCTGTTGAAAGAGAACCAAGTGACTCAACCTCTGTATATGAGGACGATTCATCCTCTGATGAATCAGAGACTGACTCTAAATCAGAGATCGGACCTAGTAACACATAGGTTTTTAAACAAACCTCTGAAGTTCTTAACAGAACTATTCCTCCCAAGGAGAAAATCACTGGAATTCCTATCTATCCAGACTTTTTGAATATGTGCATACAAGCCAAAACCTCTCTTGAGCTTGAAAATTTCAAACAACAGAAGTTAATGTCCACTCAAATTCCAACGAGTTCAAAGATTTTAAAACCCTTAAAACCTGTTAAAGAAAATCTAACATGGAAACAGAAGGGTAAATGGACTAAAATTAACAAAGCTTTTTCTTCTGTGACAGTGAAACCAGCAGAAGTTCACCACAGAAGGGGAACACAGAAGGCCGCACTCAACAAAAGATTTTGCAAACAACGATCTAGCCAACATAAACCTTCTTGTAATAGAAAGTCTAATGTTAGGATAAATTGTAATGCCTCTGTGCCCCCATTTAATGTATTCAATGAAAAGTTCCAGCAAATCTCCTTGCACATTCAATACTGTCATTGCTTTGATCTTATGTTTAAATTCAACCAACACTTCAAAGGTCCACACTGTCATCTTACTGTACCCAAAGAAAATGATAAATTCAAGGGTAAGAAGAAACAAAATGTTTCTTCAACAGAAGCTAAAACAAAGACCAAGAATGCTAAGGCAAACTTGAAGACCCATGACAAAACTGGACCCATGTGGATATGGGTACCTAAAACTCTCTAATTGTCTTGCAGAAGCAGTATGTGCCAATCTGGTATCTAGACTCCGGATGCTCGAGGCACATGACTGGTAATAGAGGTCTTCTATCCACATACAAAGAAAAGAACGATGGTGGATCTGTGACCTTTGGAGACAATAAAAAGGGGTACATCAAAGGCTACGAAGTCATAAAGAAGGAAAATATAACCGTATGCAAAGTTGCATATGTTGATGGCCTTAAACACAATCTTCTAAGTGTTAGTCAACTCTGCGATATGGGATTCGACGTAATGTTCAAAAGAACCTTTTGCTCTCTACAGAGCGAGGACACAGGACTTGAACTTCTGCGAGCCGAAAGAAGAGGAGATCTATATCTCATAAAACTTCAATGCAAAGAACAAGAAAGACAAAATCTGCCTTGTTGCATGCAAAAGCGAAGAAGCCTGGTTATGGCACAACAGGTTCTGCCATTTAAACTTTCATACTCTTGATAAACTTGTAAAACTTGATCCAGTCAAAGGTCAGCCAAATGTTAAATTCAAAAAAGATCATCTTTGCTCTGCCTGCGAAATGGGAAAACTCAAAAGAGCTTCCCATAAAGGCAAAACTGATGTATCTTTTACTAGGCCTCTGTACATGCTTCATGTTGACCTCTGCGGTCCAATATCTACACAGAGCCTAGGCGGCAAGAAATATCTGCTTGTTTTGATCGATTAATTCTCTAGATTTACATGGGTTGAATTTGTCAGAAAGAAATCAGATGTTCCAAACATTCTGATAAATTTAATGAAGAAAATCCAAGTTCTGTATGAGTGCAGGATTCAGAAGCTGAGAAGCGACAATGGCACAGAATTCAAAAACTCTGTCATTGAAGCCTATCTTACAGAAGAAGGAATTTCACAGAACTTCTCTGATGCACGCACCCCACAATAGAATGGCGTGGTTGAACGAAAGAATCGCACGCTTGTGGAGGCCGCCAGAACTATGCTAACCGCATGTGGATTACCAATGACATTTTGGGCAGAAGCAGTATCTACCGCTTGCTATACCCAAAAATCGATCAACCATCGTAAAGAGACACATCAAAACACCATATCATTTGATCAACAAAAGATGACCAAACATCAAGTTCTTCCATGTATTTGGATGCAAGTGCTTCGTCTTAAATGATAGAGAAGCAAGAGGAAAGTTTGAAGTAAAGGCAGATGAAGGCAAGTTCATAGGATACTCTGCAACTTCCAAGGCCTACAGTTTATCTTCTGCAGTCACGAACGATTGTAGAAAGCATAAATGTTTCTTTTGACGATACCTTCCAAAAGACTTCTGAACAAATTAGTTCAGAACTCGGTCTAAAAGGGGAATCCTCTGGCATCTCAAAAACACGAGAAGAAGACTTAAATCTTCTATTTCAAGAGATGTAACACGAAGACATTGATCCCTCTGTTGGAGCCATCAGAACCTCTGGAGAACCATCTTCTGCCAGCCAGAATGAAACAAGTATCTCTCTAACTGGTCCCTTAAACAACTCATCTTCCTCTGTAAATCCTACAGATGCAAATGTCGAGGGGGAGCCAACAGAAGATGATACAACAAGGAAAACAACCACAGAAGCTACTGAAGAACCAACTCTAGAAACCACAGAGGAACCAATAACAGAGGAACAAACACCGCCACTCATTCCAATCATTCCACAAGTTGTAGGATCAAGCACGAAATCAAAACCAACAACAGAGGCCGTACCAGAACAACAATTAGAAACCTCTGAAGAACAGCTTGATGAAATCGATGACCATTTCCCAAGAACAACAAAATGGACAAAAAGCCATCGTCCAAGTCTTATAATTGGCGAACCTTCTGAAAAGGTAAAAACAAGATCTGCCACTGCTAACTTTTGTTTCTTTACAAAATTTATTAGTGTGATCGAGCCAAAAAGGATATCTGAAGCCCTTGACGACCCAAACTGGGTAGATGCTATGCAAGAAGAGCTTCTACAGTTTGAACGAAACAAAGTCTGGACTTTAGTTCCTCTACCACGAGGAAAACAAGCCATAGGAACTAAATGGGTCTTCAGAAATAAGAAGGATGAAGAAGGGGTGGTCATAAGAAACAAGGCAAAATTGGTGGCCAAGGGATATCGACAAGAAGAAGGCATTGATTACGATGAAACTTTTGCCCCTGTCGCACGGCTCCAAGCCATAAGAATCTTCTTAGCCTTCGCAGCCCACAGAGGTTTTAAAGTATTTCAAATGGACGTAAAATCCGCTTTTCTAAACGGTGAAATCCAAGAAGAAGTATACGTCCAACAACCACCAGGGTTTGAAAGTTCTAAGTACCCAAAATACGTGTACTACCTCGACAAAGCTCTGTATGGACTGAAACAGGCTCCAAGAGCATGGTACAAAAGACTTTCTACTTTTCTTCTTGATAATGGTTACGACAGAGGTACGACGGATACCACTTTGTTTTATAAACGAAAAAGTGATGAAATTATGCTTGTACAAATATATGTGGACGACATAATTTTTGGGTCTACAAATTCAGAAGAGTGTAAAAAGTTTGAAAAACTCATGCAGAGTGAGTTTGAAATGAGTATGATGGGAGAATTAACTTTCTTCCTAGGACTCCAAGTAAAACAATCATCAGAGGGAATTTTCATAAATCAAGCTAAATATGTCTCTAACATACTTTCAAAATACAGTCTCTCTGATGCCTCTGTAATGAGAACTCCAATGGCCACAGGAAATAAGTTAGACTCAGATCCAAATGGCATACCTATAGAGTGCACGCTCTATAGAGGAATGATTGGGTCTCTGTTATACTTAACTTCAAGTAGACCTGACATAATGCACGCCACATGTCTCTGTGCAAGATATCAAGCTAACTCGAAGGAATCCCATTATAATGCTGTAAAGAGGATCTTCAGATACCTCAAAGGGACCAAAAATCTTGGCCTCTGGTATCCGAAGAACTCTGGTTTTGGTCTTAAAGCTTATACAGATTCAGATTATGGAGGATGCAAGCTCGACAGGAAGAGTACCTCTGGGAGTTGTCAATTCCTAGGTGGTAAACTAGTCAGCTGGACCTCTAAGAAGCAGAACTGCGTATCCACATCTACAGCAGAAGCTGAATACGTTGCTGCTGCTAGTTGTTGCTCCCAGGTTCTGTGGATGAAAACTCAGCTTATGGACTATGGCCACATCATATTCAAGATTCCAATCTTCTGTGACTCAAAGAGCGCCATAGCCATCTCTGCCAATCCAGTACAACACTAAAAAACAAAGCATATGTATATCCGTTACCACTTTCTGAAACACCATGTTGAATATGGGACAATCGAAATGCACTTCGTGTCTACAGAGTACCACTTTGCAGACTTATTCACCAAGGCACTAGATGAGAAAAGATTTCTTTTCTTGGTGGGTAAGTTAGGAATGATAAACATGAGTTAAAAACCTCTGTAAGTATAACTTAATCTTCTGTAAATATGTTTATACATGTTTTTATTGTTGTATACATTGCATTTTATTTCTGTATGTAAATTCTCAATCACCAAATGTTCATTACACATCAGAGCTTCTATAGGATTGTTTAGAACCTCTGACAGTCCTTACAGAACCTCTGAAAAACTTGATCTATGCCCTAAGCATTACTTATCAAATTTTGACCCAAGCATAGATCAAGGGGGAGCAGAAGAAGACCTTGAAATGATCTACAGAAGTTGATCATTCAAGGGGGAGCCAAAGAAGAAATGCGATCGACATTATCCACAGAAGACAGGTATTATGCCGAACAAGAGAAAGCCAAAAGATAAGTATCTCGAAACAAATCCTTTTTGAAAACAGTTTTCTAGGACAAACATTTCTAAATATGACCTAGAAACATTATTTAAAATATACCAAACAAGTTTTGATCAAAAAGATTTACGAGACTTTTGTTATGAGATTTTTATTGAAATAGAGCTTCTGCTGAACTCAACAGAGATTTTGTATGCAGAATCCTCTATAAACTACAAATCTCATACAAGAACTCTACCGATCAAACTCAAATGGTCTTTTGGGACGAAGTATCTCACACAAACAGTTTTTGAAAACAGTTTTCTAGGACACAAATTTCCAAATTTTTCCTAAAAACAATGTTAAAAACATTTCAAACTTCAAATAATAAAAAATATGCATAAATTTTGAGTTATGAGAAATTTGAGGTCATAGAGCCTCTGCTGAGCTCAACAGAGGCTCTGCCAGAGAAAATCTCTATGATCGTAAATTTAAACTCTTTCGATCAGTTTGAATATCATCTCAAAAGATCTCTTTCGCACAAATGCACACTTTGAGATTCTAAAAAGTTGTTGGTCACAGAGCTCATTCCACCAAAGAAACTCTGTTGACCAACACTGGCTTTTAAAAGAATCTCTCGCACAGAAACTTTTCCAGAACAGTTTTCTAGGACAAAAATTTTCAAATATGTCCTAAAAACAGTTTATAAAACAGTAAAAACTTTGGATGATCAAAAAGTTTAATAGATTTTTAGTTATGAGAAATTTCCTCTCATAGAGCTTCTCCTGGCTCTGACAGAGCTTCATAACCTCTGTGAAAGAAATTTCTACTCTATAAATCTATCGATCCTCTCCAATGCCTTTCAAACGTTTTTTGTAAAGGTGCAAGCGACTGAGGATACAAAAAAAAAGAGTTTTCAAATTACAGAGCTCTAACTCTACAGAGCTTATGTCATTTTCAAACTGGGGTAAATTCTGCAACAGTAACGGCTCTTTTACTGCGAGTGAAAATTATATGGAGGAAAAGAAACACACGCGCCAAGCATTAATGGGCCGCGCACGACGTCAAGTCGTGCTCTGACACTGCTAACGTGTCACATTTTCATTGGACGTACTCGGCACACGTTCTCCTGGAAAGTTGAACCCGCCGTTCACACTCAAGTACGGATTCCAAAAATTACTCACTTCCATATATTTACCTCTTCAGTTTCTACCGATTACTATAAAACCCAAGTTACCACTCCTCATAAAACCTTTACGAACTTTCATCTTCTTCTCCGGCGAACCATTGCAAAAACCTGCAAAATTCTTATCTTTATACAAGAAATGGCCTCGTCTTCTCAAGTTATCTCCCCTGCACACTCACCGGCGAACTCTCCTGAAAAACCTGAACACTCTGAACATTCAGAAAATCCTGAAATCGCCACAAACTTAGAACAAGATAACTCCGGCGATGAAGCAGACTTTGCTCCGACAACCCATCTCCAAGACTTCCTTGCTCATGAACATTTTGCAAATGTTCTACCTTTAAAACCCAATAATCACTACCTTGTTCCCCCAAGAACTGCTTTTGGGAAAGCACACGCTATACTTCTCCATATCTTGAAACAACATATACTCTACCCCCTTCTGTCCAAAACCATCGACAAAATCCCTTCCCGATATATAAATCAATTCTGGCAAAGTTGCAGATTTGATCCAGAAGACCGACAGATCAAAGGCTACATCTCCAAACCCGATAAATCCGAACATCTTGAACTCAAGTTCAACAGAACGATGTTCTCTCTCGAGTTCAGCCTACCCACAAGAGGTCTTCTAGGATTAAAGACCTTTGCATAGGAACCTACAGATGAAGAGCTCTGCAGGTTTGTCGAAATGTTGGGGTATAACGTACCACTCAGAAAGAGAAATGACTTCCGCAGAGGCAGATTACCACCTCTGTGGAACACACTCTTTTCCATACTCAACAGATGTTTAACCGGGAAAGTGGGGAGTCCAGATCAATCCTCACACCAAATACTAGCCATCATGTACGGAGTCTACTACGACCTACCTTTGGATTTCGCCACTCTCATGATGCAACAAATGGTTAACACCATCGACAGAAAGAACAACTTCCAGCAGAAAAAGGCAAACACAACAGGAGCTCTACCTCCTCTGCAGTTTCAAAGGATTCTAGGTGTTCTGCTAGAGCCTCTACTCTTGCTTGAAAAATGGCCAATGGAACGGCCAATAACAAAGATGTATGCTATGAACAAAAACTCCCCAACAGAACATAAAGATGGATATCCACACTGCAGACCTCTGCCAAAGAAACTTCTAGGATATATAGAGGACGAAGAACTAGAACTAGAATACATACGCGATCATAGGACTCCAGAACCAAGTCCTATGACACCACCGCGTCTAGGAGTCCCCATAGGTACAGAAGTATTAGATAGGCTGACAGATGAAGAATGGGCAGCTGCTTTTCAGAAGCATGAAGACAATCAAGCCAGATTCCATGTCCAGAGAAAATCTATCTACTCTGCTTCAAAGAAACAAAAACTCTCTGCCTCTACTCAAAAGAAAACTCATGAGAGGAAAACCACAGAGGGTACCTCTACAAGTCTAGCAGAAGGTCATCCCTTTCCTCCTCATGCCACAGAAGTCGAATCTTCTGCTCCTCCTTCTCCCCCAAAGGAAAAGAAGAAGAGAAAATCCAAAGCCTCAGATGAAGGGGCACCCAAACCTAAGAGGAGAAAGAGCAAGAAGCAAACTGGGAAACATCTGTCTCCTACGCAACCAATAGCAGAGGAAGAAGTGGCAGAAGATGCAGATGAACAGGGAACAGAAGGAGTAGCAGAAGAACAAACCCAAGAATCCCCACTGCAATCCCCCAATCCCCTCAACTATGTACATCACGAGGATTTCTCTGACTTCCTCCAAAACCCAGAATTCGCCCATACTCTAAACACTGCTGGAAGGACTGCAGAACCTCTCACCCATGAGTCCACAGAAGAACCTGACTTCAGAATCTCTTCTGACTTGGAAGACGATGACCAAACTCCTAGGGATCATCAGGTTGAAACACCAGAAGTGCTACAGAACCCCTTCACCCAACCAGGATTTGATGCACAAAGGGCAAGTCCAAAGGAGCAAAAAGCTGCAGAAGACCATAACATGGACACCATGTTAGAAAATCCAACAGAGGAGGTGATTGAAACGTGGGCGACAAGGATAGAGGTCTCAGAGATAGATTCCGATGAAGAAGAAGCTGACCAAATACGAAAAGGTCTCTATCATCCACATGTCTTGAAATTATACGACTCTCATCCAGTATACGACTTCTTAGTTACTGAGGCATGAACTACAACAGAAGTTAGGAAATAAGCCCCAAGCCATAGGGTAGCGACAGGGACTGAAACTATAGATGATGAAGTAGAGCTTGGATGCCTAATAGAGGGAGAAACAAGAAAAGATGCCTGGATTAATAGAGGCACACAACCAAAACCAACTCCCAGTGCAGCCCACACTTCTATTACCGCTGGTCTAGCAGCAGAAGGTAAAATTGAAAAAGAGCCGCACAACTCGACCCCAACCCAAACCATCAGGACAGAGGAAATTCTTTCATCCTCTGTACCAATAATAACCGGGGAAACTTTTCCAGGGGAGTCCTCTCAAAAGGACTTTCCCTCAGTTCGTGATCATTTGCCCCCGATCACAACAAAAATCCTTGCAGAGGAATTTGTTTCCTCTGCCACACGCACACAACTAGGACCAAACATCTCTTCAGATGAGATTAAAGAGCACAAAGACGGAGAGACTCTAGACAATTCTCCGAGTCAACAGAAGGATAATCTAGTACCCACCTCTGGAGTGGATCTAGACAATGTCATTCACAGGACTTCTGTAGATTCTGAAGCACTAGATGCTTCTGCTCGAGGATCAGAAGGAAATCCTTCCACCCCCAACATCCAAACAAGGGCGAAAGAAGTTGTCTCAGGAACAGAGACTCACTCTGGGGACGAATGTGTTCCCCCAGAGGTTACAACGAGTTCACATGTATCAAGGGATGAGTTCCAAACCCTTGTCACCTCTGTAAACCAAACAATGAAAAAGTTACAAAGCTATTTCAAATCTTTTGCAGATACTACATCCAGGGCAATGCTTGATCTGAACACCAAAATGGACACCTTGTCCACAGAGGTGCAAAACGCCATAACCCAGATGAAGTCCTCTGCAACACACACTACTACTACTACCACTGCCACCTCTGCAGCAACTGAATTCGGAAAAGCCGCCACAAGTGCCTTCAAAGACTCTGTCAAGCACTTTCTTCTGCAACTAAAAGACCAATCTTCAAAATCTAAGGGTCTTACACCTGAAGACCTAAAGAAGGCCTTAGAAGCCTTCTGACTACATGACAAGAGCTCAAGTGACAGAACTAGGCCAAGGTATACTTGATCAGATGACCGAATTCATCAAAGCTTTCACCGTTGCCAACGCACCCTATGTCAAAGAGTTTCAAGCTAGTGTCGGAAAAATGCGCTTCAACACAGAAGCAGAGGTTGAAATACTGCTCGGCCTCTGTGATGACTTGTGTGCAAAGATGATTGTTGCAGGGCTGTTCTACCAAAGAAACCAGATACATCTTGTAGGGCAGAGGGTACGACAGATAAAAATCAGGATGACTTTGATGATGACCATCATGGTCCATCAGATCATCCTGAGGGGGAAAATCAAGGGGAGAAACAAAGGGAAGAAGCTGCGAGCAGAGGTCTACCAGCTCCACCAATAGTCGCAGAATCCATCAACCAAGCACCCCCAACTCGAGGAACACAAGAGACCACAGAGGCAATACCCACCTCTGTGGAACAACCCTCAATATTCAGAGAAGATGTCCAAACCCAAGAAGTCCACCTTCTGACATCCTCCGAAGACGAACTACCTTCCCCAACACCAAAAACCACCACCCCAAGAATAAAAACCATCGCCAACAAACCAACCAAAACCAAGCCCTCTGAAGCACAAATATCAAAACCGACAGAGGCAATCCTCAAACCAACAGAAGAAGCAACAACAAATACCTCTGAACCTCAAATATCAAAACCTACAGAGGCAACCCCATCTCTACAAGAAGATCAACCGAAGGCAAAAGATAAAGGAAAAAGGATTATGACAGAGGAACCACAGAAGAATAAGCCCAAGCATCAACCTCCAACAGAGAAACTGATGAAGAGCTATTTTGACGCCTTCAGAACACCAAAACCAGAAGTAGAAGAAGACTGGGCTTTCGGCATTAAACCTCTGTCAGATATTCCTGTCCTAGATCCAAAGGCAAAATCTTCAGAGGATCGAGTGGCAGGAGTCAAGAAACAATTAGATGCTCTGCGCAGAACCTTGCCTCAAACACCACCACCACAAATGGAAGAGGTGGTGTACATGTACTTGTACAGCAATATTGGGCATAATGGATCAATCAGAACCAACCATTCAAGATCCTGACTTCCGTGCCGACCTCGAAAGCCTCTTCACCAGAACAAAACCCAAAGCAAAACATGAAGTCTTTTCAATATCCAAAATCAACGAAGTCATCTACTGTAATTTCTCTAAAACCAGAACCTGGCCTATACGCTCTTACAACGTCTACAAGGTCAGAAGAGAGAACAGATCTCAGAACCAATTCTCAGATGCAGATCTTAGGAATCTCAATCCTTATGATCTACCTGACCTTCTGGAATGGACGAAAGAGAACTTCACAAAAGATGAAGTTCGCAGAGCCTACAGAGTGATCAGAAAGGCCATGCGCGAGAAGCTTCTGTTATACGTCATGGTAGATTTTCAGTTGGCTCGAGATCTTGGAGTGAAAAGATTAACTGTTCAACCACCAGAAGACTACTGCCCTCCCTCTGCAAACCCAACTCAATCATTACAAATCCAAGGGTCGGGTTAGTATTTCTAGATCCTTCTGGTAAATCAAAGTTGTTCGTAGAGATGGACTGTCAGAAGTACGCAACAAGTACTTTGACAGAATTCAGAGCGATCCTAGTGGAGCATAGAGGAACAGAGCTCATGGATCAAAGTCTAGCCAACAGACTGATAGAGATCATCGATGCAACCATCAACTTCAGAAAACTCTGCATCAGCTTCTATCACGAGCTCAAACAAGAAGGACTCGACCGCAGAAGTTTCAATGACTTTAAGAATGCCAACATATGAGTCAGTCAAACAGATCCTCTGTAATTGTTTCTTTACAATACAATCAAATGTAAATGCCTCTGGCATAATCAAATGTGAAAAGAAAAGTGTTCTTAAGTATGTACTTAGACTAAAAATCCATGTACCTTTCAATTTTTCATTTTTCACTACTTAGGGGGAGATTGTTTGCTCCAATCTTTCAGTATATGAAAGTAGTGAAAAATAGGCTAAGTATAGAAGTCTTCGATAGAAGCTCTGCCGAGTGATCACAGAAGTTCTGCGAAGTATCACAGATGCTCTGCCGGGTTAACCTAGAAGACCAAAGTAAAGAAGCAACAGAAGACACTTCTAAGCGGACAAGACCACAGAGCCTCTGTCATACTTGACAGAGCTTCTGTGGCAAAAAGAAGATATACGCAAAAGATCTTAACAAGGACGGACATGCTTCTTACAATACCTACCATTCGAAGGTTCTAAAGATGAATCGTACAAAGGCATGACCTGACAACTCCACGTGTCAAACTCTGATATGTTTCCGCCTAAAGCTGAATACGGAGCATTTAATGAACGTTGTATCTGCAACAGTTCCAGAATAGTGTTTTGTACCTTCCAACCCATACTACTCAACAATATCTTTGTACCTTCAGTCCTTATTGTCCCCTTAAGAAGTAGTATAAATAGAAGGCACATGTGAGCTCTTCTATTAAGCTTAATACCACAAAAATACACATAGATCATAAAGCTTTGCACTTCTCACACACATCATTAACTACAGATTTCTTGTTAATCCTTTGAAGTTCTTGGTGTTCTTATTATATATCAAATAGAGTAATCTTTGAGAAACATATGTTATTAACTCTTTACTTTATTTGATATTGTGTGATCTTCTACCTTACTTTATCTTTCAGTTCTTAATTACGCTTCCGCACCATATCTAAATCTGAACTAACTGAAAGTTAAGATCATTGTTAAGAAAATAGGAACCAACAATTTGTTTGCTTGTGACTTTGACGGGTGATGGCCATGCCGACGTTCATCACGGTTGGAATGCATATTGCTACCTCATGCCAATTTACTTTGCTATCTTGCTATGATCACCCGTTGGGGAGACTCTATATTCGGTGGATTTGTTCGTGCCTTGGTTTTGTCGGATGATGTGCATATCATGGTGGAGTGTTGAAAAACTAATATGTTTTTCATTTGATGCTATGCAAATAAATAAGAAAAAAATGCATGAAACCTATGGATTAATTAGAGCCACACATTTTCTTTGTTAGTGGGTGACAACTCATGTCACCAGCCATGCCACCTTACGTACATACATACATGTATGCTTGATAAATGAAGCCATCAGGGATGGCAAGAAAGGCTTCAGCGAATGGAAGCCAAAAGGAGGAGTTTGGAATCAGTGATAGTGTGGATTGGCTTCAGTGATGGGAGGTGTGTCTTCAGTGATAGAGGTGTGTCTTCAGTGAGGGCATTATCACTTGGAAGATGCTCACGTGATGTTATTGATTTAATATGGAAATTACCATATTAGCCTTATACTTGGCCTCCAAGTTCAACTTGGTCCCCAAGTATTTGCTTCCTTATAAATTCACCCCTCCTCTTCCATATTTTGATCATCCCTTCCTCTTATGCTTCTCTAGATAAAAACACCTACAACACTTCTCCCATAGTATATTATTTCGATATACTTTGTTTATGTGATGTTGAGAGTGTTCTTGATATTCGGTGGTGTTCGAGAAGATTCGTTAGGCGATCGTGGATCTTAAGATCCTTGTACGAAGCACTTTGTAATTCTCCTTGGATGGTAATAAACACTTGCTCTCTCTCTTTGGTGGACGTACACTATCACAACGATAGGGGAACCACGTTAAATCCCAATGTTATTGGTTGTGATCTTTCCATATATATATATATATATATATATATATATATATATATATATATATATATATATATATATATATATATATCGTTATATATATCGTTATATATATCGTCGATATATACACTTATATATATCTTGCTATATATATATTTATAGATACTAACGTTTCCATCGCTTTTATCTATATATACATATATATTTCGTGTGGGTTTAATTTTCTACGTTATAGAATTATTGTGTAACATCTAGATTATTGTTATCCGCATTTGTTTTTGGTACAATAAATTTTTCCTAACAATGACCACCCCTATATATAAACTATAAGAGACATAAACCGCTCTCCTTACAACTCAAGTATCTTGAGATATATATTATAAAGATATATAGATAGATAGATAGATAGATATTGCGGGTACATATATAATACGTTAGGAGTATGTACGCATGAACAACTAGGGGTCTATTAGAAGGAGTCTTAGCACTTGGGAATGCCAACCCCACAAGTTCTTGTAACCTTCTTGGCCGTAGGAGAAGTAACATACCCTCTCAAGCTTGGGTTCCTTATGTACTGGACTACTGACATAGACATGGGCGCTCAGCATCGATGGTGGTGACTGTGATGTAAACGCTGCAAGACATGGCGAGAGCTGTGACACCGAAAATGTGGCTGCTTCAACCATCTCCTGAGATCCGACCAACATCATGACTAAAATTGCTACTGCATATAATGCGTTGTTTGCTGATGGCCTCATTTTTTACTAACTCGAAGAATGGAAAGAAAGATGTTGTATGGTTATGGAGAGATGCATTTTTGTGCTGCCATCTCTTGCCTTATTTTATAGAAAGAGAAACATCCCCTCCCCTCTTTCCCTGGCACCCCCGACACCGTAACATGTGGCCCTCAAGAGGCGGCTACAAAATCACCACCGGATGTTTACAAAATAGTTAAGAAGCTTTGATGAAATTGGGCTCAAAATAAGAAATATACTCCAACAAAATTTAGTTTATATAAAACGTCTAAAATAAATAAGCGTCTTAATAAAATGTTTTATAGGAGCAAACAAAAACCAATAGTGTTACAAAAGTTTATAGTACGCTTTTGGCGTCGCAAGTAGTTTTTTATAACAATTATCAAATAAATCGTCCCATTGACTAATTTATAGAATACAATTTGAAAAAGTGTCATATAAACACAAGTGTCCTCTGAAAAGATCGGTTTATAGGACACTTATCAAAACTGTCCTATAAAATTATCAAATATAACACTTTATTTTGAAAATGTCCTAAAAAACCTTTTGACGTTCAAAAACATCCTATAGACTTATTGTAACACTTTTAGATATGACGTTTTTTTGTTTGGTCTTATAAACTTAGATCCTATAAAATACTGTATTAGGACGCTTATTTATTTTAGTCGTCCTATAAACTCTATTTTCTTGTTGTAACATCCCCGCCGGTAATCGGATCAAAAGTAAAAAACATCACGATTCAGAGCGGTACTAAACTTCCCAAAAAAATAATAGTTAACTTAAAATGAAACTTAAACATAATTACAAACCCAAAACGTTATGATCCCAAAAGATAATATCAGAAGTTGATCTTAATCCCATTTTACTCTCATTGGTATCTCGATCTTTCATCCCGTCCCTGGAGTGGAACCTAAACCTGCCGAGGAAACACAAAATACCTCGGCTAAGCAATGTCGCTCAGTGAGCGGATAATGTGCATAACCGTGTGAACATAATATAAGTTTAAAGAAAAGTTAACGTAAAAAATTGTAGTGAAACAATTCTGAACATGAATAAAGGATGTAGAAATCATGTTTTCTTAAAACATTCAATAAGTCACCCGTATTGCAATAATACGTTGTCTAATCGGATGATCAGTCCAATCAGACTTGGAATGTCAATGTCGGGCACAACATCACCTATTCCCCGATAACCAGTTTAGTTCTAGTATTCGGCTCTATCCGGTAACCAGACGGTAACGAGACATTTTCTGGTATTCGGCTCTTGGATGCATCCTACGTCCCCTATTTGGCTTGGCATTAGCCTTTACGAGAACGCCATGGTCATTAATATCCACCACGGAAGGCATCTCAACACCCGTGGCCCAAGTGTTGAGTCTAGTTCAAAATCAAGAAAACTCGTGTCGTTAAATCAATGATTCCATCGATTTGAAAACCAAATCTCAAATTTCACATAAATCAATTCAACCGATAACGGATCATTTCATAATATTCAAAAGAATGAAAAACGATTCAGGGAGTAGTTGTCAAATCAACCGAAAACGGATCGTAACTTTAAAAATCAATTCATTTAGAAATAATGCAAATTATGTTGATCCAAACCCTCAGTGATTTGATAATGACCCTCTCTTAAACACGTAGTGAAAGTTGTAAGTAAACAATATGTATTAGAGTTTCACTATCGCTGATAAGTACTAAGACTTTACAGTACCGCTGATAGGAACTCTCACTCTTTAGATTAGATATCCAGCGAACACTGTTCATCATCTTATAGCTCTGAGCTTGTTCAGTCTATGAGATGATCGCTGATAAGTTAGTTGTTTACTTATGATCCCTGAAGACAAGTTTCACGTCAACCAAAGTTCTACGCTGAAGTCGAAGATCAAGCTCAAGAACCAGCGACAAGTCTACTCATGAACTGATGCGGATATCAGCGAAGCAAGACCTGTCCATTCAACGTGAAGTATCAAGTAGAAGACTTTAACAATCGCTGAACTTTATCATTCGCTGATAAAGATCTACCTCAACGAAAGCTGATCATGAAGTCTCCCTGCATGTTACTTTTGTCTTACCTCCCTTGCACGTCTCCATACGAACTGTCAGAACGAACATCCCTTTTGTCTGTAATCGTACACCAACTCTGATTCTACACTGTGCACCATGCGGCTACTAAGGTTGTCTACAAAGGTCAATGACATGCAACCACTCAGCTGCTGCCACGTGTAAAGCCATACTGCCTTGCATTAAATGCATGCAGTATATAAGAAGAACCTTACTTCAGTTTTGAAGTGTGCTTGGATCATCTTCTTATCTCTCTCTTATTGTTAAGTTATTATTCGTAATTTCTTTAACTCTTTATAGTGGAAGAAACTTAGTGTTTCTCAAGACTTGTTAAGATTAGGTTTATCCTTAATCTTGTTCCGCAACAACTTGTAAATTGTTTTGATTTATCAATAAACAATTTAGAAAAGTAAAAACGTGTGTTTGTATTCAACCCCCCCCCCCCCCCCCCCCCTTCTACAAACTTGTATAGCCCTTCGGGACCAACAAGTGGAATCAGAGCAGATTTGTTTAATCTCATAAACAAGATATGATCTATACTAAGATTTCTCTTCCTAGCTATTTCTTAAAATGGCTACCAACACAAACACAAACTATATTGACAACGGTTCTCTTGCAAAACCCCCTAGATTCTCCAGAGATAATTTTAATCTATGGAAAAATAGGATGATTCTCTTCTTAGAAGGTGTAGACCCTACTATGCCTTACTATCTTGAAAATGGCTCATATATTCATATAAGAATTGATGCTGCAGTTCCAGCCACTGAGAATAGACCTGCTATTCCAGAAAGGCTGATTCCCAAGGAAATTCATATGTGGACTGATGAAGATAAGAAGAAAGTGGCTATCGACACCAAAGCCAGTTCCATACTCTCCATGGCTCTTCCTGACGAAGTCTACCATTCCGTCAGAACCTGAAAACCTCAAAAGCTATGTGGGACACAATCTGTGTTCAGTATGAAGGTACTTCTGAAGTCCAGGACTCTCGAAAGATCAACCTGGTAAGACAGTACGAAAGCTTCATTTGTGGTAAGAATGAAACTCTCTCTGAAGTACACCAACGTTTTAACTGCTTAATAATAGATCTAAAAACTGTGGGTAAGTGTTGATCATAACACCCGTGGCCCAAGTGTTGAGTCTAGTTCAAAATCAAGAAAACTCGTGTCGTTAAATCAATGATTCCATCAATTTGAAAACCAAATCTCAAATTTCACATTAATCAATTCAACCGATAACGGATCATATCATAATATTCAAAACAATGAAAAACGATTCAGGGAGTAGTTGTCAAATCAACCGAAAACGGATCGTAACTTTAAAAATCAATTCATTTAGAAATAATGCAAATTATGTTGATCCAAACCCTCAGTGATTTGATAATGACCCTCTCTTAAACACTTAGTGAAAATTGTAAGTAAACAATATGTATTAGATTTCACTATCGCTGATAAGTACTAAGACTTTACAGTACCGCTGATAGGAACTCTCACTTTTTAGATTAGATATCCAACGAACAATGTTCATCATCTTATAGCTCTGAGCCTGTTCAGTCTATGAGATGATCGCTGATAAGTTAGTTGTTTACTTATGATCCCTGAAGACAAGTTTCACGTCAACATAAGTTCTACGCCGAAGTCGAAGATCAAGCTCAAGAACCAGCGACAAGTCTCCTAATGAACTGATGCGGATCAGCGAAGACTCAGATTTGTCCACTCAACGTGAAGTATCAAGTACAAGACTTCAGCTATCGCTGAACTTTATCATTCACTGATAAACAATGATGAAGCGCTGAATCAACGAAAAGCTGATCATGAAGTCCTCCGTACAAAGTACTTTTGTCTTAACCACCCTTGCACGACTCCGTACGATATGTCAGAAAAGAACCTCCTTATTGTCTGAAGCCGTACAACCACTCTGATACTACACTGTTCAAACATGTGGCTATTAAGGTTGTCTACAAAGGTCAATGACATACAACCAATGAGCTGCTGCCACGTGTAAAGTGTAAACTGCCATGCATTAAATGAATGCAGTATATAAGAAGAAGAACTCACTTCATTTTGAAGTAACTTGCTAACTCTGGTCAAGTTCATCTTCTTATCTTGAGATAGGTTATTATTAGTAATTTCCTTCTCTTTCTTAGTGCAAGAAACTTAGTGTTCCAACTTGTTTAGATTTAGGTTTATCCTTAATCTTGTTCCGCAACAAGCTGTAAATTCTTAATGATTTATCAATAAACAATTTAGTAAAGTAAAATATGTGTGTTTGTATTCAACCCCCCCTTCTACAAACTTGTATAGCCCTTCGGGACCAACAAGTGGTATCAGAGCATATTTGTTTAATCTCATAAACAAGATCTAATATATACTAAGATTTCTCTTCCTTGCTATTTCTGAAAATGGCTAGACACCACAAAAACAAACTATATTGACAATGGTTCTCTTGCAAAACCCCCTAGATTCTCCAAAGATAATTTTAATCTAAGGAAAAATAGGATGATTCTCTTCTTAGAAGGTGTAGACCCTACTATGCCTTATTATCTTGAAAACGGCCCATATATTCCTGTAAGAATTGATGCTGCAGTTCCAGCCGCTGAGAATAGACCTGCTATTCCAGAAAGGTTGATTCCTAAAGAAATTCATATGTGGACTGACGAAGATAAGAAGAAAGTGGCTATCGACACCAAAGCCAGATCCATACTCTCCATGGCTCTTCCTGACGAAGTCTACCATTCCGTCATGAACCTGAAAACATCAAAAGCTATGTGGGACACAATCTGTGTTCAGTATGAAGGTACTTCTGAAGTCCAGGACTCTCGAAAGATCAACCTGGTAAGACAGTATGAAAGCTTCATTTTTGGTAAGAATGAAACTCTCTCTGAAGTACACCAACGTTTTAACTGTTTAATAATAGATCTGAAAACTGTTGGTAAGGAATATTCTAACTTTGAAGTGCTGACAAAGTTTTTAGAATGTTTACCTGAAAGGTGGGACAATTATTCTATGTGTCTCAAGCTGTCAAAGGATCTAAAATCAATGACCATTTCTAACTTATATGGTACGATGCTGAATCATGAGCAATCGAGTCATCTTAAGAAGAATCTTGTAAAAGATTCAAAAAGCACCCCTGTTGCTTTAATCTCAGAGGAACCTTCCACTCAGCGACCCTCGGTCACTATCACTGAGTTGGAGAGTAACTCTGAAAGGTCATTAGATTCTGACTCTTCAGATGATGATGAATCTTTGGCTCCCCTCACTAAAAAGTTCAGGAGATTCGCCAAAAAGAAAATGTTCAGAAAGAACAAACAACCCAAGATCATCAGCTCCTGTTGATAAGGCTACTGCTACTTGTTTTAACTGTGAAAAGATAGGACATTTCGCTAACGAGTGCAGGTCAAAGAAAGTCTCTAGACCCTCAGCTTTTCCAAAGAAAAACTTTATTCCCAGGAATAGAGATGACAAATACGGCAAGCTGAAAGAAAAGTATGCGAAGCTGAAAAGCTTTAAGAAGAAAGGCAAAGGCCTGATGGCTAACTATGATTGGGCTGCCTCTGATGAAGAAGAATCATCATCTGACTCTGAAGATGATGAAGCCAATCTCTGTCTTATGGCCAAGATTGAAGATGAGGAAGAAAGTTTAGACATTCCCTCCACTTCAACCTCTGCAACTCAGGTATCACCTTCCTTCTTTACCAATATTGCAAATATTGATGAAGCTGAAAATCTTCGAAAGATCGATCTCTTGACTAGAAGTTTATATGAAGCCATGAATGGCAAAACTGTAGTTGGAAATCAGAACCTTGATCTCGCTGAACAGCTTAAAAACTTTCACCTTCAAATAGAAAATCTTTCTAAAATTGAAGAAGATTTTAAAGATCAAGTTCACCTAAATCAGCTAGTCAAAATCGAGCGCGAAGAAGCTATCGCTACATTAAGAGCTGAAAAAGCTACTGTTGATGGATGGTATAATTCCTCAAGAAAGATCACTGAGATAATTAAGTCTCAGATTCCCCTGAGTGATAAACATGGTCTTGGTTACAAAGCTGATACTCAAGAACCAACCACTGATCGTTCCATGCTCTTATTTGGAACTTTCGTATCCTCAGTGGCTGATACTTCATCCTCTTAGTGTTCCTCTTCTAGACCGCCTATCCCTGAAGAAATTTCTACCTCTTCAAAAGGTAAAGAGAAAATGGTTTATCCAAAACCTACGTCTGTCTTTAAAGATAAAGGTAAAGGAATTGCTTTTAACCAAAATCCTCATAAGGGTACCTTAGTACCTAAGCTGAATGCTTCTAAAGCTTCAGTGACCTATCCCTCTGGATCAAGGAATCAGATCTCTGGATCTACTCAGCGTGGATCTATTCAGCGATCTACTCCTAGACTCAGAGTGGATGTCCTTGGTAAGAAATCCGAAGAACTGAATGTTCCTCATATTTCAAAAGCCAATAGCTTATTTGGTGCTGATCCTTCTAATTCAAAATCAAAAGCTCAGCATTGAAATGGTCCTAAAACTACTTTTAGTTATAGGAAATGTTATCACTGTGGACTTACTGATCTTATTGCTAGTAAGTGCCCCACAGCCACCAAAGCTGAAAAGATAACTAAGGTGAAGATCACTGCCCCCAAGGCAAAGAAGACCACTGAGGTTAAGAAATTAACCAAAGTGAAGACTGACAAAGCTGAATCTTCAAATGCTGCGAAGACTGCTGAACCTTCCGTTCCAACTACTTCCACTGACAAACGTGTACACATGGTTAAGTGGGTACCCAAGAAAAAATAATCTTCCTTTGTAATGCAGGTTAACAAGGGTATCTGGTATCTCGATAGCGGATGCTCTAGACACATGACTGGAATGAAAAGCCTGCTCGCTGAATACAAGGAAGAGAAGGGTCCCTCTATGACTTTTGGGGGAAATGGAAAAGGACATACCCGAGGGTTTGGTGTACTCTCAAATGGTACAACAACCTTCAGAAGAGTCGCATATGTTGAAGGGCTGAAGCATAATCTTCTAAGCATCAGTCAGCTTTGCGATATGGATAACAAAGTAATCTTTACCAAGGAATCCTGCTTTGTCGCTGACAAAAAGGAGAAGATAGCTCTCAGCGGTTATCGTTTGGAAAATGTTTATGTAATAAACATGGAATCAACAACCACTGAGAACTCATGTTTCTTCTCAAAAGCCTCATCTGATGTCAACTGGCTATGGCATAAGAGGCTCTCTCATCTAAATTTCAAGACACTGAATACTCTTTCTTCAAAAGATTTAGTCACTGGTCTCCCTGAACACTCATACGCCAAAGAGTCTTTATGTTCAGCGTGTGAGAAAGGCAAGCAGACCAAAGCAAGCTTTAAATCAAAGCAAGTCTCCTCAGTGTCATCTCCTCTACAACTTCTCCATATGGATTTGTTTGGCCCTGTTAACAAACAATCCATCGCTGGAAAAAAATATACGCTGGTCATAGTTAATGAATTCTCTCGATATACATGGGTTATGTTTCTCCGTTCTAAGAGTGACACCCCTGAAGAACTCATCACCTTTGTTCGGAAGATGGAAACCCTGAACAACTTGACCGTTCGCTCAATAAGGAGTGATAATGGGACTGAATTTAAAAACAGTTCTCTTGATTCCTTCTTTGAGAGTAAGGGTATTTCTCACAACTTTTCATCAGTGAGAACACCACAACAAAATGGAGTCGCTGAAAGAAGAAATAGAACAATTATTGAAGCTGCACGTTTAATGCTCAGCGATTCTCACCTGCCTACTCAGTTTTGGGCAGAAGCTGTCAACACTGCTTGTTTTATGCAAAACAGGTCGCTGATAGTCAAAAGATTCAATAAGACAGCCTATGAATTTTTTCATGGGAGAAAGCCTTTAATTAAATTTCTTCACATCTTTGGAAGTCAGTGTTTCATACTGAATAACATAGATGCCCTTGGAAAGTTTGATCCTAAGGCTGATGATGGAATCTTTCTTGGATATTATTCAATCTCCAAAGCCTTCAGAGTCTTCAATCGTAGAAGACAAACTGTTGAAGAAACTATTCACGTCACGTTTGACGAATCCCGTTCAACGAACTCTAAACCGTCCGCAGATACTGAAGAACTGAATCAATGGATGTTTTCTCATCTTGGTGATTCAGAAGATATTCCCACTCCTCATACTCATACAGTTGAAGATGATAGTCCTACTATCATTCTAAATATGCAGAATAGTGAAGCTGAAACATCATGGGTCTCAGCGGTTCCTTTAAACACTATACCTGCTTCTGAACCAAATGTCTCAGACTTTCCATCTACTTTTCAGCAATCAGTGAATGAAATGACAACTGCAACCACTCCTCTCTTGGCTGATACTCCCGAAGTTGCTGAAGCCTCATATTCAGCTCCTCCAGTTCAGGTTGAGTCAACGACTTATGCTCCGGCTCAGCGATGGACTGTAAATCACCCATTTGATCAAATTCTTGGTGATCCAAACGCTGGTGTTCAGACTCGACGAAGTGCATGTAATATTTGTTTATTTGTTAACTTTATTTCTCTGATTGAACCAAAGAAAATAGATGATGCTCTCAAAGATCCAAACTGGGTCAGCGCCATGCAAGAAGAGCTGACTGAATTCGAAAGAAACAAAGTTTGGAAACTTGTTCGAAGACCAACTGACAAGACAGTGATAGGCACTAAATGGGTCTATCGAAACAAGTTGGACGAACATGGAACTATAACCCGCAACAAGGCTCGTCTTGTTGCTCAGGGATACAGACAAGAGGAATGCATAGATTACGACGAAACATTTTCTCCAGTAGCAAGACTAGAATCTATTCGTCTATTCTTAGCATACGCTGTACACAACGACTTTAAAGTATATCAGATGGATGTTAAGTCAGCGTTTCTAAATGGAAAGCTGAATGAAGAAGTCTATGTGGAACAACCTCCAGGATTCTCAGATCCTAAGCGTCCAGGTTATGTTTATAAACTGGATAAGGCACTTTATGGCTTAAAGCAAGCTCCTCATGCATGGTATGACACTCTCTCTACTTATCTCCATATTGAAAAATTTGAGCGAGGTAAAATTGACAAAACTCTATTTTTCAGAATAGTGAAAGGTCATATCATTCTTGTTCAGATATATGTTGATGACATTATATTTGGTTCTACTAACCCTGATCGTTGTACTCGTTTCGATGATAGAATGAAAGAAGAGTATAAAATTAGCATGATGGGTGAACTAACATATTTCCTTGGTCTTCAGATAAAGCAAAATGAAAAAGGAACTTTCATTAATCAGGGAAAGTATGTTAAAGATATGCTGAAGAAATTCGATTTAACTCAGAGTTCGGCTATGAAAACCCCTATGGCACCACCGCTGACACTAAACAAGGATCCCTCTGGAATACATGTTAATGTCACGCTGTACCGTGGGATGATCGGCTCTCTTTTGTATCTTACAGCTAGCCGACCCGATATTATGTACGCAACATGTTTGTGTGCACGATATCAAGCTGAACCTAAGGAATCTCATATGATCGGTGTAAAGCGAATTTTTCGATACCTTAAGGGTACTGCAAATCTAGGTCTTTGGTTTCCCAAAGACTCAGGGTTTGATCTAATCGCCTATTCAGATAGTGATTTTGCAGGATGCAAAATGGATAGGAAAAGCACCACAGGAGGCTGTCAGCTCCTGGGTGGAAAGCTGGTGAGTTGGACAAGTAAAAAGCAAAACTCAGTGTCCACCTCTACAACTGAAGCTGAATATGTAGCCGCTGGAAGCTGTTGTTCTCAGGTCTTGTGGATGAGAAATCAACTACTAGACTATGACCTTCAGTTCTCAAAAATTCCAATCTATTGCGACAGCACAAGTGCCATCGCTATAGCCAACAATCCAGTGCTACACTCAAAGACAAAACACATCGAAATCATGTATCATTTTATCAGAGATCACGTGATGAATGGTGATATAGAACTTCATTTTATTCCAACTGATTATCAGTTAGCTGATCTGTTCACCAAACCTCTTGATGAGACAAGATTCAACTTTCTCATCAGCGAGCTTGGAATGCTGAACTTTGAAGAGTAAAATCTTCAGCGGTTCACATTTGATCAGCGAAAGGATAAAATCAACTTGTATAACCTATTCTATCATTTTCTCTCTGAATAAACTTGATTCGTATATCAAGGTATGTTTTCTCTCACTGACAATCGCATGTGAATGCAAGATTTCAAAACAAATTGCATCGCTGAATATCTCATCCTTAATCAGCGATACTTTGAAAATTTTAAAACCAACTGATATTTCTATTCAGTGCTTCATGTTTTCAAAAGTGTTCCTGAGCTTTCAAAACCTCAGAGACATCCTAGAATACGAAAGGACAGTTGTGACGTCATCGCAACGGATAAGCCCTGACACATTCTTTTTTTGACACACGTTTGCACGTTTCGTTTACCTTCCAATCAAATGCAAACACGTGTCCGTGTCATGATGAAAATCTTTTCCCGCTCAAGATTTTCTCTCTCTAATCTCACTATATAAACACATTCTGGGTTTATATTTTTCCTTTATGCGAAAAAATTCTCCTCCAAGCATTAAAGATTTACTGTTCCATTTCGAGCTATCAAAATTTCCAGAAACTATTCATCTTCTTCTTCTTCAACGAACCAGGTTAATATTTATGTTATTTACATGTTTCTTAAAACTTGTTAATGATCTTCTCATTGTTTTTACAAGATCAAACAAAAGAACTTTTTCAAAAGAAATCATTTCTTTCATGGTTTTATGAACACAACCTTTCATGGTTGTTCTTCAAGTTTAAACGCAAAATCTTAAACTTGTTCTTCATACGTTTTTCCAGAATCCTAATCCTTAAAGGAAACTGGAAAACAAAATTTTTATTGGGGTTGCTTTTCTTTTTCAAAACCAAGAAACACCCTAATCTTCATTAAGACATTTTTGTGTGAATGAAATGGACAAAATTCGAACCATCTTATTGGAAAATCTTTCCACATTAAGATTATTCTCATTTGTTAAATCTTTGGTTGAACTGATAATACAGAAATGGCATCTGCTGACATTCCTACCGCTGAGAACACCGCTGCTGCTGCTGCTGAGGAATTGGAAATCACCAAGGCTCCTCAGGTCAAGTTCACTCTTGAAGAACTTGATTGGACAAAGTCAAACAACCTCTATGCGCTTTTCGAGTTTCCTCCTCGAAAGCAAGTCACACATCTGAATGATGCTGTGAATTTCCTGAAAAATTGTTGCCTCTCTACAGCCCTGACCATAACACCTCCTGCACATCAGCTACTACTATCTCAGTTCTAGTATTCTGCCAGACACTCTCAGCTACCATCAACCAAAGACTCCTCAAAGACAATTGATTGCATCCTCTGTGATACTGATTTTGGCACTATAAAGATCACCCCTGCCATTATCCGCAAAGCCCTGAGCCTTCCCATCGCCACAAAAGATAAACATTTTGTTCCTCTCCCTGACCACAAGAAACATTCTGATAGGGAAGCCATCACTTCATTCTTTGATGCAATGGGCTATGTGTGGGAAACTAGGGGGGATAAGAAGCCTGAGAAAAAGCTGACCCTCATCAAGAAATCAAAAATGCCCAGCGAGATGAACTTCATCTTCGCACATTTGATAAGTTGCATGACTGCAAAGACCAGCTCCTCTGATCAAGCCGCTCAACCTCAGCAAGCAGTGGGATATGCATTGCTGAAAGGTCTATATATAGACTGGGCATCAATAATCTACGATGATCTTGTACTCAGAGTAGACTCTGCCACTGACCGATCTCCATGGGTTCCATATCCTAGATTCATCAGCGTCGTCTTCCAAACAGGCCTGAAGGACAACTACCCAAAAGAGGGTGACCTGAAACTCTCTCAGGTTGGCCCTAAAGTACCCGACTTCAAGCCGGTGGAAAACGAGGTACGTCTCTCTACACTCTTAACTCTTCTCAATCCTCCTTCTTCTACTTCTGCAGCTCCTTCAGCGGACAAACCCATCGCTGATACCCAAGCTGCAACCTCCATTCCTTCTCATAAAAGGAAACACTCATCTACCCAACTTAGTTCCAAAAGAACTAAGAAAACCAAGGAGCAACCCCAGCAATCTCTTGCTGAAGACTCCTCAGCTCATCTTGAAGAGCTGAAGGAAAGTTCAGTGGTACGCTCTGCCACAGCTGAACAAGCTACCCATTCCATCCCAGCTTCAGGGTCTCTAAACGTTGAAGTTATAAACTTGGAATCTACCCAACCTCCTTCAATCTCTCTACAGACTGAAGAAGTAATTCTCAGCGGATCCAACGCTGAACCCTGCACCCAACCAACACTCTCAACCTTTGCTTCTCCCTCTACTCTATTGGACTCTAATCTAGTTGTCACTGCGATCACTGGAGCAACCGTCATTCCTCCAGAAGCTAAAGCTGATACTCTTCAAGGAATGATGGATACAGGACCTGCAGAACCGTCCATGCGTATACGCACTATCGCTGACGACATGGAACATTATTCAGGTCACATAAGTTTTGATGACTTCGTCGACCCTCCTGCAGGTATACACCAAACCATATACACTGTAACTGAACTCCAAACTTATGAGCTTTCCTCTGTTCATAAGTACTTATATGTTACAGGTCCTAATTTGGGAGACATCAACGCTTCTCTGAAGAACCTGGATACAAAGCTGAGAGGTCTCACCACTACACTCTCAGACAACTCTTCAGCTGTAACAAACGCTGGAGAGAATCTCAATAAGCTGACAATAGTGGTGGAACAGAATGCCTCCAAAGCTGACTTGGAGAAGGTTGATCATACTCTCAGCGACTTTGCCAAAGTTCTCGCTGACATCTACATAGACTACACCTCTCTCAAAACATTAGTTCAATCCATGTCCAGCGAGGTCACAACGCTGAAGCCATCGGTTGGACAACTCGAGGGAGAGATGACTGCTATAAAGACTGACGTCAGTTCAGTAAAGACTGACATGAGTTCTGTAAAGAATGACGTCATTTCAATGAAGACTGACGTCAATTCAATGAAAACAATGATGCAGCAGATCCTGAATCACATGATCGCCCCTGTCCCTACACCTTCGCACTTTACTACGGCGGATCGTGCTGAACTTCTAAAGATCAGTCCTGCTATTACTGGCCTAGAAGACAGAGTAGCAGCGATTGAAGATTATATGGGGATCCCTGGCCAAGAAGACAGGGAACCAAAACCAGCTGCTGAGTCATCGCATTCCTCCCCCATTCATCATGAGGAAGGGGGGGAGAAGAATTCTGAAGACCTTCCCCAAGATGAATCTATCGAGGGGGAGAAGACTGAAGACCTTACCCTTACTGAAGAGGGTGAGAAGACAATTGCTGGACCTTAGGGAGATAAAAACCCTGAGGGAACCGAGAAGCTTACCTCTGTATTTGAGGGGGAGCAACTCGAAGAAGATGCTGAAGAATCTGAATCTGAAGCTGAAGATAAAGAAGCCATTGACTTATCTGATGATGAACCATCCTCTTCTCCAAAGAATGATGATGATGATGATGATGATGATGATGATGACTCCTTTATCGTCAAGCCTGCTCAGAGGGCTAAAGCTCTTAAAGGGATCTCGATAAAAGAACCTTCATGGGAGCGGACCAAGACAAAGCCATCAGCGTCTGAAGCTGACAAGGGCAAAGGAAAAAGTGTCGCTGAAGACGATGAAAATCTGACGATCTTGCTTAAAAAGCCGGTTTGTCAGGTACACTACCTCCTATTTCCTTACACTGCATCCCTCCTTTATCTATACACTTTATCAGCTCTACTCTCCACAAAAAGCCTATACACTTAAACCCATCTCTTTTCTCTGTTCTACCCAAGTTCTTATTCATAAGATCGCTGTGTTTCAGCTAGTCCTCTCCCCTGCATGAGGATTCTGAAGTACAACCAGCTGCTGCTGAAAAAATAATCCCAGTCTTGGATTTGATCTCTGAGACTGATGAACCTGAAGAACAGATGCTCTCTCATACAAGCAGACCTTCCTTGGTTTCTCAAAAACCAAGTGAAGAGGAGCAGAGAAGAAGAGAAGAGATAATAAAGAAGTTTGAGGCTCAGCGAATCATTCTGAAGCGTTATCAACTTCCTTCCATTCCTCCAAAGTTCAGACTTTCACAAAAGGAATACAAGGATCACCTCAGAGCTGAAAGGTTAATCGTTGAAAGAAGAGAAGCTGAAGAAAAAGACAGAGAATTCGCCATCCAGCTTACTCAACAATCAGTGAAAGACCCCAAGCTGAAAAGAACTCCAATCGAAGTTCAACGTCAGCTATGGGAAGACGCCAAGAAGATCGTTGAAGAAAAGAGAACTGTGTCTCAATCTACTTTAATCTGGTGCAAAGAAAAGGTACACTTCAGATATCGACCTACCAGAATCATCAAGGTACTCATCACTGGAAGATCAACCCTCAAAGTTTTAATCGCTGAAATCGAGATATTCAGAGAGAATGGACAGTACGAAAAATTCTATGCTGAAGCCATCATGAAGTACGATCTCTCTGAATGGTTGGAGATCAAATTAGCCATCCAGAAGTCTCAATCTAAGTACAAGGATCATGTCGAAAAGCTGATAAACAAACAGATCGACTTAGACTCTTCTTGTGTGGATATTCCTCCTCCCCCTCCCCTTGAAAGTCAGAAAAGAAGGGCCTCTGTAAAGAAAAAGTCTAAATCTTCAAATGATGGTCCTCGTATACGGAACGAAACAGGTATTGGTTTTTCTCTTGCTGAAGTCCTTGGTCCTGAACCTGACCTTTCTGCACATGACACATCTCTTCCTCTCGGTGAGACTTTCATCCCTGGGAAAGTCATAAGCAAACCCTATGGGATATTCTTTATTGAATATGATGGACGAAAACGTTTTCAACGTATCTCTGAGCTTCCCATCACTCCCATCGAACAGCTGAAAGATCTCATCTACTGGTGTGATTTCAAAAACGACATTCAGGCACGACACCTTAAACCCTTGATTTTTAAAGAAGCTCTGAACAAAAGGAATCAAGGAGTAAATGTCCCTGACTGGATGATCCCCACATCAAAGACCCTTGATGAACTTCTCATTAAGGAAGAACCTTTATAAACTGATAGGATCGCCTTATTCTTCTATTGTATCAGTTATTCTTTTGTACTTGTAATTTATTTCGCTTGTACTTGTAATCTTTCCACTTCCCTTTGTAACCTGATACGAAGTTTTAAAGAAAGATTTCGGCGAAAGTACTTTACTCCATCAGTACAGAAAAGATCCCAGAAAACAGTAAAAGGGACAAATATTTTATGAGTTCTTTTTATCCTTATGTTTTCGTTAAATAGCAATTTTCTCTGTTGCTATGTCATAATCAAATAGGGGGAGATTGTTGATCCAAACCCTCAGTGATTTGATAATGACCCTCTCTTAATACTTAGTGAAAATTGTAAGTAAACAATATGTATTAGAGTTTCACTATCGTTGATAGGTTAAGTTCATCTTCTTATCTTGAGATAGGTTATTATTAGTAATTTCCTTCTCTTTCTTAGTGCAAGAGACTTAGTGTTCCAACTTTTTTAGATTTAGGTTTATCCTTAATCTTGTTCCGCAACAAGCTGTAAATTGTTAATGATTTATCAATAAACAATTTTGTAAAGTAAAATTTGTGTGTTTGTATTCAACCCCCCTTCTACAAACTTGTATAGCCTTTCGAGACCAAGAGTAAGGAATATTCTAACTTTGAAGTACTGACAAAGTTCTTAGAATGTTTACCTGAAAGCTGGGACAGTTATTCTATGTGTCTCAAGCTATCAAAGGATCTAAAATCAATGACCCTTTCTACCTTATATGGCACGATGCTTAATCATGAGCAATCGAGTCATCTTAAGAAGAATCTTGTAAAAGATTCCAAAAGCACCCATGTTGCTTTAATCTCAGAGTCACCTTCCACTCAGCGATCGACTATCACTGTCACTGAGTTGGAAACTAACTCTGAAAGATCATCAGACTCTGACGTTTCAGATAATGATGAAACTCTGGCATTCCTGGCTAATAAGTTCAGGAAATTTGCTAGAAAGAGTAATTTCAAGAAGAACAAACCTCTTGCTATTACTGACAAGCCAAGATCATCAACCCCTGTTGATAAGGCTACTGCTACTTGCTATAACTGTCAAAAGATAGGACATTTTGCTAGCGAGTGCAGGTCAAAAAAAGTCTCTAGACCCTCAGTTTTTCCCAAGAAAAACTTTACTCACAGGACTAGAGATGAAAAATACAAAAAGCTGAAAGAAAGGTATTCAAAGCTGAAAACCTTTAAGAAGAAAGGCAAAGGCCTTATGGCTGACTATGATTGGGCTGCCTCTAACGAAGAAGAATCATCTGACTCTGAAGATGATGATGAAGCCAATCTATGTCTCATTGCCAAACTTGAAGATGAGGATGAAAATTCTGACATTCCCTCTACTTCAACCTCTGCTACTAAGGTATCACCTTCCTTCTTTACCAATATTTTAAATATTGATGAAGCTGATAGTCTTCAAAAGATCGATCTCCTGACTAGAAGTTTATATGAAGCCATGAATGGCAAAACTGTGGTTGAAAATCAAAACATTGATCTCGCTGAACAGCTTAAAAATTGTCACCTTCAAATAGAAAATCTTTCTAGAATTGAAGAAGATTATAAAGATCAAGTTCACTTAAATCAGCTAGTCAAAATCGAGTGCGAAGACGCTATCGCTGCATTAAAAGCTGAAAAAGCTACTGTTGATGGATGGTATAATTCCTCAACAAAGATCACTGAGATAATTAAGTCTCAGATTCCCCTGAGTGATAAACGTGGTCTTGGTTACAAAGCTGATACTCTAGAACTAACCACTGACCGTTCCATGCTTAAATTTGGAATGTTCGTATCATCTATCCCTGACACTTTCTCATCTCAGTGTTCCTCTTCTAAACCGCCTATCCCTGAGGAAATCTCTACCTTAACTTCTAAAGGTAAAGAAAAAGTTGTTTATCCAAAACCTACCTCAGTCTTTAAAAACAAAGGTAAAGGAATTGCTTTTAACCAAAATCCTCAGAAGGGTACATCTGTACCAAAGCTGAACGCTTCTAAAGATTCAGTGACTTATCCCTCTGGTTCAAAGAATAAGATCCCTGGATTTATTCAGCTTGGATCTATTCAGCGATCTACTCCTAGAATCAAAGTGGAAATTATTGGTAAGAAATCCGAAGAATTGAATGTTCCTCCCATTTCAAAAGCCAATAGGTTACTTGGTGCTGGTCCTTCTAATTCAAAATCAAAAGCTCAGCATGCAAATGGTCCTAGAACTACTTTTAGTTATAGGAAATGTTATCATTGTGGACTTACCAATCATATTGCTAGTAAGTGCCCCACAGCCACCCAAACTGAAAAGATAGCTAAGGTGAAGATCATTGCCCCCAAGGAAAAGAAGACCACTGAGGTTAAGAAATTAACCAAAGTGAAGACTGACAAAGCTGAATCTTCAAATGCTGCGAAGACTGCTGAACCTTCCACCTCCTCCTCTACCCCCACTGACAAGTGTGTACACATGGTTAAGTGGGTACCCAAGAAAAACTAATCTTCCTTTGTAATGCAGGTTAAGAAGGGTATCTGGTATCTCGATAACGGATGCTCAAGACACATGCCTGGTATGAAGAACCTGCTCACTGAGTACAAAAAAGAGAAGGGTCCCTCTGTAACTTTCGGTGGAAATGGAAAAGGACATACCCGAGGGTTTGGTGTACTCTCTAATGGTACAACAACCTTCAGAAGAGTCGCATATGTTGAAGGGCTGAAGCATAATCTTCTAAGCATCAGTCAGCTTTGCGACAAGGATAACAAAGTAATATTTACTAAGGAATCCTGCTTTGTCGCTGACAAAAAGGAGAAGATAGCTCTCAACGGTTATCGTTTGGAAAATGTTTATGTAATAAACATGGACTCAACAACCACTGAGAACTCCTGTTTCTTCTCAAAAGTCTCATTTGATGTCAACTAGCTATGGCATAAGAGGCTCTCTCATCTCAACTTCAAGACACTGAACACTCTTTCTTCAAAAGAGTTAGTCACCGGTCTACCTCATCACTCATACGTGTGAGAAATGCATGCAGACCAAAGCAAGCTTTAAGTCAAAGCAAGTTTCCTCAGTGTCATCTCCTCTACAACTTCTCCATATGGATTTGTTTGGCCCTGTTAACAAACAATCCATCGCTGGAAAGAAATATACGCTGGTCATAGTTGATGAATTCTCTAGATATACATGGGTTATGTTTCTCCGTTCTAAGAGTGACACCCCTGAAGAACTCATCACCTTTGTTCGGAAAATGGAAACCCTGAACAACTTGACCGTTCGCTCAATAAGGAGTGATCATGGGACTGAATTCAAAAACAGTTCTCTTGATTCCTTCTTTGAGAGTAAGGGTATTTCTCACAAATTTTTTTCAGTGAGAACACCGCAACAAAACGGAGTCGCTGAAAGAAGAAATAGAACTATTATTGAAGCTGCACGTTCAATACTCAACGATTCTCACCTGCCTACTCAGTTTTGGGCAGAATCTGTCAACACTGCTTGTTTTACGCAAAACAGGTCGCTGATAGTCAAAAGATTTAATAAAACAGCCTATGAACTTTTTCATGGGAGAAAGCCTTCAATTAGATTTCTTCACATCTTTGGATGTCAGTGTTTCATACTGAACAACAGAGATGCCCTTGGAAAGTTTGATCCTAAGGCTGATGATGGAATCTTTCTTGGATACTCCTCAGTCCCCAAAGCCTTCAGAGTCTTCAATCAAAGAAGACAAACTGTTGAAGAAACTATTCACGTCACTTTTGACGAATCCCGTTCAGCGAATTCTCGACCTTCTGCTGATACTGAAAAACTGAATCAATGGATGTTTTCTCATCTTGGTGATTCAGAAGATACTCCCACTCCTCATACTCATACCGTTGAAGATGATAGTCCTACTATCATCCCAAACATGCAGAATAGTGAAGCTGAAACATCATGGGTCTCAGTTGTTCCTTTAAACACTATACCTGCTTCTGAACCAAATGTCTCAGACATTCCATCTACTTCTCAGCAATCAGTGAATGAGATAACATCTGCACCTACTCCTCTCTTGGCTGATATTCCAGAAGTTACTGAAGCCTCATCTTCAGCTCCTCCAGTTCAATTTGAGTCAGCGACTTATGCTCCTGCTCAGCGATGGACTGTAAATCACCCAATTGATCAAATCCTTGGTGATCCAAACGCTGGTGTTCAGACTCGACGAAGTGCAGGTAATATTTGTTTATTTGTTAACTTTATTTCTCTGATTGAACCAAAGAAAATAGATGATGCCCTCAAAGATCCAAACTGGGTCAGCGCCATGCAAGAAGAGCTGACTGAATTCAAAAGAAACAAAGTTTGGAAACTTGTTCGAAGACCAACTGACAAGACAGTGATAGGCACTAAATGGGTCTATCTAAACAAGTTGGACGAACATGGAACTGTAACCCGCAACAAGGCTCGTCTTGTTGCTCAGGGATACAGACAAGAGGAAGGCATAGATTACGACGAAACATTTGCTCCAGTAGCAAGACTAGAATCTATTCGTCTATTCTTAGCATACATTGTACACAAAGACTTCAAAGTATATCAAATGGATGTTAAGTCAGCATTTCTCAATGGAAAGCTGAATGAGGAAGTCTATGTGGAACAACCTCCAGGATTCTCAGATCCTAAGCATCCAGGTTATGTTTATAAACTGGATAAGGCACTTTATGGCTTAAAGCAAGCTCCACGTTCATGGTATGACACTCTATCCTCTTATCTCCTAATTGAAAATTTTGAGCGAGGTAAAATCGACAAAACTCTATTTTTCAGAATAGTGAAAGGTCATATAATTCTTGTTCAGATATATGTTGATGACATTATATTTGGTTCTACTAACCCTGATCTTTGTACTCGTTTCTCTGAAAAGATAAAAGAAGAGTCTAAAATGAGCATGATGGGTGAGCTAACATATTTCCTTGGTCTTCAGATAAAACAAAATGAAAAAGGAACTTTCATTAATCAGGGAAAGTATGTTAAAGATATGCTGAAGAAATTCGATTTAACTCAGAGTTCAGCAATGAAAACCCCTATGGCACCACCGCTGACACTAAACAAGGATTCAAATGTAATACCTGTTAATGTCACGCTGTACTGTGGGATGATCGGCTCTGTCTTGTATCTTACAGCTAGCCGACCCGATATAATGTACGCAACTTATTTGTGTGCACGATATCAAGCATAACCTAAGGAATCTCATATGACCGCTGTAAGGCGAATCTTTCGTTACCTTAAGGGTACTATGAACCTAGGTCTTTGGTATCCCATAGACTCTGAGTTTGATCTAATCGCCTATTCAGATTGTATTTTGCAGGTTGCAAATTGGATAGGAAAAGCACCACAGGAGGCTGTCAGCTCCTGGGTGGAAAGCTGGTGAGTTGGACAAGTAAAAAGCAAAACTCAGTGTCCACCTCAACTGCTGAAGCTGAGTATGTAGCCGCTGGAAGCTGTTGTTCTCAGGTCTTGTGGATGAGAAATCAACTACTAGACTATGACCTTCAGCTCTAAAAAATTCCAATCTATTGCGACAGCACAAGTGCCATCACTATAGCCAACAATCCAGTGCTACACTCAAAGACCAAACATATCGAAATCAGGTATCATTTTATCAGAGATCATGTGATGAATGGTGATATAGAACTTCGTTTTATCCCAACTGACTATCAGTTAGCTGATTTGTTCACCAAACCTCATGATGAGACAAGATTCAACTTTCTCATCAGCGAGCTTGGAATGCTGAACTTTGAAGAGTAAGATCTTTAGTGGTTCACATTTGATCAGCGATAGGATAAAACAATTATATAACCCATTCTATCATTCTCTCTCTGAACATAATTTATTCGCTGATATCAAGGTATGTTTTATCTCTTGCTCGCTGACGTTCGCATGTAAATGTAAGATTTCAAAACATATTGCATCGCTGAATATTTCTTCCTTAACAGCGATACTTTGAAATTTCTTAAACTAACACTGATATTTCTATTCAGTGCTTCATGTTTTTCAAAATAGTCCCTGAGCTTTCAAAACCTCAGAGACATCCTAAAATATGAAAGGACGTTTGTGACATCATCACAACGGATAAACCCTGGCACGTTCTTTTTCTGACACACGTTTGCACGTTTCTTTTACCTTCCAATCAAATGCATACACGTATCCGTGTCATGATGAAAAACTTTCCCGCTCGAGTTTTTCTCTCTCTCAAATCTCTCT